>JASXSY010001757.1:0-331198 GCA_034509805.1 Sipha maydis | reverse complement strand
TAATTTAGGGAAGTGCTACTATCTTCTACTCTTTTAGGTTGAGTTCGAATTTTAGTTTGAAGATGAAGATTAAAAGATAAAAAAAACTTTGATTTCGTAAACTTTGATTTAATATACTTCGCTGTATGACAAGAATTATCAAAATTAATAAGTATGTAAAATATTGAGATTACAGACGTAAAAGATCTGTAATCCACCTGCCTCAGTGCTCGTTAGTCGTTACCACAATTTTATACATTTATGCAACAAAAATTAAATTTGTACATTTATTCTTTTGCGTGACGAATATTTTTGTACTTACTTTTAGTTTATCGAGTACTATACGGCATGATACTTTACACCGTACATTACGCACAATAATTTAATAGTTTACCAATAATAAAGGAAAATAAATATTTTTTCAAGATGTTGTTAGTTAAAAATAAAGCGATAGTTTAAATTTAAATTTTAAAATGTATCTACCGTTGGTGGGACTAGGATTTATGACAGGGGGCCTTAGTAACGTTTATGGGTGCAGGACGACGATTCGATGAGAGAACGGTGAGAGCCGGGTACGCTAACTCGCATCGTCGGCCCGTACGACTGTTTACGACGGGGAGAAGGGGGTCGGCGTTGGACGATGCGCGTGCGGTAACAATAGTGTTACAATGACGTGACCGCGCCGGAGACAATCGCGTGATCGTCGATGAACCACAGATTGTGCGATGCATGGAGATTCGCATGATCTGTGTACAAGCGGCACGACGTGCGTGAAAATAAGGAGAAAAAAAAGAAAGAAAAAAATATTGTCGCGTTTACGGATAAAATAATAATGAGATTGTCGTTTGCGCTTGTGTCGTGTTGAAGAGTCGCGGCGCCAGCGAGACGGTCAATTATTACTCGGAATCCGACCAGCAGCCGGACGCGTCCGAAAGGGTTTCACTGTCGCCCAACTGCAAGTTCGGTCCCGGTGATTTGACCGACGAGAATGGGGACGTTCTGCGCGACTTTTCCAAGCTCGGGTGTTGCCAGAAAATCACTACGCTGCTGACATCGTCTCACCAGTTCAACAACTTGCAGGTGAGAACTTTTTTTATTTTATTGTTATATTTTCTTTTTTATTCGTCCCTACATCTCTTTCTGTTTCGTTCTCACGGCGAATTCGAATTGTACATTGACGTTTCTTACAACTCCCACCCGAAAACCCGACATAATTAATAACACGGGATTTTTTTTCTATCGTGCGCTAAAAAATTACAATGCTTTTGAATACATTTTAACAACAATTTGTACGTTAATGAACGGCAAGGGTCAATTATAAAATAACTTTTTTTATTTTCTTTATCGCTACCGTTTAAACTAAAAAGAAAAGGTCTTGTCGAAAACGGTCATTGTCGGAAAGACGTTCAACTTTCAATATTTAGTTTAATATTTATGCTATATGCATTTTGACATTACATCGTTTTGACTGTAATCTCTGATGAGAAACGTTATTTTTATTGAAATATTTTTACTTAGTTAACCGTAAAATGTTTTAGATTGATTCGACATGTTTTTCAAATATTGTATTATTACTCGGTGAACTGGAATCCAAACGATTTGTTTAAATATCCGTTATCGAAATTTGATTTACTAGAATATATATTCCTACTGCGGCAGTAAACAAAAAATAATCATTCAAGTTTCAATAGTATCAGCTTATCAATAACTATACATTTTTCGGTAATAATTTTTAACACTTGTGCTATTAATGCACTATTTTTTCATCTACATTTAAAATTTTTTTCAAATTCAAATTATACTAACTAAGTTACGACGGTCCTATAACTATTTATTTATAAAATACTTTTCTGTGTAGTGTTTAAATTATAAGTTTGAAATCATACTTTATACACCTTTGCGAGAACACGAGAATCGTTGAAATAATATTATTATATATTGCCCAAGGGTACCTATTTATATTACATTTTTTAACAACTTTTCGATTTATCCTTGTGTTAAAATAAATTGGTTTAATCAAGAAATGTTCTTTATACCGGTAAGATGAATTTTTTTTTTCCATTTTATTTATTTTTTTTTCTCATAATCAACACTCACAATATATTTTACAGAAAATTTGATTCATGAAAAACTGAAAAATATAAATTATGTATTGTTATATCAACGGAACATTGTGAAATGTATTTTTTTAAGAAAATATCTAATATAATCATAAATTGTACACATCTTGGGTATTATTGATGAAATTAGTATGTATAGTGTATTAAGATTAAAGTCTAAAAGATTCACAGGGATATTAATATTAATTTATTTAAATTCTAAGTTGGTGAATAATTTATCTCTACTAAATCTCCGTCTGCTCAATAATAACGATGCCGGTTTTTAATTAGCACTGTCACGATTTTGTCTTCCTGAATTATTTTATTTTGTAAACTTAAACTCGAAAGACACTTAAATAATAACGTAAGAAAATCATACTGAAGTTGTTCAGTTAAGAAGCACCCATACAAGTACCATTGTATATACGACGCATTCTGGAGAAACTTTTGTAAACTCGGAATCGCTCTGTCAATAACTTATAAGACCAAAATGTATTTATTAGCAGAAATGGTCACCGAGGTATGAAGTACATAAGATATAGACGTTTTGCGGGATTAATAAAATTAATTAATTAATTTACAAACATGTACAACAAAAGTGTCGTCGCGGATTAATTTTCGGTGTAGAGTATAGGAATTAAATATTGATTTTCTAACGCGCGCGTTATTCGCGTTTGATATTACGCCTACAGGTGGAAATGCTCTACCAAAGATATTTCCTGCGAAGCCAACCAAAGCCACATGGTCCATTTTGTTTGGTGCTGCTCTGTATACTGTTCACATGCATGGCCATAGCCGTTCTACTGTCCAACTACGAGACTCAGGTCCAATGTTCCTTGCTACTTTTGTGTTGTATAATTATTTACCTGGGTAAGTCCGAGCGCCACTGTTATTGTAATACTTACCTATACAATACTACGAGTGTAAAATTAATATTTGTCGCGTATATTTCTTCTTTTTCATATTCGCCTCCTGCAGTCATTATAGGCATAGTGTCACGGTCCGGACTCGACTGAACGAAGTGTATTTGAGTTTTGTCTCGTACGTGGTGCTAGCCACTTTCCTGCTGATCGAACTGTCCTTCGGCGTGCTGACCAAATCCCAAGCAGTCACTGTGCCCACGTTGTGTGTTCGTCTATATTTCTTACAGTTTGCTGCGCAGTCAAGTTGCAATATGCCGTAGTGGCCGGCACCATGTTCATGTTTCTCGCAGTTAATATTGACCCTGACTATGGAACATGAACTATCGAAACAGGTGATTTTATACGTGTATTTTTATATTTAAAAATAATACAATAGTTATACTATGATTAAAACAAAAAAAAAAAAAATTGAAACATGTCCTAGAATTCAATAGTTTCATCATGATTTGGTATTAGCTGGATATCATCATAAAACCCACCGGTAATTGGTATACAAAGCGTGTATTGAAAAAGGTTATATTAATTTGTATATATGCATTTCATTGCTCAGAAAAAATTGTCTTTTGATCAGCTTGTCGTTTTACACCGCGATGATGTCTTTCATAAGACATTTGACGCGGCAAAAGTTATTCGATTAGAAGCATATTATCATATAATCATATAATCATACTATCAATACGGCCGCTTTCCATTACCGCACAAACATGACCCAATACCGCACAAAATGCATAACCCAATACCGCACACAAAAATAGTACGATACCGCACAGATTTATAAAAAGGTATAGCCTAATTCCACATACAACAAATGGTACGATACCACATAAATGTATTAAATAAAAAAATCTGAAAAATTATTACATATAATTAAATAGTTAAAAATAATTTTTAGTCATAATTTATAGTAGTATAGTAATATAGTAATAAAAATGTAATAATATAAATATGAATATTGTAATATGAAAATTGTAACTATATAGTCATAATTTGTAGTAGTATAATAATAGTAATACAATTGTAATTAATTTAAATTGATAAGTTCTAAAATAACGAAAGTTATAGTTGTCAAAATGAATAGAACTATTACCACTGTTATTAGTAAAGAGTTTAAACATTGTATTGATTTTATTTTAAATATCACGTAGAATTGTTCAAAAGATCGAAAGACGACTAATAACTAGAGGTGGGCAAAAAACATCGATATTTTATCCATGTATCTTATAGATGATACATCGAAGAAAAACATCGATGTTTTGAAATGTTTGTATTACAAAAAGAATAAAAAACTATGCATGTTTATAGATTTAGAAAAGGCGTATGACAGAGTGCCAAGGGAAGTTTTAAGGTGAGCATTAATGAGGAAAAATGTATGTAAATTTGATCCGGAATATGTATGAAGGGTCGAGTACTAGTGTCAAGAGTCGGTGTGGAGTATCAGAAGGTTTCAGTGTAGGAGTAGGTGTGCACCAGGGGTCAGCTCTAAGCCCCTACCTGTTCTCAGTAGTAATGGATGAGGTTTCAAAGGAGATACAGGGTGAGATACCATGGTGTATGATGTTTGCGGATGGTATAGTTCTGGTAGGAGAAAACCTGGAAGTTGTCAATAATAGGGTAAATTAGTGGAGGTTAGCCCTCGAAGAAAAGGGATTGAGAATTAGTAGAAATAAAACAGAGTATATAGAGTATGATTTTGGACAAAGAGACCAAGAAGTTGAAGGAATGAGGAGACCACTGACAATAGATGGTGATGTGATAGGTGAAGTTGAGAGCTTTAAATATTTAGGATCTTTTGTTCAAAAGGACGGGGGCTTTGACATGAATGTAAAACATAGGATTAAGTGCGGGTGGATGAAATGGAGAGAAGCATCGGGCGTGTTATGTGATAAGAGAATTCCAATGAGGCTGAAAGGTAAATTTTATAAAAGTATAGTGAGAAAGTATAAAACCAACTATGCTATATGGTTCAGAGTATTGGGTGATTAATAGGAGAATAGAACAAAGTATGAGTGTCGCGGAAATGAGAATGCTTAGATGGTTGAGTGGAGTGACAAGGGAAGATAGAATAAGGAACGAATACGTGAGAGGTAATGTTGGTGTAGCCTATTGTGGACAAGATGAGAGAAAATAGGCTGAGATGATTTGGGCATGTGATGAGGCGAGAGGAAACGAATGCAGTAAGAGTGGTTATGAAGATAGTCGTTGAAGGGAAAAGAGGAAGAGGAAGACCAAAAAAGAGATGGTTGGAGACTATGGAGAATGTCATGAGGGCTGTCGGTGTATGCAGAGGAGATGTGATTGACCGAGTGAAGTGTAGGGGTAGGACAAGGATGGCCGACCCCAAATAGTTGAAACATCGATGTTCAAAATATTTTGCCAATCTCTACTAATAACGGACCACAAATTTGTACACGTGAATACAATCTTTTACTGATAAAGCTTAATACTCTCGTGATAGATAATTGTCGATAAGCGACGATAATCGTCCAAATTACACATGTGCGATAATGGGATATCCGGTATTTTTAAATCTGTGTGCGGTTTTGTCCCATGCCTATTTTGCGCGTTTGTGCGGTAACGGGCGACGCCCTATCAATACCAACCCCCTGTACTTTTAACTCTGTTGTATATTTATATAGACATATGAATACAACGCAGCCGTTTAATTTCTAATTTTAGAGTATTATAAATTTACTACTTTTGGCGTGCACGAACGTGACCGGTGTGATGATGCATTACCCTAACGAAGTAGCAAAAAGACAAGCGTTCTTGGAGACGAGACAATGCGTTCAAGCAAGAATGGCTATGCAAAAAGTTAATCAACAACAGGTATATAACAAAATCGAAAATGAAAAATAAACTTTTACTCATTCACGTTGGTGTATTTTACAAACAGGAAAGGCTGCTTTTGTCAGTACTGCCCCGGCATGTCGCTATGGAAATGAAGGCTGACATCGCTGGTAAACGTCACGACAGCATGTTCCACAAAATCTATATACAAAAACACGAGAACGTCAGGTAAATAATTGAAAAGAAATTGATTTCACCAGTAATGAGGGCGTACTGTTTATTATAATTATTATTTATTATAGTATATAGATGTCACGCATAGATTTTACGCTATAAGAAAATCGCAAAGCAGCTACAAAGCGTTCAATATAAAACCGTGTTGGTGTATCATATTTAAAATGTTATTATTACGTTGCAATTAGTCGATTATTATCGTCCGGATCCTATAGTATTCGTGAACACTCATTATACTATGTCGATTATCTTTTTCCGTTTATTGTTTAGTGAACCTCGCAGTAAAATAATATAATAATATGAATCTCTCCTGAACTCTGAAAGTTGATCAGCAAATACTTGTGTATAGCATACACATATTATTTACAAAACAATCGATTCTTTGTTTCGTGAATTCGCGATAATGAATCAACTTAGAACCAATACACTATATTATAACAACTTATATCTATTATGTAAACAATAACAGCAAATTTTTAATTAAAACATGGATATCGTTGCGAGTACATGCGTATAGTACTGTTTTGAAATTGATTAGTACGTATAAAAATTAAAAAAATTCCTACTAAATTTGTGCCGAAAAATGTAGCCAGTGGCTGTAACATTGTTGACTGAAACAAGTGTAAAACTATCATGTTCGAATCGTTATTACAATCGTGTATCAGCGGTATCATTAACATATATATTGCTTTATTTTTTTTTGCGGAGTTGTGCGAACTATTTGATATAATGAAAATCAGGATTTTTTATTTCAGTACAAATAAACGAGACACAAGGGTGTAATAAAGGGTGACCAGACGTCCCGTTTAAAACGGGATTGTCCTTTTTTTGATCATTACGTCCCGTTGTCCCGACAAACTTCGAATGGGACGCTTTTTATCCCGTTTTTAGAAGATTGTCCCATTTTAATCACGTTATTTCCATATTATTTATTATATAATGTATTAATGCTTGTAAATAAAATATCTATATATGAAAAAAAAAAAAACCGTTTTATTCGTATATTTGTATTATTTTTGTAATATTTTTATTTGTATTTAAAATGCGCAAGCAAAGTTAGAAATAACAGATAACAATTTTCGTGGAACGAGCGTCAAGTCCCGATGCCGACAAACTATACAATTAGCGATAGTATGCAACATGTTGTATGGCATAATATGTAGTTCTTTGAACTAAAATTATATATTATTTTATGTATACATTTATAATTAATGCTATTAGATATTATATTATAGTTGTTAATCGGTAATTGTTTTAAGTAGACATTGTTCACAGTCGATCCGTGATCTTTTCGTGAAGTCGTTGTATTTTGAAATTGACGCGTACCTTTAGATATTTTTCCTAACTTTTAAAAAGTATACTTAAGATGCCCAAGAACCGTAACAAAGTACTTTTAATCCAAAATTAAAAACGCAGTTTCCTTTTTTAAGAGATGCCGATGAAGTAGGAAAAGATTTGTGTACCGAGTGTTGAGTGTTCTCAATTGAACATGATGGCATATCAGATATTAAACAGCTTTAACAAAAACGTAAACATTTATTGGCTGTGTTTAACTCTAGCAGTTCTAATAAATTAGCGTCATATTTTATCAATAAAGGAAAATCTAAGCTATCGGATGAGAGTAAACATATTGCGGTGAAGAAGGTACGTTTGCTTTTCACACTATCATGCACAATCATTCTTTTCGTTCGATGGATTGTACGTCCTCGCTTAAAAAGAAAATTCACGATAAAAAATGTACTTGTACTCGAACGGAATGTGAATTAATTATGTTAAAATTAATAGGCCCTTTTGTAATAGAACAAGTTTTATAAGAGTTAAAAAATATTAATTTTGCACACTTGTGGTAGATACATCAAATCACAAACATTTAAAACTTGTACAAATTCTTATCCGATATTTTAATCCAAAAAGAATTAAAAATAAAAATATAAAATAAAAAGACTAACTCTCGGCATTTTTATGCATATGTGTGAATATATATGGATGAGGGTTTTTCTAGGGGAGGGGGTAGTATTAGCTGTCCCGTTTTTTTTTATTTTCTTAATATGGTCACCCTAGTGTAATAGTAGTGTACGACGTTTTAAATGTTCGTATGGTACCTATTTTTAAATTATCTTAATATAAAACGTATTATACTGCTTATTAGGTTTTCATTATTGTTGTAAATGCGCGTACATTTGATACGTAAGCGTTTTAATTGGGAAAAATTACGATGTAGTGTTTAATTTCAAATACATTTATCAATTTTGATCGGAGTGATCCTACTGCTATAAATATTTATTTAATATTTATTTTCAGCATTCTGTTCGCGGACATTTGCGGTTTCACTAGTCTGTCCGATCAGTGCACGGCTCAAGAGCTCGTAAGACTACTCAACGAATTGTTTGCGAGGTGAGTGACAACAAAAAACGCTGAAATTGTATTATCATGATTATTACGATATTACGGCAGTAGCATCGAACTCTTATTTATTGTGCTGTACAGTTTGTACTTCTTATTTCCCTATCCACCTCATCAAAACATTATTTAAGGAACATATTTCATTACTTCACTACTAATTATAAGTCAGTACAGTTAAACAAAATGATTATGTTTATATATATATTTTTTTTTTGCCTTTGTCTTAAACATTACAGCAGAACGTTTTTAAATTAAATTGGTGAACGGTTTAATTTAACTACACACCAGATACCCATCATAACCTTAAGTACGAATACGAATTCGGTGGTACTGTACCATTGTGTACAAGGGATCACAAAAAATGCGATTATATTATAATATTATACAACTTTGGCCGTCGTTTGTTGTACTCGTAGATTTGACCGTTTGGCTCAAGAAAACTCGTGTTTGCGCATCAAACTGTTAGGGGACTGTTACTATTGCGTGAGCGGTTTGCCCGAGCACCGACCCGACCATGCCAACTGTTGCGTTCAGATGGGCTTAGACATGATCGACGCGATCACGTGAGTGGTGCCTAATATACTCGTAAATTTGTATAAAAGGGAATGGCTTGTGAAAAAAAATTTGTATAAAAAAAAAAAAAAATTATATTTTTGATTTATGTTCATGCGCGTGTTTACGCATCAGTCTGGTGAGGGATGTTATGGACGTCAACGTCAACATGAGGGTGGGAATACATTCAGGTCGAGTGCACTGCGGCGTACTCGGACTTTGCAAATGGCAGTTCGACGTGTGGTCAAACGACGTGACGCTAGCAAATCAAATGGAAAGCGGCGGAATACCAGGGTAAGATCGATTGTTTTTCCCTCCATTTTTTATATTATATTATTTTGTAACTTTTTTCTTAAAACTCCAACATCATCGACGTCGTTTTTTGACACGTCTAGGAGAATACACATTACTGCGGACACGCTCAAGTATTTGGGTAATGCTTACCAAGTGGAACCCGGCAATGGTGGTGAGCGGAATACGTTTCTTAAGGACCACAACATTGAAACATATCTTATAGTACCTCCAGAAATGACTTATGTAAGTAATTCGCTCTTACACAATGTGTACGCTGTGTTATATTTCAATATCACATGGTCGGTTTTGCATTGCCGTTGTTGGTGAATATTTAAAAACGCGTGTAATAATGATAATCAGCTCTCTCGAAATCGTATTACAATAATATTTATTATTTAGAGCACTAGCATCTCACTTTTACGAGCTACAAGCACTGTGCTAAAATTTTCATTCGCACAAATTTTTTAAACTAAAGCATGAAAAGTATAGCAACTCAACATACATTAATATTTTTAATATTTAGATAAAGTGTTAATAGATGAAACTTTATTGTAACAATATTTACAAAAAATTAATTTAAAATTAATACCAAAACACAAATATTAAAAGATTGTTGTATGATATACGTAGATAATATACAAGGTTAAAATAAATATTGTAAATTGCTTTAAGCTATTTTTTTCTTCTTTTGAATACCGCTGAAGGTTCACGTCGTTAGTATTTGAAAACATTCGTAAACAAAAACTATTTGATATGATAATAGCATCATGAAGTTCCAATTAAGTAACCTGATCATTAGAATAAAACAAATTGTTCATTGAAGAATGTTAGATTAAACGACTCCGTATCTTGTTATTTTGTTTATTTATTTCTAATAAAAAAAAAGAAAATTTCAGACTACGGTTGATCTTACAACTTACCTTTAACAAATGACCTACCCGTGACATTTTTCTGATAAATTATGCAATTTAAATTGTTACATCATCCATAAGAATATGTCTTATTATCGTTAATTGTAACTCAATTGTAAAGCTAGTACTAGTTTCGGTTGAATTAACATAGTAAACAAAGTATCAATCAGCATTTAATACTTTGTAAAAAAATGTCTACCAATGTCTACTAATTTTCATTCCTTTCACGATCATTAGACTATATTAATATAGTTACTCTATCGTCAGATTAAAAATATTTGTACCATAAAGCTGGTCGATTTTATAACATATATAAATAATTTTTATAGTTTTTTATTGAAATTTTCTCAAGGTCTCAGAAGTTCTGCAAAGTTGTATTTTTTTAAATAATTTCATTCTAATATAATTGATATTCAAAAATGTTTTCAAATAGTTTAATTTCTACATTTCTTAAAATACAGCTAAAATGTCTATGTCCTTTATTAAATATATAATAAAAATTATTTTTTAATTTAAAAATCGTATACATTCGATTTGTTACGCATTTATCCATATTCAACATTCATTCTTTAATGTTATAAAAAAAAAATCAAAATTTAACTTATTTATTTCAACACGAATGATTTAAGTAAAATATATTAAGAACAGAATGAGTAAACCCATAATCCAATATTATGTAAATCAAGTATCAAACAATTAAACATTTTAAGTTAGAAAAAATAAATACTAGTACAAAAATATTTTAAACTAATATCGTTAAAGTTCCTGTTCACAGACATCTTTCAATTTAGGAAATCTCTTCATAATAGACATATATAAATGATCCATTAAAAAAATACTTTCACGCTTCACTCTCTCATCACCTCTATAAAATCATCGTACTTCTTGTATAAACGTGCGATTCCTTAAAATATAGAGATTTCATGTTCTATGAAAAATGGTAAAATATTTGTAACAATTAATAATTATTATTTTAAAAATTTAAAATTAGTAAGTAAATTATTGTGAAATTATTCATTGACTATGTTTTTATTTTGTGATTTAGGTATCTCAATATTACAAAAAACAAAGTCCTGGGCATTCTCATAATGGCAATATATCTAAAGAGTTCAGAATAATGGGACACAGCCAACGTCATAATACATTTTCATGGTAAAGTATAACGTTGAAAAATATGTAATAAACAAAATTAAATTTTATGCCAGTTGTAAGTTGACAAGTTCCGAAATCCAAATGCATATTTATACATATATATTCATTCATGCGTGTTTTTTCTCGAAAAATATGTAATGCCCGTTTAAAAAAAAATTCGAATTGTATTCAAATCCACATGGGACGAACGGTATGATGATTTACCGTGGTACTTTCATCGCCTTACACACTGAATAAAATCATTTTTCACCTATTAGCGGTGGTTCCTGTTATACTGACGACTACTGCGAGTTTAAATGTAATCGAGATGTAGGTGAATGTGTCTACATAAAGGAATACAGATATTTAAATTGTGCCCGACGTATACGAAGCTGTCGTCAATCTGTACCACTGCACGTTAGAGGTTTTAACAATACCACTTGATAAATTGTTGTGCGTCAAAGTGTATCCACACGTTAGGAGGGTCATGTCTAATTGAATTTTGTCGGCGCTGAACCCGTGTACAAATGCACATCCTCAATAAATGTCCTCGTGCCTCGGCGTACATGATGGATAACTTAAGGGAATGCGTCGTAACTACACTGATATAATATTATACAGACACCTATATTATCTTGTGTACGAGGGACTAGTGTCCCTTACAGCCTCGTCGTCAATTTATCGATACTGTACGTGCTTAAATATTTAAACATTACGTAACACCACTGCAAGACATCAATGTCCAACATTTGTAAATGAGTGAAAGCTACTATAGATTGACGATTATTAATAACAATACGATAGAGTGAAGCGCGTAAACTAGATGTGGTTAGACATATTTCAACAGGCGGTTCAAGAATTGGTAATAACATAGAACCGTGACGAAATTGCTCTTCAAAACTACTTGTTTTTCGTGGTACTATTCAAAAAAGTGTTTATATATACTCATCTGTTATTTACATGTTTTTACAATCACTCAGTCGTCACTATCATGACGTTCGTGTATCTCCTACTGGCTACTATAAGTGCAAATGCCCGTATATTTTAAATTGCACTTGACCCTACATTTTTTGTGGTTTAGTAAACCATAAAATACTATGTAAAGTCTTGTAAATCACGTTAACGAGATGATGCATATTGCATATAAATATTAAGAGCCCGACGGTTTTGTTTGAATACATTTTTGCCGCTGTTTTGATATCGCTATGTCCGTCCGAAACGTGCAAAACTCTGTTAGTTTCTTGCGCTTGGACGACTAGAAAATCGCGCTGCATTTATAAATGCGACTCACGACGTTGAATTATGAACGAATTTGTTCAACTTTCATGAAAAAGTTTTATCTCTACCCATAAAAAGCCTTGTGCTGTGTATTGTATCTATCATTCAACAATTTGAAAAGTGAAAACCGAACGAAAACCAAACTTGACATGTACAATTTCCATTAATATAACTTCTCTAATAATTCGCCATCATTTACAAGTTCAATTTCTTGTAAAAAATGTGTGTAGTTTGCTCGTTGGAAAGTTTCTCCTTAATCTTGTGTTGTCGAGGTTCACAATGTGCCATGTAGGCCATAAATAATAGTAACTAGTCATAAAGTTTTGGAAACAGCTGACCGTCCGATATTTGTTCTCACTACAAATAATGTCCAGTGGCAATCATTGAAATGTAACATCCAAAACAATTTAATCTCTTATTAACGATTTCAAACGGGATAGTTTTTATCACTGCGATGTAATATTATACCATTTATAACTGGAAATCGATTTTGAATAACACCGTGTAAATAGTTGTAGGCCACAGTCACTATGACTAATAAAAAGTTATTTATTTGTTTAACTATTATTATGTTAACACCGTAAACATTTTCAACTGTGATTCGTGGAACTGAAACAATTAGTGGAAGCAAACCACTCATAGTTATGCAATATTTAATTAAATGCACGTGATTTGAATCAATAATGTTTTATTCTAGGTTTATTTCTTCAAAACAAAAACTCGATGGTTAAACGGTGGGTCGATTTCTTAACTATTTTCATAGCAGATTATGTAAACAAATCGTTTAAAGTTGACGAACTCTATACGATTTACTTTAACCAGTTATTCCAGACCTTTTTTGTTCTACGTCACTTGTAGATTTTTAACAATCATACTTCTCTCCCACATAAATTGAAAAATTTATATTACCTTTTTAATTTTTATTTTATTTATATTGAAAATGAACTATACCATTATACAGAATAACTGTATTTTTTTTTTTTCGTTTTATTGATAGTACAAGTTTATATAATTTGTGATGACAGCTAACGACTCTCCCTACAGCAATATGTTCACGCCCTTCTAAGGATGAGTTCTCCTGGTTGGGAAACATTGAGATTAATAGATCTCTATATTACTTGTTTTAATTATATATAAATATAATATAATATAATAATATAATTAGATATAAGTTTTATTTATTTATTTATTAATATAAACGCCTTTAAGGCTCAAGCACAGTACAGTAATATTATAAAATTAACAATACAAAATTATATAATCATAAAATGAAATTACAATTTTAAATAATGAAAAAGGAAAAAAAAAAGAAATGAAAATTCGTGGAAGAAAAAAAAAAGATAAACGTGCCTGCTTCAATATGAGTTTTCGTATTTTTTCCGCAGCAAAGACGAGCCCGAAGTGAACAACGGCGAGGTAGACGAATACCTGTTGTGCGCCATCGACGCCAGAAGTATCGACCGCCTTAAATCCCAGTACTGCTATCCAATCACGTTGAAATTCCGTGACTCTAGCATCGAACAAATCGTGAGTATCCATAATATACCAATATATTAACTGTATCCCTTCAATTTATCGTGGATAACTGTCAAATTGATAAATTTCTTAAAAAATTATAAATACGTGGTTGTTTATGAATTTAATAAGACTTTATTATTAAAAAACATGTACAAATCTAAATTACTATTGGAAAATTAAAATGTATAATGTAAAAGAACGATCAAACAAAATAATTTAAAGTTGGTATTGAAAATTTCGTGCAAATATATTTAAATATTCGTAAATTGGTCATTACCCTAGTTTTAGTGAGTAGTGATTTGATTAAAACTTTTGAAGCTGTATCGTGATTCCTCTCTTTTCTTTTTATGTAACTGCATTTTTATTTAATAACAAAAAAATTGCAGTTAATAGGAAGACATTTTTTATTGGTAATGTCTTCCTATGAACTGCTAAATTTTTACTGTATTTTAACTTTCTTCGTTTCTTAACATCTCTTGTGTTGAACTCTGTGTATTTTAGCAAACCTTTCATCACGTAAACGGCTTTCAGTATTTTTTCATCTTTCGCTGAATCAGACAAATTACTATGGTCATTTGTACCTAATATTAGTAGATATATTATTTTTCGAAGAGCCCGTCCTGGACATCGTTTATTGTAGTACTTCTACACTTTTTTGTTGACACTAGGGCTCTTAAAAATATAATTTTAACAATACAACAGGTATTTAATTGAAATTGTTGTAACACGACCGTAGTTTCCATGTTTGTGACACGATTCTGATCTATAACAGCGTTTGTTATTATTTCACAGTACAGCAAAGTGCCCGACCGGATGCTCTATTCGTATATGACGTGCACAGTTTGCATTTACTTGGCCATCACCGCCGGCCATGTGATCATCCTTCCGCTGTGAGTATATGACGGGAACGAAAGCCCTGAGTCCACCACCGCCGTCGTTATTATTTTATTCCTCCTCCTGAAAACCCGTTTCTACCCCCTCCCTTCCACCGGACCGTGATCATGTGTATTGTTTTATATATGGTTTGTTTTCATTTTTCGTTTTCAGATCGTATTTGCTGCTGGGATGCCTTATAGTCGGTTGGCTGACTATCATTCTATCGGCAGCCGTGATTTTTCGCAATCGACTGATGGTAAATTCGTTTATCCGAGTACCTATTACTTCCGGCCACTTACTTACCACCACCACCTCTTCCCAACAATTTTCCAATGATTCGGTTAAAACCAAGTGTTTTTTTTTTTTTGTCCTTTCAGGATATCACGGAACCCCTGAAAAAAGTGTCGCAAACAATCAATCAAAATCGTTCCATAGCTCAATCGTTGGCCCTGACTATAATCATCTGTTGCTTTCTGACTTCCATGACGCCATTGGTATGCAAGAAAAAAATTTGTCTCAGCATTCAAGAGTTCGGTCAAGTTTAACCAACGATCGCCTCGGGTTTTTGTTTTCAGATCAAACACAAGCTGGAGGTGTGCTTCAGTGAACAAAGCCGAAACGGAACCGACGTGTCAATCGCTGAAAACCCGGAAATGCGAGAGACCACTTGCCACTTACTGTTTAATGTAAATATTGCTCACTTGATGATCTACTGATCTATCAATTTCATATTATAATTGTATTCTCGTTGTTGCGACGATCTAACGTATGTGATATTTTTTTTCCATAGTACATGACAGTCTGCGTTATCATACTAATGATATTGGTTGCGGTTTACCAGGTACTCATCAGTCTAGTCAAGCTCTTCTTGTTGATATTCATATCTTCCAGCTACTTTATATCTTCCAGTATATTCCTTAATCACAGGTGAGCGATTCGATTTTGTTGAATTATAATCAAAATAGGAATTTAAATTTTAGTTTTAATTCTCTTATCGGCTCATATACTCGTGTCAAGTATAAAATTTCGTGTTAACGTCACATTTTCAATAATACAATCGTAAACTTTAATCCCAATTTAATTTTATTGAGTATATAGTATTACGTGCTGCAGTGGAAATATTACATGCAATAAAAAAAGTAAATAAAAAAAACAATGAGGGAAATAAAATAATTTCATATTTTTTACACCAGTTATAAAAGTTTCAACAATTTACATATATTTAAACATTAATTAATGTTTATTTAATTTTAAACTTATTACGGAGAAAATTTACAAACAATATATTATTATTTATTACGTACCTAAGGTAATACTTTTAAAGTTCATGGAAACGTATAATCGACATAATACTTGAATAAACATAGTGAAGGCATAAAACGAATAAAATTCAAAACTTCGTGAAAAAAAAGTTAAGACAACTTTAATTTTATTTAGAACAAATAAAACAATAAGTAATAGCTGATTGAAGTACAAGTCAAATAGCGTTCTTATATTATGATTAATTCAGTTGCGTTAACTGAGGAATAGTTAAAATTTACTATATATAATTAAAGTTATTATTATTATTATTATTTTATGGTATAATATGCAAGCATTAACCTAAGATTCTGGTTTGACGTGTCTTAATGTTATGGAAGGAATGTATTTGATAAATATTTTGACCATTCTCTGCATGCAGCCTTTTACGCCGGATGTTTGGTGGTAGAATATTGCAGAGAACAAGGAGCCATTCTGTCGGAGTCGATTTGATAGTACCAGAGATAATACGCATAGAATGATTAAGTTGAACGTCGATCTTCTTACAGTGCAAACTATTTGACCATACTGGGGAGGCATATTCAGTAGCAGAGTAGACTAGCGCCAAGGCCGACGTTCTTAGGGTGGTCGTCGCCGCCCCCCAGGATGAGCCAGCAACTTTATGGATAATGTTGTTTCGAGTTTTAAGTTTAGCAGCAGTATTTTCAAAGTGATATTTATAAGTTAACTGTCTATCAAGTGTCACTCCTAGGTATTTCGGTGTCGGATCGTATTCAAGACATTTTTCACCAAATTTAATTGGGTGCTTGTATTTCGACAATCGGTTGTTTAAGTAGAATGTAATCACTACAATTTTATCTGTGTTAGGTATAAGTCGCCATTTAAGTAGATAATCTGATATAAGTTTTAGATCATTTGTTAGTATTTCCTCGGTAACTTCAAACTTATTTTGTTGAGTAGCCAGTGTGATATCATCAGCATATATGAACTTACGAGAAGTAGTAGCTGGCAGATCAAATGTATAAGGAATTAAATAAGATCGGAGCAAGGACAGAACCTTGTGGTAAGCTGTTATTTAAGCGACGTAATTTACTTTGCATCTCTCCTAAATGAACTGAAAACATGCGATTGCTTAGCATGTCATCCAATAATTTATATAGAGTGAGGCATGGAAACAATTGAAGTATTTTTGTCAATAGGCCCGTTCGCCATACAGAATCGTAGGCGGTTTATAAATCTACCAAAACAGCTGTTGTTTTCATATTTCTCTGGAAACCGTTTTCCGCAAATGAAGTAATGGCCAGTACAACTTCGATCCGGACTATACCCAGCCTGGTCGACAGGAACAATCTGATCAATAATAAAGCTGATCCGATTAAAAATCAGCCTTTCCAGCAATTTGTAGCTAATTGACGGAAGTGCAATTGGTCGATAACTCTAAAGAAGATCTTTTGGTTTCCCTGTCTTGCAGACTGCTATTATTTTGGCATTTTAAATATTGGAGGAGTATTTTCATATTTAAGTATTTGATTAAAAAAGGAGACTAGCCAAGCTCTAGTGCGTAGTCCAAAGTATTTGTAAAACTCCGGGAAGATCTCATCAACATCAGCAGATTTCCCGGTCTTAAATTTAGTTATGGTCATATTGATCTCATCTAGTGTAAATGGGGCAGATATCGTGTCTCGTTTGACGGCTACTTTTTTGAGATTTTTCTTAATATCCATACTAAATTGTTTGATTGATGGAGCTCTAGACATTTCGATTATACGGTTAGCTATGAGGTTTGGATTAATCTTCGTAAGGTTAGATTTTGAGGAAAAATCAGATCCGATTCTACGAAGAAAGCGCAATGTTCTACGACTGGAATGCTTGAAATCTATGTTTTCGACCATCTTTATCCTTCAGTCTCGGCGCTGTTTATATGCATTTATATACAAGCGATTTATTTGCATCGTCACTATTGCCGGGTTGTTTAAAAAAAGTGTACAATGTCTCACATTCCTGATTTCAGCCTGGTTGTACTCTTTCCTAAATCCACATGGTGTGGTTTTCTTTGCAGAGTAGTGACAAGTTTTGAGAAGCAACTATAATTTTCACTAAAATGTGGGATCCATCTTATACTATCATCTATAATTTTTGTAAATGAAATCCAATCAGCTTTTCTAAAATTCCATCTTGGCTTAGGAATGAACTTAATTTTTTGGATTTGATATCCAACCTCCATGACTACTGGCCTGTGTTGGTTATTTAGAAAGTCTCCTAAGACTCTTCTCTGATTTGATAGGGAAGCTCCATTAATTTCCGTTGATATAAAGCAGAAATCTGTGTTATACGCTCTGTTTCATCTTGCAGAGTGAAAGTACCTTTTTGTTTCGCGTCGTGGACTAACTTTACTTCTTCAACTTCGCTCCACTCTACTAGTTTGTCACTGCAGGTGTTACTAACTCTATATCCCCAGCTTGTATGATGACTATTAAAGTCGCCAATATATATTGCTGGATATTTGATCGAACTAAGAACAGAAGTGGGCCAATCAGTTGCCGGAGGCTTATAGATATTATTTACGTAGAGGTTCCCTATCTGGGTAACTATGGAGAATATGTTATTATCGTCTGAAGATTTAATGTGGTTCCATCTTAAATCGTTTTTGACATAAGTAGCTGTTCCTCTTTTCATGAGTTAGTCTTGGTCGTGTATATGTGTTTCCTGAATAGAAGAATGTCTATCTTTTCATCGTCTAAGATTCTACGCAAGACATCAGCTTTAGCTTTACTAAGGCCCTCTACATTCAACTGCATAATTCGGATTAAGTCCTTCGTTAAGAAGCCATTAGAAGGGCTTTTTTGACTATTATGCCGTTAGTTACTTGCATAGTAAGCGAGAGATGCTAGGAGCACAGTCCGCCAACCAAGGTTCCGTATACTTTAACCAATTGACAAAATAAAATTGTATTAATTGATACCAGGGTGCACTACGAGGAAGTGTATACGGGGCACACCCCATAATTAAAGTAAAAGTATTTTAAAAATAACTCAAGTGAAAAAGTGCGACAAAATACAAACATACTATAAATTAAATTTTATTAACTAATACAATTTAAAGAACGTACCTAAACAAAATCTTAAAAATATAAGCATTAGTCATTTGTCATGATCTTTTTAACTTAATTGAAATTCGTGTATTTATTAATATGAATAAATTATAGAAAAACATGGGTTGGATAGATAAATAATATTAAACGAATTAAAATTAGTCAAGGCATTATATTTTTTGACAATTCGATCAAAATTATTATTGTAACTATAAGAAGTATGATAAAATATAATTTTAAACGTTGAACAAAAACGTGATTGATATTGAGGTATATAAATTGTAATAATTCGAGACAAGAAATGAAACCATTTACTAGTTAGAACAAAAAACAAATATCAGTGTACCTTCGTAAATTAGCAAAATCATCTAAATTAAGAAATTTTTTAATGGAAAACATTATTAGTATTGAATTATATTAATAAAACAAAAAATAATTTTAATAAAAAACGACCCAAAACGGAACTTTGTATGATATATAATTTAAATAAACATTATTTTAATTTTAAAAACGTTACAGAAAAAATAATTTTGATCGATATTTCCCTTGATTAATCATATGACTTAGCTATTAATTGTTTAGTTAGGTATTACATTTCAACAATTATAATATTATGAAGGGCCTTAATTTATAAATTCTGATGGCTCAAAACAACACATTTCATAAAGACAAATTTAATACTATACCGTTTATTTTGTAACATTGTTAAAAATCATGAACTTGAAGATGAGAGAGAAGTTTTAAACATTTGTGCAACAGTGATGAGTGTGGAATGATACGTGAATGAAGGTGGTATTGTCAGGTATAATCAGATGCTACGTCGATAAAAATTAGACTTTGTGAGAAATGTTGAAACAACTATAGCTGGACACTACGACGTCCAACTGTCGTGTTGCTGATCCCAGTGTTTAATAATAATTACTGATAGGCGGTCATAGCTTTCACAGTAAACTGAACGAGCCGGAACCATAGATAGGTTGCATAAACCATATTATTAAAATAGTATTTTTAATAGCTACTAGTACTCGTACATTAAACAACTAGGGTTCTACATAATTTTAACATCATACGACATCGCCGGTCACCAAGGATAACGTTTGTGTAACGTGGTCGTTCGACCTACGAATTACATTTGACGAACACGAACAAGATGTATGTTATATGTTGTGGCTTATACTGCGCGACTAAAAAAAGCGTTCGACACTGAAGTCGTGTTTTCCTATCCAGACGGAAATATACATTGACGTGTTTACGAACAGTGTCTCCCATGCACAGGCACGACTTTCAAAATTTGACTAGAATTTTATTATCAATTAATGTTAATTTAAGGTTATGATTTCAATAAAACTGTAGAATTATAGTCGGAATTAAAAACACTTGTAATTATATTAGTCTAGGTAATAACGTTTTTTTTTTTTAAATTTGAAAATCGTATTTTTTCCCCTTTTTGATAAACCAGTAGCTAAACATGTCATAAATTAAAGTCTAAACTTGTCTATGAAAATATATGACACTTGTCAATTGTTATGTACTCGTATCTTATACTTCATTGTAAATTCAATAAATATTATTTGTATAATCAATATTATTATATATAATAAGGATAGGCAACTCAAAGTAACTAAAGGGTCAATTTTTAGAACTTTAAAGTCTGGCGGACCAAAATCAAGCAAGCAAAAGTGAAAGAAAGGTCATTAAAAGTGTCAGTTAGCATTTATTTTAATTAATTTAATTTTACGAGTGAACCAATATAATAAAATAAGTGCCTAATACCTACAGCAAAGTTATTTATACAGATATGGATATAAATTATATCTAGACCCATAATGATTCAGCTGGAGTTCAATGCTAGAGAAAAATATAATATTTACATTCTACGACCAACGTGAAAAAAATTAGATACGGATAATCGCCAAAATGTAATGAAGTGAATTGAAAATGTAGCACAGGTTAGATAAAAAAAGTACGCCAACTGTCAGATGCCTATCCCTGACATATAAGGTCAAACAATTAAAACGATGATACAGCGTTGTCTGTACGGTGAAAATCTCGATAAATAAAAAATCATTAAATACTCGACGGGATGTACGAAAAAATCGAAAACAGCTGTATTACGTCATCGGGTTGGTTTTTCAAATGGCAGCATAACTGCAATATCATGTGGTTCGCTTGCATAATGATAAAACTATTTGCGCAACTTTACGGACAATATTTTCGATGCATATTATATCTGATGTGTACACATAACGTTTAATCATTGATTATAGAATAAATTATTCTATAATCAATGGTTTAATAATATGTTTTCGAGGTAGCGGTAAAATCAGAATACATGGTAATTATAATGATAATAGTAAAGCTGTACGGTTTAACATAGTATATTAAAGTACTAGAAAAGATATTTTCACCTGATGTATATGCTTAGGCATAATGTTTCCGTGTTGCACCGTGCCAGTCTCTAAGAAAACCTGATTTCGTAAATGAACAGGTAACAACAAGTGTGTTTTAATTTTCTAATTTGGATATGTCTTATCACCGAGAAGAAGGATTTCGTTTTTTCCGAAACGTCACACCGGATGTCATCACACTCGTCGAGTGAAAAGTACAAACGACTAAAATTTTCATCGTTTCCCTGACGACAAATCAGTTGTTATAATAAATTCATAGTGAAATATGTAGCGCACAGAAAAGCAAAATCGGTTGATACTATGATTTCACTTTGACAACCAAATCGTTTAGGTGTACGATTGTGCGTTATATTCGATTGTGCTGTCTGTATCCTGTATCCTGTATACTGTAAGACGTATCCACGAGACAATGTTCGGTGGACTGGTGCGAAGCGAAGCGTTCATTAATAAAAATTCACAAAACTTTAGGCTTTCCAGTTACGCATTTATCATAACCGAAAAATGGAATAATAATGATAAGTACAGAACTAACGGTGTGGCACACATAGTATACAAAAAATGGTTAACATCGCGGGAGTCGTCCGTCCGCGATGAAAGTAATATCATATAGATCATAAAGATATATAAAGTCGCGGAGACGGTACCATTGATTATAAATACTATAGTATTTATAATCAATGACGGTACATATCGGACGTAGTCGCAACCTTTCCTGGTCCCCTACTTGTCACATGGAAACCCGGGTGTCGCGTTGACGGTGCGTGCCGTAGTCTGGGAGTTGATCAGAGAAGATAGATACGGCCGTTGTGATAACGACTGCCGCGCGGTCCGCATCAATGTGCCCGTGTCTAGACTTTATACATAACAGCCATGGCCACATGCAGGGAGGGGGCGTTTTCCGGGTTCTACCCCCCCCCCCTACCGAAATTACTTTGAAAAACATTTGTATTGACTTTCTTTGATAATCCTGAAAATCGTGAAAAAAATAAAATAAAATAATTTTATCTAGATATTATTTTTGCTTTAAAAGCCAAAAATAGAAAACAATTGTAATAAATATGTGACGTTATCGTTATCGAGGTTTATGGACGCGTCAATAAATGAATGTTTCGTGACAAGTTTAATTTCGTTATTTTTAGTACCTATTCTTTATATTTCGTTAGTGTAATTTTTTTTTTTTTGTTAAAGAAATACAGTATATATACAAATAAAAACTGAAGAATTTTGAATAATAATTAATAAAGTAAATTTGTATTTGCACCTACAATAATGATATGGTTATATTTAATTCAAATTTTTGAAAATAATGTTATAGTTTTATATTAAAATGAAACCCTCCCCTCCAAATGAAAGCTGGATACGACCATGATAACAGTCAACATTTTCTGTCAACTTAGACCACAAGACTGGAACCGAACTGGTTCCTGTACTTCTACTACCTTCCTCTATCACCATTGACCGAATTGGCTACCATTTCTGTTCAACTATGTTGCTAAACTAAAAGCAACACTATTGTTTTTACATTTCCAACTATTTGCAAATCGTTCGCAACATAAAATCAAGTTTACGTACAATATTTCGTATGTAATAGGTATACATGAAATCATGATGATCAATATAAAAACCATGGTTCTCAAAATTGGATAGGTTCTTCGGTGTTACGTCCGTAACACATAAATAATAACAGATAGTACCTTTACACCGACAATTTATGCAAAATTCGTCATAAATATTGATAAGACAACAAATTATGGCAAATATCGCCTTATTCGAAGTCAATTAAAAATTTACCAGTACCAGTCGCGGTATATTTTATTTTATCATTGTCACAGATCTGTTTTGTTAATTCGATGGAGCACTAAATAGACAATTATGGTAATTATTTAATAAAAATAACAACACTTTTTGCGACGTGATGTTGCTGACGACTGGTCCGTCTAGTAGACTCTGCCTTAGCCTTAGTTTCCAACTCTGTTGTATAGGACTGACGTTTGGTGACCCGTGATGATGCACTTAGGTGGCGTGATGTGTTTACTTGGATCTACGTTTCGACTTTATAAATATAATACTAGATGTAATATTGATCTAAATTATAGTTATACTATAGAGCAGTGTTTCTCAACCTGGGGGTCGTGAACTAATTATTTAGGGTCGCGGGTCGCTATCATAGTATTTAAAATTTAAATCGTTATAAAAAATTTCATGTATAACAAGTTTAAATATAATTTAAAACGGAAAATACACTATTAACAACAGATCTAATTTTTTGGCCATTTATTATAGACCAACGATAATCGCCGTACATGCGAGATTCGAGTGGACTCTAGCTAAATGATAATTTCGTGATTTCGTCATTTATATCGATCGCTGTTCATCGTTCACAGTTCACATCGCCGTTGTTAAGTTAGGCATACGCATATAATACGCACTTTAAAATTGATTTTCATTTGTTTATGCTTTTTTTTTTAATTTGATTACATTAATTAATATAAAATATAAAATATTAATAATATGAGTGAACAGTCACAAATGACGAATTTTTTCAAACAACCGCCAAACACATCGACTAATCTAAATTCGAATAAACGTAATTTGGATACTACCAACGAAAATAATAAACAACCAATCAAAAAGATAAAAATATTAAAATATAATAATAGTTATAATGAATATGGTTTTACATCCCTTAACGAAAATGGAACTGATATTCCTCAATGTGTTATTTGTAGTATGACATTGGCAAATGCATCACTAAAACCAAGTAAGCTCATTAGACACCTTGAAACAAACCATGTTCGGTATAAAAATAAAACGAAGGATTTTTTTTTAAGAAAACTCAAAGAATTTAAAAAAAAATAAAAAAATGATAAACACTTATACTGCTGAGGACAAAATCTTTCTAAAATGTTCTTATTTGGCAGCCCTACACATAGCTAAGTCAAAAAAACCGTACTCAATTGGTGAAAAATTGTTAAAACCATGTATGAGATTGATATTTGTACAGAATTATTGAGTAATGATCACGTGACTTAAATAAAAAAAATACCGATGTCTAATGATACAATAAGTAGAAGAATAAATATTATGTCTAATGATATTGAAAATCAGCTTATTGAAAAAATTAAAAAATCGATATTTTACGTAATTTAACTTGAATCTATTGATATAAATAATCAAGCTGTATTATTAATGTATGTGTGATACGTAGATAGCGATTTAAATGATATACAAGAAGAATTTTTTTGCAGCTTAAATTTGAAAACGTACTGTATTTCTGAAGAAATTTTCAATACCATTTCATTTTATTTACAAAAAATTAATTTACAATTTTCTAACTGTATCGGTATCTGTACTGATGGAGCTGCAGCTATGACAGGGAAATTTAATGATCTTACCATTCGTATTCAACAAATTACTCATAAAAATATTATATCAACTCACTGTTTTATTCATCGTAAGCAATTGGCTGCTAAAGATAAGAACGAAAATCTATTTGATGTTCTAAATATATCTATAAAAGTTATAAATTTTATTCGGGCTAGTGCCATAAACACTCGCATTTTCAAAGTGATGTATGAAGAAATGGGTTCAGGTTTTAAAAATTAAAATTAAATTACTATTTACTATTACTATTAACATCATGTTACGAGGAAAAGTTTTGGCTCGGTTGTTTGTACTGAAAACAGAAATAGAAATATTTTTGAGAGACAAAAAATCACCACTTAGTGATTATTTTGAAAAAAATGTATGGTTAGCAAAACTTGCATATCTTTCCGATATATTTTCAATTCTAAATTATTTAAATTTAAGTATGCAAGGACCACAAACTAATCTTTTTATATCGTACAACAAAATTGAAGCATTTCTTAAAAAAATTGAACTATGGATAAATCGAGTTAATAACGAGATATTTGATATGTTTCCGAATTTTTTTAATATGATCCAGGAAAATTTATTGACAAAAAATGAAATTAATGAAATGTGTATTATAATTAAAGAACACTTATGCTAATTGAAAGAAAATTTTTTTTAAATATTTCGACCCCAAAAAAGATATCCGTAAAAATTATAATTGGGTAATAAACCCGTTCGTACAATCAGATAAAAATATTTTATCATTAATAAATTAAGAGGAATTGATTGATTTGAGTTCAAATTTGGGCTTACACGAGAATTTTAAAAGTTACAAAAATATAGTAACATTTTGGACATCGGGTGTGTCGCAATTTGTGGAACCGTGACTTAAAAATTATCACATGACAGACACCGATTGGTTATCTACCGTTCTACAGTACTGGGCCACAAATACGTTTTTTAAAAATCTACTGTGTGGTTTGCACGATTCACAACAGCGAGATATAGTTATTAACTTATTTCAACATGCTTCAAAGAAAATGTTTCTAACATCCTTATTTTTCCGTAATCGATGTACATTTTTTATTTTTATTTGTTTGTTTATTTATTTATTTGTATTATATATTTTTGAACCCTAATAACTGTATATCTTCATTATATTTGTGTTTTCTTTTCGTTCGAGGTATTTTCGTTTTTACGCATCAACATTTTTCAAAGGTTCATGTTTAACTTTGCTTGAGAATAAGAGTTTAATTGGCCGATATTTTTTTTCGGAAAACACGTATAATGTTCCGAATATTTTTTAAGAAAAATTAAATAAAAATACAAATTTCCGGTACCATCTTTTGGTTTTTTCGCCGTACTCACTCTGTAACTGAAATTGAAAATATCAATAATACTTGAACGAATTTTATTTAGAAACATTTTCATTGAATTTGTATGTTTCCAAATAATGACATTTAATAAAACGTTATTACTTCAGTACATTGTATAACTTGCTAAAATGGTCGGACATTTTTTCTTGTTGGATTATTTTTTGATTGAAGTATTTTATAATAAATATAATATGTTACTACAGCCTTCGAGGCTTAAAAGTTAATTACGACAACGTGATGTTTTATTCTTTATTCTTAAAAAATAAATAAACAGAGCACATATCGAGCTTTTAAATTAAAAGAGAAATACCTAATTATATAAACAAAAAAAATCTATATTGTTAATTATAGTATAAAACTCGCTATAGTTTGTTGTTTTCCCAGTACCTATAAAGATAATTTAATAATAATTACGATCAGCAACTGGGTAATACAATTTAACACGCATCGTTCGGTGATTTCGATTTATAATCCTTCGTTGTCAATTAGAACTTGTATACAGCTAATGGATTATAATATCACCTACAAATGATTGATTGACTGATATTACCGAATAATAATATTATGCCTAATGATTACTTCCTATAAAGGTACATTACATGACGGTTACTCAATGGTACGCGTGTTAACACTAAATCAGTCGTACGCATAATCGAACTGTTAATACGAATAATACTGTTTCACGAGGTGTTTTGTATGATAAATTATTATTTTTAGGGCTTGGATTTAAATGTCCTAAAGGTGGGATCACATGGCGCGTTGCGCGTCGCGTGGAGCGTGGAGTGGTGTAACGTGGTACAGTCTGATCGGTATTGCGCGGCAAGGTTTGTATGAGCTCCGCGCGGCGCGTGGCTTCCCGGTAATTGTCGGTCTTTGTATCAAGCGCCAAAAGAAAATTGGCGCGGCGCGTCTTATCAATCAAACGGCGCGTTGGTATTAGTTTTTGGTTTTTTTTTGGTTTCACGAGCACTTTTTAAAACTTGTCCACTTAGTAGGAGCACAATGCAGCTGCACAAACAGCAAGTTTTGATTTTTCGTCAGTATAATCCATAATTTTAATAATATAATTGTGCAAGTATACGTATACGAATCACGATTAATAATTAATTAGTAAATTATAATATAAATTATTTATAAATTAATTATTTATTAATATCATACACCACAGTCCACAACACTGACGCACAGTCACTTCAAATTAACAAAATGAAATTGAATTTTTACGCGCAAAGATTAGAATAGTGTACCTATCACAATGGATAAGAATTGATGATTCCAGAACAAGACGCGCCTAGGAGAAACTTGTTGAACCATGACGTTTCGTCTGATCACACAGGCGCGCCAAGTTTGCGCGGGTTGTTACGCGGTATATACACGCTCCACACTCCACGCGACGCGCAACGCGCCGTGAGATCCCACCTTAAAATAACCAAAAATTTCATATCAAAAAATACATTTATCACCTAAAAATTCTAGAAAATTCCCTAAAACTATAAAAAAATTAATAAATATTTTTGTTTAACATGTGCAATTATAAAAATGTATATAATAATATATGTAAAATATAAAAAAGAAATATGTAAACAATTACATTTGAAAAATGCTTTAGTATTACACAGTACAATAAAAGCATCATAAATATTTTGAAATTTAAATAGTCGAACAGCTGTCTGTCAACAAATTTTGATACACTGAGAAAGACCTCTATTCGTTAACTGAGGTAATAGGAATATCCATAAAATAGAACCGGATGGGCCTCGCTCTGCTGTACAGTTGGGGGTGGAGTGCACCTCGTTTATAGGATAGGTCATTATTACAATAGATTTGTTAAATTTGAATGCAATGATAGATATCATTGTATACGAATAACGATTCTGAACGGAGTTAATATGTTTGTCTAGGATATAATACATTTATTTATAAATATTGTAAAAAGTATATTTCATTTTGAAACAATAAATATATTTTTCAATTAGGATGGGTTGGCAGTTGCATACAGCGACATAGTTTGTCAGTCTAGAATATTATACATTATATTATATTTTACATGTAATTTTATGTCAATATTCGCTGTTCAAACGCTTATAAAAAAAAATTGGATTTTAATAATTTTTGAATGACAATAAGCACTACTTCTGTAAAATCTTCTATTACATTTTCAAGTATTTTGTACGAGCCAAATAAATTTTATAGATATTTAAAAAAAAAACTTACAGAAATCGAAAATTTAAATTTTCTACAAATAAGTTAAAATACTTTGAAAACTTAACCATGCATAGAGAACGCCAATATAAAGATTTGGTGAATAAAAGGAACACTTCTTATGAGTATCCACTCACCAAAAAATCATAATTAAGCAACAAGTATTGTATACCTGTGAATCACGAGTATTTACTATCTAATAATAAGTAAATTATCGTATATAATATTATAGAATATTTTATCATACAATAAGAACAAAAATACAACTGATATCCTTTAAGTCACCCATCACCTACAAAACGTTATGGGGTATTTACCCCATTTGTTATATGTATTCGGCGCCACTGGTAAGATTTTAAATTTTTAATCGTATCTACAACATTTGTACAACATTAATTCTAGTTTAATTACTGCAACTAAAAGGCTACTAAAGTTTGATTTAATATATATAACTTTTTCTATAAAATACTTTGACTTAGTAATTTTTGAAATATTGCGATTGTAGTTCCATCTTCTTTATTAAATTGATTTATAATGGCTTGAATAATCGGAAAGTGTACACAATAATATAATGCAAATAATGCAAATAATGCAATAATAGTAGTTAACCCTATCGCGTCACTATAGATTGAACGATACCAGGAACCATGGTTTTAAATGTATCCACTCTAGCTGATGCTTTTAAGAAAAATTTTTTTGCGTTTGATCAATTTCAGAAAATTGACCTCGGATTTCTTCTGATACTCGATGTAAATTATTCGCCAAAAAACAAACACGTATTATTTTAGAATACAAAAAACTTAAATATTGTCCAACTTTGACCATGTATGGAACTGCGACACTTAAAATAAGTAATACCATGTCATGTTTTATTCCAGTTAGCCAAATAATTAAAAGAGATCTACCAAATAACTATGCGATTATATTGGGGTCCGCTTTTTCTAAAACATCACTAAATAGTAAAAATGCTTTTCCAGGTGTATGTACTTCTAATGTTCCAACTATAACGTTTGCTACGTATCGCCCCTTTACATCAGTCATTTCTTCTATACGAATCTAAATTTTTTTTAATTTTTATATAATACCTAATTTTTATAATGATGTTTTCATAAGTTTGACAAACGTAATTTTTTCTTATCGTAGATTCATCTGATATATTTTTGTATATTTTTCTAAAAATTAAATAATTCAATTTATTCAGTGGTGTGTTAGCAGATAGAAACGAATAAGTTAAGTCTCCAAAGAAAAGCAGTTTTGATACTGTTAAGAAACTTTGATTTTTTTTACCTGCAGTACTCGTATGTCATTGTAAACCTTGTCTGTGCTTATCTTGTGATATATGCTGAATAATGGTAAACTTTTTGTCAACGGAAACTTTCACCTCACATTAGGTATGTTATTCTACAAAATAAAACTTGATCACCCGTAGAAAAAATGTCACTACCATATTGTCTCACGTACCCATGATTTCGGTCCGAACACGACATTTTACGTTAGGCATTTTAATTTTAACGATTATTAAACTTCGATACAAAAATAAAATGCAAGTATTCGTAATATGTAGAGCAGAGGACTTGTAGCTCTAAAAAAGCTCTAAATATGCAAGCACTTATGCACTTAAAAACCTCATAATATGCATTTAAAATATGCACTTAAAAATGTTTTTAGCCTTTTTATTTAAAAGTATTAATAAAGTAATTAGGTTAATAGTAATAATAATTAATAAAAAAAACAAATCAAAACAATTACATAATTTAAATATATTATATACCATAGTCAAATAAACAAAATACATTTTACTTAATTTTCTGTAAAGAAACGACGTTATATCATTATCGTTTCTAGGAAAAATGTGTGCCCGCGGAAAGTCAAAAACCATATTATACGACAAAAACTAAAATAAATACATTTTTATCCAAACATTTTGACTATGTTGTTTGAAATTAAAATGTCAGTATGGAAAAAATCGATTTATGTTTAATATGTCTCAATAAGTATAAAATAGCGTATAAAAACGTTAAATATGCCCTAAAAACCAAAAGGACTCAAAATATGCATTTATATGTAAAATAAAATTTCATAACTACCTTTGTGAAAGCATGAAATGTATTTGTTTCGTACTCTGCTATTTTTGTGACTGTGCAAAACAAATATGCAAATGCTTCAAGTCCTCTGCCCTAGTAATATGTAACATGTGAAACCACCTGCAGTACTGTCAACGTAATACGCAACATTACTAAAAGCGTCCGACGATGGGCCAAACGCAGCACCGATATAAATGATACATAAATTATCAATCATCATTATCGATCAATAAGGAAATACTCTGATAAAAGTTCTATGCAATTAAATCGGCTAATTAAATCGGTTGCTGTGACATAAAGATAAATTTCAGCCTTGTCTAATTAAAACCAGATTATCAGATTACAAATGTTATATATGTTATATATTTCAAAATTAAAATGATTTGTATTGCGTTGTTCTATGTTTATATTCCAATGAAGTAAATTTTTTTTTAGTCATAATAGAATAAATAGGTTAAACATTTCTAAAAAAATTAAAAATACATTAAAAACGTCAAAAGTACCGCGAAAAAATTTGTAATTATAACATGAAGTACTTTTACACATATATAGCTTAGAAAACAACGTGTAAGACAACTAAAAAATAGATACAAATGCATTGAAATCTGAGTCCTAATTATTATTTTTATCACAATTATTTTCCGTTATAGGCCGATTGAAGAATCATTTTGGATTCGTATTTTTATGTTTGTCGTCATGATGGGACTGATTGTTGCGTTAATCCTACAAGCGCAACAGACCGAAGTGACTTCTAGGCTAGATTTCCTCTGGAAACTGCAAGCCACGGGTAAGAAATCAATTTTATATTGGCTGTGTCAGTGTTAGTTATAAATTGTAATGAACCGTGATTAATTTGCAGAGGAAAAAGAAGATATGGAACACTTGGAAGCTTACAACCGTAAACTTTTAGCAAACATTCTTCCGGTTCACGTGGCCGATCATTTTTTGACTTTGGACAAACCCGTTGACGTAAGTGATATTTTGTATGATATATAATTACATTATAACAAAGCTAAAAAAAATAATATGACATTTTTTTATTTGTCATATTTTTAATTTTGATTCCTCGAGTAAAATACAATGTCCGACATTTTATTTAAAACCTAAACATTTCAATCGAAAACCGTAGGTTATGCTATACAAAAATTTAATTAATTTTAAAACGGAATTTGTCTATATTTTACTAAAATTATTAACCACAAATCATAATTTAGTTAATTATCAATAGAACTTGTTAATTTATTCAAAAAATTTTCAATTATTACGGTTGTAAATTTGCAATGAAAATTAAAATATCCTAATAACTCTAGGTATGTGCTCTAATTATTAGAAAATGCATTTGCCTTAATTGTTTAAGTTTTATATTGAATTACTAATGTTATGTTTAAAATATAATCAATCAATTAAAAACTAGTATATATGGTTATATTTTTCTGAAATTCAAATAAAATATTCCCAAAAATGTTTCGGAGAGGGATGTATGTTGTTAATTAATGTGGGCTAATTTATTTAATTATTTAAACAAAATTTTCGTAAGTTAAAAACCATAGCACGAGACCTCATTTTGGCAAAAACTTTATTCCAGACTCTGGTATGTAATTAATTAATTTGTACTAAAAAATGGTTTTAAGCGGTTGGTGCAGCACACCTAGGTAATAACCCTTACAATACATTTAAATTTTTAACAAAATTATGAATAATATTAAAAAAAAAAGAGAGAAAGAAAAAAGGCTAATGAATTTATTACGTCTCGACTTAAACTTTATATTGAAATGCATTGATTATGTAATGATAATTTATTTTAAACCCCACCCCCTGATTTTTAAGAAGTATATCATCCTAAACCAAAGAATATTTCAATGTATACCACAAAAGTTTCAAAATCAAACAAAATAATGCGGAAACTCTGACCAAATTGTTAATTTGCCCAGATTTAAATAGGAGAAACACCAGACAGCTTTCATTTTCCGTACTACAACGTTTGTAATTAACAATCACTACTATTATTATATACATTTATTCGATTGAAATAATTAGAAAAAAAACAGCCAAGTTCATTGTTGTTATTTTTCTTGATTTGTACGACAAAAACCCGCTAGTTTCTCTTCGCAGTTACCTTGTACAATGGAAACGGTAAACACCTCCGGTGCTAAAGCGGAAAGTAATTCAATTAGGACAAAAAAAAAAAGTTAACCGCCTTAATGTGGTACCTAGACAATCCGTGTGCGTTCATTTTGTGGAACAGTCGGTTCATTTACTGCATGTAACCGAAAAAGCATAAATCTAGAAGTTCAGTTATTAAAACAAAACACGAGTATCTACTGAATATCCGAGTTCGAGCAAATAATGAAAAAAAACACGTTTGATTGAAGGCAAATTTCGTTATCTGATGATTATTGAAAAACTATATTGATTCCTATTTGGTATGATTTCCGATGACTTACTTATAAGCTTAAATTATATCGATATTATAATGACATCGCAAATATTCAGGCATTTAGAGAGGTACACACATAAGCGTAGCCGGGAGGCCCTCAGAGTATGTAACTGAACACCTATGGAGTTATCAATTTATATATTCTAGTTTTTTGGAAACAACTATTTATTTTTATAAGTTCATTTTTGTACATAGTTTTCTTGCATGCCGTGAACACGAAGTCTGGCTACGCCTATGGGTCATGGCAACTTGTCTCCCATGAAACTTGTATTTTTGACACACCCGGAGCCATTGCAAACAAATGTTGGGTTTGAATTCGTTGTGTGATACAGTTCGTTTTATTACGCAGTTAGTTAAACTATAGTTTCATCTCGGTATTCGTCAATATAATATGTAACATTACAGCCCGAAGGTGTTTCTAAATTATCGAATCTACTACGTCGTTTAGGAGGTTCAATGAGTGAAGTATTAAATGAAACTTTCACCGCGGGTTAGAGAGAAATTGCAGGAAAACATGGTTTTGTTGTGATCGACGGTGATTAGCGACCGAAAAAAAAAATGTTAAACATTCTGACAGGTAGAGATATACCGAGTTGATATTTACTCGGAGTTACACATGTTGTATGTGTAAGACAGAAACCGACCTTTTCGACCACTCCAACGATACGGTTCGCGGTACGGTCACGTGACAGGGTCTGACACGAGAAATGCAATGAATAGTACTCGGTTACATTTACAGAGAATTTATTTCCTCCGAAACGTACTTGACATGTAATGGAGTGCATTACATTGTATATAAGTTCGGAGTGTTTTACGTTTTAATAACATATCGTGTTGCCAGTAAGGAGCCGTTCCTTACGTCGCGCAGTCCGCTCTCGGTAAAGTCACATCAACTAACTGACACTCCGAACCTAACCTAACGATCAGAATTATCGCTCTTTCTCTTATTGATCGGGTGTGCAATCATCGTACACCTCGCGTTGGTTCCTAATGTGTTAATAAGTCCGTAGTTGTATCCAAAATACAAATATCGAGTATGCAGTCAAACTAGGTAGTGGTTATACAAATATACATAAGACATGTGTCACCACTTAAATTGAAGTTAAGAGGTAAAGAGAGATTGTAAATTCATAAAACCTTATTTTTTTGTTTAACCTAATTTGCATATTTGTATATTCGTATGCAATAGTATTTTTTATTTAAAAATTAAAGTAATACATTTTTTCCCTGTTTAAAGTTAAATATTAAAAAAAAATATTTCAACATTTCTCTTACATTAATTATTTTTATATAATTAACAATCATTTAAAGTTACTAATATTCCAACAAAAAAATCAACCTTTTTCAATGTAATACAATTAATACATATTAAAATTTTATAAATCAAGATAATAAATTAAATAATCAAAGAATATTTATAAAACTAGGCAACTATTGTATGGAACAATTATTATAATTCTTTAATTACTTAATTTATGTTGATATATTTCGCCATGATCAAGTACTTCAAATGATGTATATTAATTAATAACAATTATTGTAATACATACTAAAAATAAATCATGATATTTATTTTTTTTAATTTTCAAATAAATGTCCATTTAACATTGATTATAAATACTAGTACGGTCCGTACTACTCCGGTAAATAAAGCACAAAAGTATATTGAATAATGAAAAATAAGTGTATTACTTTAAAACTTTTACTCGATAAATTTGATATACTCTTCTATTTTTCTACATAGTCACCATTCAAATAAATTGATTTATTTTTCCCAACGATGGAGTAACTTGAAAATGCCATCTTGGAAATACGCAATAAATTTTCCATCGAAGTACTCGTTAACTGCGTTCATGACTTCCTCCTCATTTTTAAAATAATCACTATCAAAAAATGAAACGATAAATGCTAACTCTGATACATTGAAACGTTAGAAAAATTGAAAGAAAAATTAGTTTCAAGAGAAAAGCGCTCTTTTCTATTGAAACGAATCACTACACTCAGGAAATGTGAAACTGCTGCAGGTCAATGCAATCTTACGTTCAACGGGAAAAATACATGTGGGAAGTATTGCAACTTCGACCGTATAGCCCTAATCTGGCGCCTTGGAATTTTGTTGTTGTTTGATCCTTTTAAAAAAAGACAGGAGAAACTCGTTTTCGAAATGAGGAGATTATGAACGCAGTTACCGAGCGCTTCGATGGAAAATCAATGTGCTGAGTATTTCCGTTGTGACGTTTTTAGTTTACTCGTCGTTGCGAAAAATGCATCGATTTAAACTGCGTAGGAAATATTTGCAAATATATAAAAAATCATCTGATCCGTCGTGCAAAAGTTTTTAAGCAATAAATTCATATTTTTTGTTTCAATAATCAGTACGCTTCTGTACATCATTTATCAGAAATCTCTCGTGTTCATGATATTGACACGTGACGCATGATCATCCTGGGCCGACGTCCGGTTGGTTCGGGCCGTGTCCCCGCGCGTACGCGTTGCGAAAATCAGCAATTCGTTTTCTTGGAACGCATACGGGATCGTAGTCGAAACGCCCGCGTTCAGTTACCGCGAGAAACCCGCGGAGAGACGTATTTATTTTATTTTTTTCGTCGTCTTCTTCTTTTTCTGCTCATTATCGTTTTCGCTTTGTTGTCTATCCGCCGCAGGAGCTGTACCACGAGCAGTGTGACAGCGTTTGCATAATGTTCGCGTCCATACCGAACTTCTCCGAGTTCTACGTGGAGCTAGAAGCGAACAACGAGGGCGTGGAATGCCTGCGGCTGCTGAACGAGATCATCGCGGACTTCGACGAGCTGCTCGGCGAGCCGCGTTTCCAGTGCATTGAGAAGATTAAGTCGACCGGCGCCACGTACATGGCCGCGTCCGGGCTGACCAGGAACACGTGCGACAGCAAACAGTACTCGCACGTCACCGCCATGGCCGACTACGCGCTCCGCTTACGCGAGCAGCTGGCCTACGTCAACGAGCACTCGTTCAACAACTTCCGCATCAGAATAGGTACGTACATAAACGATGCACAGGATCAAAACGTAGGATAGTAGCTCCTAAGACGAATCTTTTCGAAGGTCGTATTTTAGTATCCCTAAAATGCAAACGTGATTCGTCTGGCAAAGTTGTCAACGAAACAACCTCATAGAAGAACTGGACTTGCTAAACTGAACGTTATGGATTCTGTTTTCAAGTAAAAAATTATGTAAATACATGTTGTACACCAGTGAACGTCATTTCGACTCTTTTCGTTTTCCTGGAAGGCCCTGGCGGAGCGTCTGCTCGAGCGTATAATTTATTCCGGTTGTTGTGCGCAAAACACCGGATGTGGTATTGCGTAATATTTCCCAGAATATTTTCCGGTTCAGACCGTGAATCTATTATTAGTCCGTCTCGTGTCGCTTTTTAATATTCTCATCTCATTTCGATTGTAATCAAATAATATTTAAAACATTATGTTTGTGCTTTTAAATCACTTTTGGCGAAAAACATGTAAATCGGTAGCGAAACTCACGAAAGACCCATTCGCTTGTGGTTTTATACACAACGTTTTAGCGCGTCCGGGTCCTATTAATATTATATGATGGTTAGGTTACATTTAGGTTATTACCGTCTCGAGTGTTGTAAGATCTTGACAAATACGACTTGAAAATATTTGATTAAAAATTACTTTTAAATTATAAATGTAACAATCACGCAGTATGGTATAACATATATGAACATTTTCTAATTCCTTCCGATTAAATTAGAACATTTTCTATTTTTTTTTCATCTTATGCACATTATATTATATTACGTAAAAGCTTAAATACTTGAAATACGAAATTTCAGTAGTATTATTTTTTCCCGTAACAAAAATATTACGAATTTCGGACTTCTACTAACCTCATTTTTCACGACGAAATTTAGCTGAATCAAAACATGAACGTTGTTAAAAAAAAAAAAATAATAAAACAAAGTTCCACACACACACCTCAACCCGAATTCCAATGATAATATTACATATACTTTGTAGGTGGTCCGAGATAGCCGGACAAATCCCTAAACAAGTTTTTTAAATTAAGTATTAACTATTATTTTTGGAGACCATTTGAAAATTCATAATCCGAGTGTACTCATTAAAACATCCATTATGATTAAATATTAAGTACAACGCATGTACGGTCAATAGTTTATGCTGTCTTTTTCTGCTGATGTTGATTTTATTTGTACTTGAAAAACGTTTTTATTTTTTACGTTTTAATAGCTTTTAATAATTTATTATAGTAACTTAAATATTTAATTTTAAAATTTACATTATCTTTTTTCTTTCTTTTTTTGCAATTGAGAGTCGAAAAAATAATTCTGAGAAATATAAATTACTGATATTATTTTCGACCGCTGTAAGTTCGCAAACAACAACTGCAATGATCGATTGACGTTTATCAAATTATCGCAAATCAATTCACGAGAACCACACGTTTTTAAATACTAATTAATGCTTATGATATTTGCAGGTATAAATATTGGTCCAGTGGTGGCAGGGGTTATAGGAGCTAGAAAACCGCAGTATGACATTTGGGGTAATGCCGTCAACGTAGCCAGTCGAATGGATTCGACAGGAGTGTTGAATGAAATACAAGTAAACATATTAATTAATTTAATATAATTATGATAGGTGTTTTCAATATTTACACTTCAGTGTTCTTTTAACCCTTTTTATTATGTGCGAAACGTATACAAATCATAGTGATAGATGATATCTCGGTTATCGTGCATTAACTTACAATTCGGGCTTGCGCTAAAGAAACTTAGGAACTGCATTAACTATAAACCTGAACTAACATAACTATTAATCTTTTTAAACATTAAATTTATTTGATATGACATAAAACTGACAAAATAAAAACATAAACCATGTATTTCACTGATGAGCATTCTCGCTTCTATAAGTTTCAAAAATTAATTAATTTTTTTTTTATTCCTTATTAAATTGAAATTAGATTTTAGATTCTAAGATTTTTTATAAATAACCATGCAACAATATGGTTTTCTCTCTGTTAGGCTTTTAATAATTTTTATAAATTTATATTAGATTTTACTTTCATGTATTGGGAAATGTACTCAATTAGTATTTTATAAAGATTATTTTTCAATCATTTTACAATCTACCGAAAACAGAAACGTTTCAAACAATAATATGGTTTCTATTATAATTTATTTTGATTATTTTGTCTCAAAAATTAATAATTACTTCATTAATTCTTATATTTTTCAATGATACATTAATTAAAAAAATAAATTAGACTACACGGTAGGGTGAATACAGGGATGGATGAATGGTATGGTATTACTGTAATGAGCTTTTAAACTTGCAACCAATGTACCATTGCGGTCGCAAGAACGATTCTGAAAGAAAAAGTTTTGCTGGATCAGTTTATACTCCTGAAGATAGGTTATTAGTTTTATTTATGCGATTTGAAAATATTGAATATAAATACATTTAAATTATATATTTTTTGTCTATAATGCTTTCATAACGATTTTCTTTCTTCATAATCTTTTGAAATATATTTAATATTAAAAGTTTTGTCAATTCCATAGATAGATTTAATTGAAATTTTTCAAAATAAATAAATTTATCCTTAATCATTTTAACTCGACAATTCCATTATAATAATTGTTGCAATATATAATTTGTATACATAAATATTAATTATGATTTTGTATTAATTCAATGTAAAAATAATTAGTTTTCATTTATTTTTATCTGTACTCTTGCCCTTTCAGACTTTTAAATATAAATATCAAATAGATATACTCCAATGCACATTGTTTTTTTATGAAAGCTTATAAAATTTGAAGTACGATTAGTTTCAAAAGTTTTTTTTTTTACAAAAATTATATTTATATTTTTTTGATGGAATCAGTCAGGTTTGATTTTTAAATACAACTATAATATATATATATATATATATATATATATATATATATATATATATATATATATATATATATAAATATTAAGTTGCCCTTAAAATATCACAAAAGTCTTGAGACTATGAAATTGTTTTGGTAAACTTATACTTAGTGCGCATGATGTGGTTAACCGAGTTTCGCTGAGTATCATTTTTCAAATATAATGATCCTTAGTTACTTTTATATTTTAAAGACATCCACGTCCCATATAACTCTTACTTCGTCCCACTCGAGACATTCCATTCACTTGCGCAAGCCTCCGTTGTATAAGTACAACAATACATGCCCACGGGGGCTTGCGCTGATTTTTGAACAGGGGCAGCGAGTTCAAGCTGGTACCTATACGATCAAACATATTATGTCTTATTAAACTGACAGTACCGATTCTACACATTTCCTGGCTACCAATTTCGTACTATCCGCACAAATCTAGAAACACGTCTGCACACTTAGGAAAAATATTAAGTAGACACACAATTTCAAGTACAGTTACCTCTATACAGTGAAACCTCTATATAGTGGACAGTCACGGGGAATTAAAAATTGTCCACTATAGAGAGTTGTCCACTATTGAGAAAACCTATTACGCATACATTTATATGCGCATACATTTTTGCCGGGGAATTTAGAAGTGTCCACTATTGGGAAGGGTCCACTATTGAGAGGTGTCCATTAATAGAGGTTTCACTGTAGTATCTCTTCCTTGTGATTTAGTTGTTTTACCTTAACAACTAGATGACCATGAACCAACCACCCTGGGGTTACCGCCACCCCTAAATCTTTTTGTGCGTTTCTCACTGTATATGACTACATTATAAACGATTGTTACCAACTCGTTTGCAGGTTACCGACGAGGTATATGAAATATTGAAGTTGAAAGGATACCCGTTGACCTGCCGCGGTGTCATTGAAGTGAAAGGCAAAGGGAACATGGTTACATATTTTTTGAACGATTATGCTCAACAGAATTAACTGATGTTGACGTATTGTAAAATACTGTTGTTGTTAAACGAATCATATTATTATTATTACTATTATTATTATTATTATTATTATTATTATTATTATTATTATTATTATTATTATTATCATCATTATTATATTATTATTAATATTATTATTATTGTAAATAAAAACGCCATGTATTGATGTGTTAAATTAGTTTCAGGTCTAGTTTTTTTCAATATTAAACTGTAACAGCTCGTGTAAACAAAAACTGTTTTTCGTATGATGTCTCAACCAATCCGGTGACATTATTTCATCTGTGAACTCTTAACGAACTCAAAAGTTTTCTTTAATATTGACTTTTGTTAAAGGACTTTTATGACCACTAGACAAAGATTCGTTAATCAACCGGTGAGCCCTAACTGTCTTTCTATTATAAATGCTTGGACAGAGTAATACTATGTTGTAAATTCTCTACTGACGTAGATATACACTGTATAGTATATTGGTACACATAATAATAGTTATTCTAAGAAATAAGTTCTATTTTTGTCCCCCGTGTAACTTAAACGACATCTAATTATTTCAGATAAAAATTTGATTAAAATTTATAGTTTTTAATATTATAGAATTCTTTGAACGATTAAATGGCCCTAACTTTTTATCAAAAAAAAAAACACATATATAGGACCGGTGAAAGGGTAGGACAGTAAGGGCTAGAGCCCTGGGGCCCGTACCTCTGAATGGGCCCGTCGTCTCAGCTTTTTATTCAAAATTATTAAACATGCTATTCGCCGTAACATGAGATGCAAATTTTATTTTTATTGTACTAATGTACAAGTAGTATGTGTCTTAGCCAAATAAGTGTAAGGGAGCCTGTAACTGATAAGCCCTGGGGCCCCCAAAAGCTCTCGACGGTCCTGCATATATATATATAACTATACAAATAATCAAAACAAATAATACAGCCAACATAAGATTTTATAAGAATCTAAGATATGATGAAATACATTATTTATGAGCATTTTACGCTATTTACCATCCAATATGCCCAAATCATATTGTGTTTTAAAGCAAGGTTTTAGGTTCGAATCAGTAAGTCAACAACAATAAGATAACACGAACAGTTATTCAGCTGATATGTCTAATCCCTCGAAGAGGTTACAATCCAATGTATCTAATAAATAATAATGAAAACATTTTCTTTTACTTACAATTGTTATTTTTATACATAGGGTGGTCCAGCTGCTGTTTTCCATATGGAAATATTTCCGTAATTAAAAAATGCATTTCTTAAAGTTATATTATTGTAAGAGCTCATATGAAAAGTAATATAATACCAAATTCGTATTTTAGTCTCTTAACCAGGGTTGGAAAAATAAATTTTAAAATTTTCAATACCATAAAATTTCAAAATAGTTTTATTATAAAATAAATTATTATGACAGTTTTAGAATGTCATTATTGAAAAATAAGGAAGATATAAATACGGTTAAGTTTAATGAATATTGTAATAAATTAACCCCTTCAACAACCAGACAAATGTTTACAGTAAAAAAGCTTTTCATAAATGAAGAGCAATATACAAGAACGATAAAATATATAAGTACTAATTTATTATAATGGCCATTATTAGGTAAAAACGCGTTCCTTCTTTTCAAAACGTAGGTACACAAGTCACAACTATAAAATTAATAATTGGATTATCTACTGCGAAATTTTCCTAACCTGTCTACATTAAAATTACACTTAAAAAATATCACTCATCATGAGACATTGTCTACAGCAGATTGTGTAGCAAAATGCCAATGTTTTTTTTAACACTTATGTTACTTACAAATAATTTGTTACAAAATAAGATTTGACAGTTTTAAAATACTTTATTGTTTCAAAAAATATTGAGTTAAATAGTGTTTAGATGGTATTCTTAGTCTACATTCTAATATGCTCACGGGGTGATAAGACAAACACTATACTTTTAGTAAACTACCAAAAATACATTTAATTTCATTGATTTAATTGTTACGCATTTTCTTTAAAGGAACGTGGAATTATTGATGCAGATGTTTTTCGATTTAAAACAAGATTTTTTTGGCGTGGGCGGAAGTCACCAAATATACGGTTTATTTCAAGTTTTTAACTTGTACAAACACCATGGGAAAGTTGACAACTTGAAAAGTTCTATAAATGTGTACATTAACAGCATTTCGCGCATAGACTAAAAATCTCGATTTTATATTCTGAAGTGTTCTTCGTGGAGTATTAATTCTTAAACTAAACTTATCTAGTTTGAGAAACGTTTCTGAAAGAATACTTCAGAATATTATTGAATCAAAGTAATCCTCCTGAAGAAAATCTTCTGCAGTATAATACGAATATATAATCACAAGAGTATTTCTACGTGTACCTCGTATATTTACCCATCGTATTAAGAAGACATGATACACCCGTAATTTAATCGTAAAAATTTGTTTTACGCTAGGCGAAACATTATTTCGTTTATTCTCTGTGATGTATCGTTTTTATTTTTTCACTTTTAATATACATAATATATTAATATATAAATAATAATATATAAAATATATATAATATATGTATATTATAATTAAAAACCATGTTGCGCAGTTTCCAAACCAGTAATAATAATTCATTATAGAATATTATATAATTATATAATATTAATTATTATTTATTATATGATAAATACAAAAGAAACAAGATTCGTGATCGTGCTCGTGGATCTATAAATAAAATAGCCATTTATTTACGAATTTTTGGCTGAAAACCCATATTTTTCAGAACAAAACCACTCAGTATAAATTCTTTAAGAGACTTCTTATACACTTTTTTAAATTCTGAACGGAGTGATGGAATCTATTGGTTTTACAATGATGTGTGTTTTTTTTTTATTTTTTTTTGTGTCTGACGACACCTTTTTTGGAAGTAAAAATGCTTCGATTTGCTTAAACAGCAAATTTTTTGAAAGGAAAGTGAATGTAGATGGTACTTTGGCAAGTCAAAAATCCAACTTTTTCAATACTTTTTAAAAAAATCAAAAAAACGATAAAAAAATTACAAAAAAACGAGAAATTTTACGCAAAATCACGTTTTTAAAAATTACATATTTTTAAAATGCTCTAACTCAAAAACCAAAAATCGCAACAACTTGAAATATTCACAAAATCTTTATATTGGCATTCTCTATACATGGTTAAGTTTTCAAAGTATTTTGACTTATTTATAGACAATTTAAATTTTCAATTTTTGTAAAATTTTTGTTTTTAAACATCTATAAAATTTAATTGGTTGACCGAAAATTCTTTAAAATTTAATACAATGTTTATAATAAGTTAAACTTATCGTAACTAAAAAATATCGATGATCGGTTTACTCAAATTTTTTTAAAAGCCCTTAATGCTCAAATTTGTATAAAATGTGTAAAAATCACGATAATTTGCAAGTTATTTTGTAGATAAAAATGCATAACATTTTTTCTGTTCATACTTAAAGTTCAAAATTTTAACACTAGGTTATCTATAAGCTACTCTTCAGAAATCTTTAAAAAAATTTCTACCGGACATAGAGGAAAACATTTAATGACTGTTTGAAATTTAAATATTTACGGAATCGCATAAAATAGCGATTTATTCTCAAACGATTTTAAATATTTGTTATAATTCAAAAAGTATAAGTCGCAGATTTTTTAAATTTTTACCAGCTGTCAAGATTGGCATTTCCTTTATGTCCTATTTTTTTCAAAATATTATACTGATTTTTAAGCCACTTATAGACATTTAAAATATTCGATTTTTTTACAATTTATTTTTATAATCGGTGATAAAAAAAATTTGGCTCGTACAAAATACTTGAAAACTTAATAGAAGATTCCACAGAAGTAGTTCTTATTGTAATTCAAAAATTATTAAAATCCATAGGCACAATTTTTTTTTATAAGCGTTTGAACAGCGAATATTGACATAAAATTACATGTAAAATATAATATAATGTATAATATTCTAGACTAACAAACTATGTCGCTGTAAGCAACTGCCAAACCATCCTAATTGAAAAATATATTTATCGTTTCAAAATAAAATATACTTTTTACAATATTTATAAATAACAATGTATTATATCCTAACAAACATATGAACTCCGTTCAGAATCGTTATTCGTATACAATGATATCTATCATTGCATTCAAATTTAACAAATCCATTGTAATAATGACCTATCCTATAAACGAGGTGCACTCCTCCCCCAACTGTACAGCAGAGCGAGGCCCATCCGGTTCTTTTTTTTTAGTGTTTTTTTTTTTTATTTTTCCAATAAATACTTTATAATTAAGCGAAAACCTTATTTTTGTTCGAGATAAATCGAGTAGGTAACAGGGAAAAGTGAAAAAGCATTCCGAGTGCACTCGCTGCGCTCACTCGGACTGTTTTAGACAAAAAAATATTTACTGAACTGCAACTATACCATAAAATGGTATAAATTTAAGAAAAAAAAGAACCAGATGGGCCTCGCTCTGCTGTACAGTTGGGGGTGGAGTGCACCTCGTTTATAGGATAGGTCATTATTACAAATGATTTGTTAAATTTGAATGCAATGATAAATATCATTGTATACGAATAACGATTCTGAACGGAGTTAATATGTTTGTCTAGGATAGTTATACATTGTTATTTATAAATATTGTAAAAAGTATATTATATTTTGAAACGATAAATATATTTTTCAATTAGGATGGGTTTGCAGTTGCATACAGCGACATAGTTTGTCAGTCTAGAATATTATACATTATATTATATTTTACATGTAATTTTATGTCAATATTCGCTGTTCAAAGGCTTATAAAAAAAAATTGGATTTTAATAATTTTTGAATGACAATAAGCACTACTTCTGTAAAATCTTCTATTACATTTTCAAGTATTTTGTACGAGCCAAATTTTTTTTATCACAGATTGTAAAAATAAAATGTAAAAAAATCGAATACTTTAAATGCCTATAAGTGGCTTAAAAATCAGTATAATATTTTGAAAAAAATAGGACATAAAGGAAATGCCAATCTTGACAGCTGGTAAAAATTTAAAAAATCTGCGACTTATACTTTTTGAATTAAAACAAATATTTAAAATCGTTTTAGAATAAATCGCTATTTTATGTAATTTCGTAAATATTTAAATTTTAAACAGTCATAAAATTTTTTCCTCTAAGTCCGGTAGAAATTTTTTTTAATGATTTTTGAAGAGTAGCTTATAGATAACCTAGTGTTAAAATTTTGAACCTTAAGTATGAACAGAAAAAATTTTATGAATTTTTATCTACAAAATAACTTGCAAATTATCGTGATTTTTACATATTTTATACAAATTTGAGCATTAAGGGCTTATAAAAAAAAATTGAGTAAACCGATCACCGATATTTTTTAGTTACGATAAGTTTAACTTATTATAAACCTTGTATTAAATTTTCAAGAGTTTTTGGTCTGCCAATTAAATTTTATAAATATTTTAAAACAAAAATTTTACAAAAATCGAAAATTTAAATTGTCTATAAATAAGTCAAAATATGTCGAAATACTTTGAAAACTTAACCATGTATAGAAAACGTCAATATAAAGATTTGGTGAAAATTTCAAGTTGTTGCGATTTTTGGTTTTTGAGTTAGAGCGTTTTAAAAAAATGTAATTTGTAAAAACGTGATTTTGCGTAAAATTTCCGTTTTTTCGTAATTTTTTTATCGTTTTTTTCGATTTTTTTAAAAAGTATTGAAAAGTTGGATTTTAGACTAGCCAAAGTACCATATACATTCACTTTCCTTTCAGAAAAAGTTGCTGCTTAAGCAAATCGAATCATTTTTACTGCTAAAAAAGGTGTCGTTAGACACAAAAAAAAATTTTAAAAAAATAAAAATAAAACTCACATCATTGTAAAACCAATGGATTCCGTCACTCCGTTCAGAATCTAAAATCATTTAATCTTAAGCTTTTTTACAGTAGCGTCACATCTTCATCATCTTTGGCATCAATTCGATCTCCATGCTTGACTGAGACGTATCGCCATTACGTAATCCCAGCTGTATGCGCACCGGTTCACCGTCCTCGCTGCCTGACAACGCCGTCCCGCCACTCTTGTTCTTGACCCGGTTCATTTCTATCCTGTAATCGTTGTTCTTCTTCTTAAGCTTGAAGAATGGCTTCTCCTCTTCGAAATGCGAATGCACCTGCTCATTGTGATCCAACGTCTCGTGCAGCATGTGTTGCCCTCCGACCTTGTTGTGTTGTCTGTTGCCGTTGACTGACTCTAACCGCAAATATTTGTTCGGAACGTAATGCGGCCCCGTCCGTTTCGCCCTCTCCGGGTACAATCGGTCGCCCTGGTACGTCATTCCCGCTGACGCCCGTTTCATGACGGTTGCTACGTACGCTGGTATTGCCCCGGGCCTCCAGTTCCGATTGATCTACAAAACTCCGTGGAATTATTAAATATTGTTCTTTTTATGTTTTTTCGCGCCACGAACACATGGGACGATACCGCTATACGTAATATACCTTAAGTATATAGTTTTTCACCTATTCCGTCTTGTATTACTTCTCCACAATCCGTATTGATCATTATGACATAAACTATTACAAATTGTAAATACCTGTTTACAGTGACGTCCCTAGAACCTTTTATAGTGAGAAGAGCAAACTTCATGCATGTATTCATATTTATATATTTTTCTAATATGAAATAAATAATAAATAACAAAAAATTGAAGGGACAAAATAAAAGGGAGAGGGGGCAAAGCTTATATTTAATTTTTGTAATGATAAAAATAACGGGTCATAGAAATCATGTGATTTATTTTCTATTTAAACTAGTGATAAGCATCGATAATCGATGATTGAAAAACATCGATGGTCAGCTTCGATGTTCGATGTTTTTAACATCGATGTTGTGGTGTCGATGTTTTTTAAATATCTATATTTATGATTTTAAAAAGTTGGTTCAAACTCCAAAGCATTTACTATCATGATAAGCATTATGATTATGATTATTGATTAATTTATTCTTATAACATTTTCTGTGGAATTGACTATGAGTTTACAGTTTGCAATTTGGTATTTTTGATTGTTGAATTTATATTTGTCAACTTTTTTTGAAGTATGTTTAATGTTGTACTTATTGTACTGTAGTGTTATATGTAAAATTAAATAGCAGTAATCATGCTCCAAATTAGTGTGTACTGGAAACATTTCACCAAAATTAATGATAAGAATGCTAAATGTAAACATTATTTACAAATTCTAAATACATCAGGGAATACTTCCAATTTAAAGTGTCATACGGTAAGTACACACCCAACTTTTATAGAAAAAAATAGTAATACAAAAGAAACAGATACATTTGTACCGTGTTCATCTAAATTAAGCGAGAAAAAGGAGAATGATACAGCAAAATATTTCATCCATATTCAAAGCAATAGATTCATATTAGCCAAGAAGAAAAACAAACGTACAAATTACACAAGCTATTAGATTCTGAACGGAGTGATGGAATCTATTGGTTTTACAATGATGTGTTTTTTTTTTTTGTCTTACGACACCTTTTTTAGTAGTAAAAATGCTTCAATTTTCTTAAACAGCAACTTTTCTGAAAGGAAAGTGAATGCAGATGGTACTTTAACTAGTCAAAAATCAAACTTTTACAGTACTTTTTAAAAGCGTCGAAAAAAAACGATTAAAAAATTACGAAAAAACGGGAAATTTTAAGCAAATCCACGTTTTGTCAAAATACATTTTTTTAAATGCTCTAACTCAAAAACGAAAAACTGCAAACACTTGGAATTTCCACTAAATCTTTATATTAGCTTATTCTATACATGGTTAAGTTTTCAAAGTATTTTAACTTATTTATAGACAATTTAAATTTTCAATTTCTGTAAGTTTTTTTTTTTAAATATCTATAAAATTTATTTGGCTAGTACAAAATACTTGAAAATTTAATAGAAGATTCCACTGAAGTTTTTCTTATTGTTATTCAAAAATCATTGAAATCCATAGGCACAATTTTTTTTTTTTTTTATAAGCGTTCGAACAGCGAATATTGACATAAAATTACATGTAAAACATAATATAAATATATAATATTCTAGACTGACAAATCATATCGGTTTTGGAATTTGCTCTAACTCAAAAACCAAATAACGCAATCACTTGAAATTTTCACCAAATGTTTATATTGACGTTTTCTATGAATGATTAAGTTTTCAAAGTATTTTGACTTATTTATAGACAATTTAAATTTTCGATTTTTTTAAGTTTTTTTTTAAAATAAAATATAATTATTACAATATTTATAAATAACAATGTATTATAGTCTAAACTAACATATCATCTCCATTCAGAATCGTTTTTCGTATACAATGATACCTATCATTGAATTCAAATTTAACAAATCCATTGTAATGACCTATCCTATGAACGAGTCGCACTCCACCCCCAACTATACAGCAGAGCGAGGCCCATCCGGTTCTTTTTATTTATATGATTTGTGTAGACTTAAAACGTTTACATATTGTGGAAAAACGAGGATTTTTGAAATTAATGAAAACGGTCGCCCCACATTGCTATACCTAACCTGTTCACCATGAAAAGGTATATTGATGAAAAATATAATGAAATCAAAAATAGAAAATAAGAAATGTTCTTTAACGTCTGATATACAAATGCGCAGTTTTTTATGTTTAACAGTCCATTTTTATAAAAGAGATGCGGAGATGTTTAATGATGGTTTGGATGGTTTGGGCATGCGATGAGGCGAGAGGAAACGAATGCAGTAAGAGTGGTTATGAAGATGGACGTTGAAGGGAAAAGAGGAAGAGGAAGACCAAAAAAGAGATAGTTGGAGACTATGGAGAATAACATGAGGGCTGTCGGTGTGTGCAGAGGAGATGAGATTGACCGAGTGAAGTGGAGGTGTAGGACAAGGGTGGCCGACCCCAAATAATTGGGAGGAAGGCGAGGCAGGAGAAAAAGAAAAAGAAGAAGAAGAAGATGGGGAGATGTATAATGCAAATATAGGATTAATTCCACTTCATGAAAGCCATACAAGTCAATATCTAGCTTCAGAACTAACTGCATGTTGTGTTGAGTGGGAATTCAAGTTGAAAATGTAAATGCTATTGTTACTGATAACGCAGCAAATATGGTTAAAGAAGTATCTACAGTTTTAGGAAATAAAAGACACATTCCTTGCTTTGCACACACTATAAATCTTGCAGCTCAACGTTCCATGGATTCTTCTGACTGTCGTGAAGTGAAAAATGTATTATAAAAAGTTAGAAGCATCGTGACATGGTTTAAGCATAGTACTATTGCTAGTGATGAACAGAGAAAAAAATGCAACAAAAAATTGGTTCAAAGTGTTCCCACTCGTTGGAATTCAACTTATTATATGTTAAAACGTTTTCTTGAACTTTGTCCTTTCGTAAATGAGTTAGTAAATATGTATACATCAGCATCTAATATGTTGACTGTCCTTGAAATTGAAGATATTGCTCAAATCGTTGAAATTGTACAACCTCTCGAGAGTGCAACCAACGAGATAAGTGAGAAAAGTAGTATGGCAATCCCCATCTTATATAACAGGTGAAAAGTTTAAAAACTGAATTTAACAAAACCATGTGCTGTACGTTTTCTTAAGGTGATTTTAAATGAATTTAACAAAAGATTTGAAAGTATTAAGCAATTTAAAATTTTGGATTTAACTATTCTAGACACACGGTTAAAAAACTTATATTTCAAAGATCCAATCACAACTGCTAAGTATTTGCGGTTTATCAATAATTTAATAAAAGCAAAAGAACAGACTAGTTATGCAAGCTCTACTTCATCAGACTCAAAAATTCGAGAAAAAGTTAGTGGCAGTTTATTTAGTAAACAACAAAGTAGTACCTAAAAAAATAGCGTAAATCAGACTCAAATGAGGGGTCTTTTGACCAGTACCTTGCAGAACTAAGTTTCTACATAAAAACAGCCGGAGAAAAGATTCAACAAAATCCAATATTATTTTGGGAACAAATGTCTTTTTCTTATCCTCTTCTTGCTGAGATTGCAACAACATATCTTTCTTCGGTTGGTACTTCTGTACCGTCAGAACGGTTATTCTCAAAGGCTGGACAGTTAATCACTAAATTCAGAAATAAGCTTGAAGGAAAATTTGCATCGAAACTCATATTCATAAATTCAATATCAGAAGAAATGTGGTCATTTTAATTTTTTAGTTACCTACTTATAAGTAGTTTAAGTAATTTATAAGAGGATATTTATTTTTTAATAATGTAGGTACCTATACATATATTATCTTTTAATAACTTTTATTATGCATAACCTTTTGTAATATTGATTTTTTTATTGAGATTTAAGTTTTAAATGTTATACGAGTTACTAACTTATGATTTTTTCAAATAACGTAAATATGCTGTTAATATAATTTTTTATTACCTATCTATACATCATTAACCCCATGAAGTATTAATTTTTATTGATATTTTAAGATTTGTGAATTTCTTAAAATTGTATTATTATTAAATAGTTATAATATTTAACATTGTAAGGTTAATAATATGTTGTTCCATGGCAACATATTTTATAATATTTTATATTGTATGTTACGGACTGTTATTATCCGTTAACAGTTAGTTGTCAGTTACGGTTTGTGTCGTGAAGGTCTCTCTATTTTATATGTTATGTTAATAAATAGGGTAAAGTATACAGTTATTGGCACTGGTATAGTTATTGGCACTAACAATTTGTTTTATTTGTAATTAATGTACATTTTGACAATTGAATGACTTCTTTTTTTTATTATATAGCCAAACTCTTTATGTTTCGTTATCATTTGTTGTTGAGTACATATTTTTTTTCTCGTTATTTACAAATTACGCCGGATTTGAGTACTCCAGAGAATTTCCAAAATCAGTTATGATATTATCATTTTTGTAGTAGACTACACTTGGCAATTAAGTTCTTATTTAGTTTGTAGTTATTTTATTCAACTACAAATGATATAATCTTGATTTTAAGAATTTTTTTTATTGTAAAAATACAGTTTGCAATAAATTTTTTTATTATTATGCATTATAAACGGTATGCCAATAACTGATTCTTATAAATTTAAAATTTTAGTTATTGGCATGGGGTGCCAATAATTGTTCTTTTCAATAATATTGATATTTCATTTATTGACACTACCATTAAATTTATAACTATTCAATTATTACTTTAGTAAAATTAAATGATTTAAATTAATATTAATTAATTAAAAATCATTTTAAATACTATTTAAAATTGTAAATTGTTTATTTCCTAGTAGGTACCTGTTTTACATTTTTTTTTTCTTGACAAAATGCCAAGAATAAGACATGATTTTTCTTAAGCTAATTTGGCAGGTGCTATAAATGCAGTTCTTAATGAAGGACTATCAAACAAATCTGCTGCATTAAAATGCAAGGTATCTAAATATTGCAGCATAGACTTAAAAAACCAGATACTTTAATACATGGGTTTAAAGCCTGTGGGCTTTATCCTTGGGATCCTGATAGTATTAATTTTAATAAATATCTTGGTAAAACTCAGGTTGTAGTTGAACCAGTTGATTTCTCAAATGATTTATCCAGTGATATTTTAGATCTAAATTCATTTTGTAGTGTTGTTGATCCTGAAATTGTAATACAATTTAATAATATTGACCATACTTTAGAAACAACAACTCTGTCTAAAGAATCAGAAGGATTATTTAAATTGTATACGTTGATAAAAAGTAAAACCGAAAAGAAATGTGAAAACAATGTTAAATATCTAAATAATAATGAAATGAATAATTTTCTTGAAGAAAAAAAAAAATCAAAATAGTATTGAAATAATAAATATGTATGATAGACATTGTTTTATGGAGCATAAGTTCATTAAAATATATGAAAATATTGCTTATATAAAACCTAAAAATAATATTGAAATTGATGAACAATTACTGTCAGAATCTGAACATATAGAATACTCAATAAAAAACAATCTTTTGAGTACTGAATTATCTTAATAAAAATGTTTCAAAACAATATTTAAATGTAATGTATTATAAACTATTATATGCAATTAATTAAGATGCCTATCTACCTATAATTATAAATTTTTTGAATTATTTAATTCATTTGTAATTGAATTAAAAATTTAAAATGTTTATACATTTTTACTTTGGGCAATTATTCAATTTAAATCATATTAATACCTTAAAATTATAATAGGTAAAGGTACCTTCCAAGCAAAACTTTTTTTATATATTTTTAATTACCTATTACATAATTAAATAGTTAATAAGTGTAAGTTAGCAAAATTAGTTAAACAATTTTAAGAGGGTGCCAATAACTGAAATTGAAAAGTCAATAACTGAATTGTAGTGCCAATAACTGTAGTTTTGGGACATTTGATATTAAAGTATTAAAAACAAATATATATATATGAAATGAATTTAAATTCTGATTACAGATTATGAAAGATTACACTAAAATTAATGATAACATGTTTTGAAATCCAATTTTTTCTTAAGGTGCCAATAACTGTATACTTTACCCTATACAAATAATAAAAGTCAATCGTATTATTTATTCATATAATTTATATTACAACACAATTGTTATTTTTGAGTATTATAAAAAATATCGAAGATCCGCCTGAATCACTAAATATCGTAAGTATGCTTTGATGAACAAGAAAAAAAATTGTATCATCCATGTTTGAAAAACATCGATGTTCGATGGTAGGATACCAATGGTTTTCAAATATCGATGGAATGTAACAATATTCATTTCGATGGTCATCATCGATGTTTTAGCAACGATGCTCATTCTAAATATTGAATTTTGTGACACCCGACGAATAAGATGTTATTACTCATTTGACCAAAGTGCATCGTAGTTCACGCAACTTAATGCCCTGGCGTTTGTGTATGTGTGTGATGTGTTTGACGAGTTAACACAAAAGAAGTACAATTTTTTTCCTGCTGTTAAGCCAGTTGCGTAGGAGGTGTTTAATCGTCAGGTATGACGAATATTTTTACTCGCCGTTACCCATCGGTTGTCGGTAAACGTGGCACAATCCAAAAGAATTACAAATAATCGCGTTTATTGATCGGCAAGTGTTCCGAGTCGTATAGGAGCGATAGTATCGTTAAGTCAAAATACTTGGCGAACATATGCGATTATGATGCTCGTCAAATACACCAGTCGCATAGGACCGGCTTTATGGAAATTAAATGTATTTTACGGCCCGTTAAAAAAAATGGTCCTTCGAGTGACCTTCATACCTGTACGCCACCGGTGTTACGAAGCGACCACAACCAACCCATTCCCTTCGGCGTCATGACGGGCTTCCGGATGCAAGTCTTGTGACCGCAGTTGATGTGTAAGTAAGTGGCCCACATTTTTTCTTTGGCGTTTTCCGAATTCTGCGAACAATCGCTCGATTTGCTTGTGCTGTGTTTGCCCTTGTTCTTTTTCATGACATGGTTTTTCCCCGTCTTCGGGCGCGACGTTGAACCAACGACGTAATCTTGTGCGGATACTGCGTACGTGATGGACTGATTGTTCATTTAACTAATTTCAATTTTTTTAATATTTCTTAAAAATAATATTTATAATTTTGGATGTTTTGAAATGTTAAAAGACAATTTATTCGGTTCTTAAGTGACACTAAGCAGGCTTGAACAATCAACTCCGTGTCGTTGTCCTGGATAACCGATCGTCTTTTCTCCGTTGCCACGGAACCTAATCACAAACACAAAACGACGATAAAAGTAAACAATAAAAAAAATACCGTGCATTTGGCCATTATATTTTTAAAAACTTTGTAAAGCAATAATATAAGTATGTAGTGCACACTGAAGTGCATACTACATACTGAAGTGTGCACCTAAAAAATGGTGAATGCGTCTATTTTATAGAAAATAATTTCCAAGAGCAACTATTTTTCTCCAAAAACGACACTCACCGCTTTTTTTGATCTCTGTACAAGAAATTAATTTGCAATAACTGGAAACGCCGAATTATACTCCATGTGTATAATTCTGTCCTAATAGTGTTATTGGATTGTTTCTCAATAGAAACTTCAATCGGCCGAACACTTAACCGATAGCAAAAATGAAAAATTTCATATATCACAAGATGCTTCACTGAAGAGAATCCACCCAAGTGTAACGTATGCAGCAAAATACATAGCTTTATCAAAGGAAATGTCTTCCCGACCGGCCATTGAAATACCTACTTGACTTTTGTAGTTTTATTAAATCTTTATTTTCTTTATTTATATTATTCTAATGAACTATTGAACTTAATAAATTTTATTACGTTAATTAACTCTTTGCGGCATGGTAGTTATAATTTTGACCACCTAAGAAAAATACTAAAATGAATGGTGGTTAGCGTTGCTAATCACCTATACAATTATTTTTCTCTTTTTTTCATTTGGTGGTTAGTAGGAATAACCACCTAAAATAGTTAAGTATGTTTCTACTAGATGTCATGAGATATTTCATAATTATATAAACTATTATACAATGAATTTATTTGACAAAATCTAAAATTAGATTGGGACATTTAATGATGCCAATTCCTTATCGATCGACTGTATTTTTGGTATCTGTTTATCGATAATATTACTGCGTATTATGTCAGAAGCATAGACCAGAAGCCCATTTATTTTGGTGGTTATCACCACTAACCACCATACAAAGTTAATACATTACGACATTATTTGTACACTATATTCACAAGTGAAGTTATTGGTGATACCTGATACATCAAGCTGTTCATTTTACAAATTTTACTTGTGTGAATTAAAGAATGAGGCATATTTTACAAACAAAGATTTTCGTAGAAATATCTATTTTGACCTTTTAGCTAAAAAAATTGTTCAAACCACAACTTCTACTCCAACAAGTCGAATTATTTCATCCGTTAAAAAATCGAGTAAACCAAAAGTAGCTGAAAGTATACGCCTTGAGTCATCAAAACATCAACCCGAAAGAACTACTATGAGAAGATGTGGTATGTGCAGCACGAAAAAAAAAACCAGTAAGATCTATTTGGAGATGTACCACATGTAATATAAACTTGTGTATGAAAAAAGAGTCCAATTGTTTCCAAGAATATCATTCAAGAAAAAACATTTAAAATTTAAATCTATTTTTTAATTCAATAATCATTATATTAGGTAACAAGTTTTAATATTAATTTTATTTGTTTTTTACTTTATATATTTAACTATAGTAAGTTATTGCATGGTGGTTAGTTACACTAACCACCAGTTTTTTATCAATTAAAAAAAATTGCTTTGTGATAAAATTTTATTTGTAATAGCTTCTTTCATTTTTAACTAAAATACATCTGATTTTGTGAAAAAATTCCAATATTAAATTTCAAAGATTGTCTGTGCAATATAAGGGTCACTTTTAAATGCCGCCCCGTGCTGCAAAGAATTAAAAAGTATCCCTACATTCATTTACTATTAGACGGTACGAAGTTTGCCGGGTCAGCTAGTATTAATTAATTATAATCATGATTTTGTATTGATTCTATTATTCTATTTAAAAATAATTAGTTTGAATTTATTTTTAACTATACCATTTTCACTTGATATATTTAAATAAAAATATTAAATATACTTTAATGTACATTGTTTTTTATGAAAGCTTATACAATTTGAAGTACGATTTATTTCATTTTTTTTTTTTTTTGTACAATTTTTTTATATTTTTTAATGAAATCGATCAAGCTTGTTTTAATAAAATGATAATATATTTATACATAAACATTAAGCTGACCTTAAAATATCTCAAAATTCTTCATGAAACTAAGAAATTGTTTTGGTAAACTCATACTTTGTATGCACTATGTGGTAAGCCAAGTTTCGCTAAATATTATTTTTCAAATACAATGATCCTTGGTTATTTTAAATTTTTTAAAGAAATCCGTGCCCCATGTAACCCTTACTCTGTTTCACCTGAGACATTCCGTTCTGTTGTACATATATAATACATGGCCATAGAAGCATGTAGTGATTTTTTGAACAAGGGCAGCAAGTTAAAACTGGTATCTGGACAGCCCATCAAACTGATGCTTTATTAATATGACAATACCAATTTAACTTTAGTGAAAATAATGAAGATCTTATAAGTTCTACAACAATGATGATAATGACATGAACTCGTTAGCATATTACTCTGTTGAAAGAATCATAAAGTTAAGAATGACCATCATAAGATATTGAAAATTTATATTTATTCATGTCACGATGCAGTAAGATGCAAATAAAATTACATTAAATTAATTTTAATAAATACTAAATTTGACTAAAGCTTAAGTACCAATTTAATAACAATACAATTTATTTATGCAATTACAACATAAATGCATGTTGCATACTCAAAAGTAAAATATCTAAAACAATATTCGAAGCAGTAAAAAGTATTTGAATACTAATTACATAGAGATCTGGTCATTAAATATTCAAATACTTAACAAGTTATAAGACCAATAGCTTCAAATAAGATAACCAATACACACTAAAATGTTCTATCATTATAACCTGTACATCAGAATAAAATATAAGACCATGTTCAATATAATAAATTTCAAAAATTATTTGAACAAAACATTAATTAATATCACTTGCATCTCCTCCCTATGAATATAAGACGCAGTTATAGGATACAATTAATTGTAGTCTATAACTAATATAGAATTACAAGAGTGCACTCATAATGTGGAAATAATTACGACATTTTTGAAAAATTAATAATCAAACCGTTAACTTATTTAATATCACTTGAAATAATTGACCATAAGCAGCAATATTAATAAACAATATTTATAAATGGATTAAAAAAATTAACTTCTTCTTTTTAATTATTACAACAAAATATGTATTTAACTAAATTATGTTAATAAAACAATATTTTATATTACGATAAACTGTATTGAAAATATAGTTACAGCTCATTCATAAAACGGACAGTAGTCCAAGTGATGCAGTCTCTTAAAAATAATGAATATTTACAAATAATACTTTACAATTTTTAATACACACATACGCGACACAATAACTCGCAGCATATGATCAAAGTATAAACTTTAGTAAAGACAAATTCAAATATCCATGAAATTATACCTCACATTGTACTCATTTTTCTTAAATTGTTACTAGAACAGTATATATATATATATAAATTTTTACTATTTCTTCCATTTTCCAATAAATGTTATATAAAATTAAATTAAGTAATATAATTAACATTAAGTTTTACAATCAAAAAAAAAATGCTGATGAATCATGTGTGCATATTCATTAAAACTAAGAAGTATACAGACATAATAAATCACATGGTGACTTATTGACTTATTCTCTATACATTATACTATATATAAGCAGTAAGAGTAGTTTTTTGAGCATTGCAACATAAAAATATATGTATATATTTATAATATTCATTACACATTAATATCATTTTTATTATAATATATACTTTTTTTTTTTTTTTACAAAGTGGTGTTATTTCTATAGTTGAATAAGCAGATAATAACGCACAACTCCAGTAAACACATTCAATGTGACATTTATTGGTACATAAAATAATTCAAAATGTTTGTTAAAAACATGAAAATTAATCACAGTAAAATAAAAACACAAACATAGTTGAACTTCAAAATTAATTTAAATACAAAAAGAAAATAAAAAGATCAATACTTAAAATACAACCATATTGAACCAATAATTATATAGGTTTTACTTGTGATAGAAATATTATGTCACGGATTTTTAAGTCCAGGCAGAAGGACTGAACAGTTGAACTTGGATATAATTAGTTTACCAAATTTACGTACATAAAAGTTTTATTTTCTACAATCATACAAAGTAGCTTAATAAAATAATGAACATACATTTCATACCATAAAGAAGAAATATGTACTCTTTTTACAAATGATAATTGTAATTTGATAAATTTATTTTTTAAGGAATGAAAATTTCAGGTAATGCACAGCCGTTGGAACTTAACCATCTTCTTTAGGAGGGGTAAACCAACCTAAAAAGAAATTAAAGATTTAATTATAAATAATGAATTACAATTTTTATTATAAATAAGAAAAATTTAAAGTTAAATTATATTATTATATAAATTATAATATAAGAATATGAGAAGTAATTGAATATAATCATAAAATAATTAATACATCAACTTATTGATATCAATTCAATAAAACATAAGGTAACTATTTTTTTTTTTTTTATATATATATAATTAATTATACAACCTACTGATAAAATAATAAACTAAATATTTCAAAAAAATATTTTAAGTGGTAGATTGTGATTAATATTTATAATATTTACAATTTCATTGCTTAATTACAAGTTAGATCAGTAGATAAGAAGTAAATTAAATGCATTAAGAGCAAAAAATCAATATTTCAAAATCAATTAAAGATAACTCTAAAAATAATATAAAACTAATGGCATTAATCAGGTATCATAGTTCTTATTATTTTTAGTTACTTTTAATAATACTCTTCACTTTGATATGTATATTATAATTTAAAATGTAATAATTAAGATCAGTAAACTGTAATTACTTACCATTTTTTTCGTGTATTTGCACAAGAGATTTAAATGATTGCTGTGCTCTGGCTAATGAATACTGACCCTAAATTAAAAATAATAAACATGAATTTTAGATTATATGTACTTTTTTTTATGGTTGCAAATGCACTAAGTATAGTTATAATAAATATGAACATACTACTGTATATGTCCCATGTGATACCTGGTTCATTGTTTTTGGCACACCAAATTGAATCCTGGCTTTTCCTTTCACCAAAGTAGCTGCAATTTGCATAATCACTGCTTCTACTGTGTATGCTGAACTCCATCCCTGTTTGGTTAGTAGTTCCATACAAATTGCTCCACCAACTAGGACATAGCCACCTTGAATAATAGGATGGACTACACGTACAAATGGTGGTTCAAAGGGATATGTTTCTTTGAATGTTATATTCAATAGCACAAAGTCTTTTCCTTCTTTCTCCTTCAATTTTTGCAAATCATGATATAAAGCTGAATCTGGATCAACTGTCATAAGTTTAATATTCCACTCATAAATGCTGTCACAGACAAGTTCCACGCTGTACATTCCTAAATAAAGAAATATAATCAATATAATAATATGATAAATATAAGACAGATAATTATAAATCTTATTATAATAGGTCATGCAATAATGTGAATGTGAATGTTTTAATTAATGAATAGTTTAATAAAATGTATAAAAAGGAAAATGTTGAAATGTTAATTAACGAGATTAAAAACCAGAACTATACTTTAATTACCATCATGTTAAAATAAATAATATTTATTTATAACTTATTAATAAAATTATATTTATACTTGTAAAGCTTTAAGTTCAAAAATTTTAAGACATTAAAAAACTATAGGAAATGTGAAACAAAATAATACATAAAAAATTATATAGGAATAGGAAAAATGGCTTACTTATAAATAATTATAGATAAATTTAATCATATTTCTAAAGGTAATTTCAAATGTTTTTCAATTATAAAAATATTATTAATTTAAAGTAGGTAATAATAAAAATTAGAAAAACTAATAGTATATCAAATACTAAATATTATATTTAGTTATTATAAAGTTTATAATATTTAAAGGTATTTTAAAGTTTATAATATAGAATATAATGTAAAAAAAAAAAAAAAAACAATAACTTATAAATAATGAGTAGTTAAACTGTGGAAACACTATAGAATATGAAAGTTTCTATTTATAAAATTAGACTAAAAGTAGTAACAGTAAAAAATGTGTAATTGATAACAAATATACATCCTTTAATTAAATTATTTTGTTTTTGAGCATAAGATATTCTTTAAATTTAAATGAATTTATATTTTTAACAAAAGATTTCTATTAAAATAACTCTAAGATAAAATTGAAATATTTGATATAGGAAAACTTTTTCAAAAATTATTTATCATTAAACTTACAGTTTTTTTTTCTTTACTTATATTATACATATAGCACATAAAAAATATTTAATAACACTCATTACTATATAATTCATTTTAAAAAATAACTGTTCTTATTAAAATGAAAAGTCTATGATACACCTATAAATATCCTTAATTATTGTTTGAAAAATATAATAGATATGCTATAGATTTTGGAGAGTATGTACTACTTAATATAAGTAAGAATATAATTTTTTTGCTTTAAAAATAAGAAAATAAAAATTATAAATAATCTATAATGGACAAATATAATAACCAACATAAAATAAACCAGTTTTTTTTAAACTGATAACTGTATAGATAGTTGTTATCCACAGAAGTAATGCGAAAGCAGTTCCCGTGGCGTCGTCGATTTAAACAGAAAAAAAAAAAAAAGAAGATAGTTGTTATTAATTGTTACCTTTTTTAAAACTATCTGATCTGTATATATCTCTAAGCTCCTTCATTAGACGATCAGTAGCTTGAACAGATCCTGTTACAGCTCCTTTTAAATAATCCTGACGCTGATTCTGCCGTAATCTTTCCAATGTTTCCAAGTGTTGAATTTCCATATCGTCAACCTAAATTGATAATTTAAAGAAATAAATAAAAAATAAATCTTTTGTAAGAAGATCTTACTTGTTTTTTAGTAGATTCTGGAATAGGCTCTTCCATTTCAAGTTGAATATACTCTTCGACTTCTTCTTCATCATCGTCATCATCATCTTCCTCATCAGTAAGTTTACTAGAACAAGAGGTAGAGGTTGATGCCCCAGAACTGGAGGGCATTTGTATCAGTCTTTGTAGCTCGGACGGTTCAGATAAGCAATATGTACGGCAAAGTTCACTTATCAATATACCAACTTGGTTGATTACCTTTATAAATAATAAGAAAAATATTAGTAAATTATGGTTAGAGAAGTTAAGTATACAACTAATGTAACCATCATTTTTTTAAATTAAAACTGTATATAAAACATAAAAAGAAAAGTACAAATAAAGAATATTCATTGATACATAGGTAACATTTATTATTAAAAATTTAATAATCTTTTATAGGTGTTAAAAGTTACAAAAATGTCACTGTATTTCAATAAAAAAAATTACTCTTATGTTAAAATATACTCAGATAAATAACAGCTAAAATTACTATAATATTTAACATGACATAATATTAAAGTCAAATTAAAATATAAATGACAATAAAATGTTTTAAAACATTTTATACGTAAACCAACTCAAGAAACAATAACTACTTCATGTTGAAGTTACATTATTTTAATTTTTACCTCTACATTTCAGAACATAATATTTAAATTCTTATTTAAAAACATTTTTTAATATTGTTTAATCACAAAAACCATTTTTGGATCATACACGAATATGTAATCATTACATAATTATTAAAAATAAGCCAACAATAGTTAATAATGCTTTTCTCTTTTTCCATAGGGGGTATCATATTCATTCATACAAATGGCAATAACCACATGTTGATAAAAGATATAGGTATTGATTGCAATTATGATTATATGACTCTATAACATTTTAAAGTCATCATATTATATGTTCAAATATATAAATAAATAACGACATTTTTAACAAAATTATTTGTCTATACTATTATCTAAATAATTTATAAACATTAAAAATATATTTTATTCAATTTAATGTTTTATATACAACCAAACATTTTAATATTTAACTGATAATATCTAACTGAACTTAATTGAGAAATAAAATAAAAATGGTTAAAATCTGTTTGTTTTCTAATAAAATTAAGTTGTGCATGCAACATAACACAAGATAAATTTAATAAATGAAATGAATTTTGTAATAAGATATAAAATAAAATACAGTGAACTCCACATGTGATCACATTGGTTCAGACCATTAAGATTCTATTAACTCTTATTTAACTATAAATTAATATACAGAATAATTAAAAAACTATATATATATTTATACATACATATTATTAAAAATGTATTTTCTCTTCAAGTGCTATATTTATTAACTACATTGAGAATCATGTTAGCAATTTGATCTTTACTAATGGCTGTTCTAAATACAGATATCGTAGATGTATTGAATCATTTTCTGAAGTTATCCAATCAAGAAATTAATCAGCTATTTAACCCTAAATTACTAATTTAAGGGTCCGGTGCAAGAACTGGGTATCATGTTTTTGTATTTTCTGATAAAGAATGATTTTGTTAGCATTTAGGTGCAATAACCAGGTACATCCGCTTATTAGATATAGCTAATATCATAGAAATAGAGATGCCTGATTACAGTGTTCAATGCAGTAAACGGTTATCTCCAGTTTTTTGTGTCTGTTAACACTTTTTTAGTAATAAAATTGCTTCAATTTTCAATATCAGTACCTTTTCTGATATAAATATGAATTTAGTTTGTAGTTTTAAGAGTTTAAATAAAATTAGAATATAACTGAAGTTAAAATTTCTAATCGGTTAGAAAATATTAGCATAAAACAAAAAAAATTTAAGAAAAAATGTGAGTTTTGGTGCAATAACCGAGTATCTCTGTAATTTTTAGTTAATTTATTATTATAAATCAAGAAGTTGTTTTTCTCTATACTATATTTTAAAACATAGTATATAATATAAAGTTGTAATGTTACGCAATTTTATATTAATTGTGATTATATTTTAACCTCAATTTTTGTTGTCAAAATACGGAAAAAAAAATTAATTTTGGTGCAATAACCAGGTATCTCCACTTTCTTAAATGTTAAGGATTTAATTATGCACATAAAATAATCTAAAATATAAATACGATAAATGTATAGGTAATATTTTTATTTGGAGAATTCAAATATGTTTTTACAATATTTATACCCCCTTTAGAAATTAAATAATTTGGTTATTTGTTTGTCCTGAACAATTTCAAAAATTGGAGATAGCTGATTCTTGCACCGGACCCTTCAATTGTAATAGACAATATTTTTCCAGATGTTGCATAATATATCTTAGATATTAAAGTTTTTGTGATTTTATTGTTTTCATTAGGTACTTCAAATCTCTTTTTTATTCATATAATCAGTTTGAAATACCATGAAAATGTGAATGTTTATAAAAGTGAATCAATTATCCAGTAAAAGGGTGATTCAAATAAAAGATAAAAATAATTTAACATTAGTAAGATACAAATTGGTTGAAATTTTCATTTTTGATTTCAATAAATGGTTGATTCTATGAACCAGTGATAACACAAAATGGAACTTGCTGTAGTAGCAAATCAAAATATTTATCACTCAACAATAAAGAAAACATTTTATAAATGATTAGCTTAATACAAAAATTATCTACAAAAGTATTATGGAAATATTTAGAAATTAGAAACAATCATCAACATTGATTGCAAACAATAATGGACTATAATAATAAAAATAAAGGTTGTAACAAATGCTTATTACTTCAAAAATTATTTTTTAATAAATGAGAATACATATTTTTGACATTGATGACAGAGAAACATAGCAATTAGTAGAATGACGAGTTAATAAAATTTGATAAAAGACATATTTGGATTATTCACATAGAGACCGAAAGACCAATCAATGTAGAACCAATGTTGAATTACCATTTAAGAGTGGCAGGTGATAATCAGTACTAGATGAAGGTACTCACATGATTATTGTGACCGGTGGTCTCACCAAGCTTTTCAATGGCATTGGTCACTTTACTATCGTCAGTGTCTGCAAACCAGACAGGCGGAGTGCTAGGATATGTTTCCTGTTCAATAGGAGAGGAAAAAAAATTATGATAACAGTAACAGAAACTGAAAGAAAAAGATAGTTCCGAAGAGAAGCTTACCGTGATGTTGCCAATGATTTCAAACTGGCGACCCGTGGGTCCAACAAACTTGCATATCACCTCGTCGACAGTGGCCAAGTGCACCTGAAACCGGTCGTGGTCCTTGGGGAACGTAGCCTCGATCACTTTGATCTCTTGTTTCAACACGTTCAGGCAGGCCATGGTCGATGAGTCTGTCGGTAGAGGAAAGAAAAACGATCACCTACGGTTTGCTGACCACTGATGGCACGCGGTTGGTACGGCGCTGGACACCGCGATCGGGCGGGCTCTGTGAGTGCCGACCGGTCGGCCACGGACCATATCCGGTTGGAGACGACGCGGGACAGATCGCGCGCGGCGGGCGACGTACGAACGGCCAAGTTGTTGCAACGACGACGACGGGGCGTGCAAAGCGCGACAAGAACGACGAGGCGATGCGTACGCGTTCTACCGTTCTACGGTCCGCTGCGGTGTACGAGCTGTTGTCGCCGTTGCACGACAATACCCATGTTATGGTAATGATTGCACGATGATGACGGCGGTTACGATGCGACAATGTTCTCACGCGGCTGCAATGACCGGACCGTACAGGAAAAATCGTAAACCGAACAAAAACAAAATAAAAGAAACGTGGGAAATACGATGTTAGAGATAATGGACCGTATTATTCGTGTGTACGAATGTACGTGCATACATATGTGCGTGAATGCGTGCGTGCGCGCAAGAGCAGTATTATTATTTATTATTATTATTATTATTATTATTACTATTTTCCCGAAAGAAAGAATCCGTGATCAGATGGTGGCGGACCGCCGCATTGGTGGTAATGGCCAGTAGCGCGCGCAGCGGTCGTGATCGTAACGGCGATGGTGCTGATGGTGGTACCACTCCAAGCACCAGTGGTCACCCGGCTCAACGGTCCGGTAGAGCGAGCCACCTGCACAACGTAATAGAATCGCGATCGGTAACCCTCCGTAACGCACGCGACCAAGTACACCTGTATTATTTCGCGTGCACCTGTGCAGTTTACTTCATAACGGCGGTCCGCCACCTGGACCGAAAAATGCGCGCCCTGTCGGTTTCCGCGTTAGGGTGCTTGCATTTTTGAAACAATGACATGCAGTGGCGTAATTTGGAGGTAGAGAAGGGGGACTCATGCATTTGCCATAGTCTAGACTCTAGAGCAGGGGTCACCAAATAATATTTTTGGAGGGCCACATTGGGAATTTTGAAAATTTTCGGGACCATCAAAATTTAAAGCAAATATTCTTAAAATATTAAAATGTGGAAAAATTGAAAAACAACTATGTCTAGTGGTAAATCAAACAAATTGACGAGGCCCCTGAACGGTCCAATAAATAAAACAAATTTATTCCGTCTACTCAGGCAAAAACAATCTATTTTCAAATTCAACTGTTCTTTTTTCTTTTCCACAAAAAAAAAAAAAACTAATATAAATTAAAACTATGAAGTGATACCTAATACAACAGGAATCAAGAGCGTATAAAGATTTTTTTTGGGAGATTGAGGTATTTTCTTCAATCAAAATTCCCCAGTTCAGCCTATTTCAAACAAAAGTTAGAAATTTAGTATACAATTTTAGTTTTTAAATATTTTTAGCTCGTATATGAGTATACGGTCTCGTACAATTATTGTGCGGTAGTTGAGAAGCGTGTACGTCAGTAAATCAATTCAAAGTGGAATATATCGAAATTACGATAATGCAGCAGTACCACACGTAAAAATTAAACACAATGTACCGAGCTCACAAGTATGATCGTTACGATAAAAATCGTTTGACACATGAATAACTTGTTAATTGTTATTAATAATCCTTTATAAAATAATATTGAACTTCTGCGATTTATATTTTATAGGACATAATAAGCAAACTTAATAAACATTTCCTGGATTTCAGAGGAGAGGCTGACGCCCCTGACAGGAATTCAAAAGGAAGTCAATGCGGGTCGACGATAATTGACAAATTGTCATTGACGTGTAATCGACACGTTCCGTAAACGATAACCCATTCAAACTATAAGATATGCTTGCTTGGCAACGAATATATCTACTTTCGTCAATAAAGAATCAATGCATTTTATTATTGATTTTTACTTTTTTTCTTTGTCTGTGAATCGGATAAAAATTATCCTTGGGCCGCCATTTGGTGACCGCTAGTCTAGAATTTAACTATTTCAACGTCGGCACGTCATCAAAATATAAAATTATGCCACTGACAGCAAAAGACATTCATCGAAAATTCAAGAAAAGTAGAGCAATAATCTAAATGACATTTTATTACTTCTCCCCTCACCTCGACCATACTAAAAACGATTAACGCATTACGATTTTTCATATTTCTATACTCTCAATCAAACATTAATCTACTAAAGTCTCTATTTCTGCCAATTTACTCACACAAATTTCTCATACACATGTGCACTATCACAAAATACCAAGGAGAATAAAGAACTTTCACACCACTACAAATTCTAACCACAGTCCTTGACAGTCAAATTTGTTAATAATTTCTTCAAATTTGTTTAATTTTTTTTGTTTTTAAACTAATATGCGCTGGTTTTGTAGATAACAATTATGCTTAGTTAACATTAAAGGTGTTGATACTTTACTGACTTAATCATTTTGAATAATAAGAAATATGATAAAAATAAAATCAAAACAGAGAAAATATATAGTTTTAAAATAATCCTTATATATTTATAAAATAATAGGCCTTCTTTATATTCCAATTTTTTAACGATAATATTGAACTTTTTCAAATTTTTTTCACAGAGTTGTTCTAAATACTTTCCTGTATGTCACCACGTCGCCTGACTTTTCCTATTTTTGTCTGAGGGAGGAGAGATTAATTTAAGTATTATAGATTACCATTTATAAGCGTGTCATTTAAATTATTTCATGATATTTTTTTTCAAAGTTGTTCCAAATACACCTCCAATTTATATTTTATATTTCATTATGTCAGCTAAATGTATATATAAATACATATAAACGAAGAAATCCGGACTGACTGATTTATAAACAATACACAGCCTAAACTATTATTTACACTTGGAAAGACATTGCTTCCACACCGAGTTACACCCTAAAGAAATTGAAAAATGACAATTATTTTTCCGCTGAATAAAAAAACAAACAAAAGAGTACTTTTCCATCCACCACGCTTGGCAAAAATAACATTTTCAATATATAATAATTATAATTAAATTACGAACGTACGTAGTCAGAGCAAATAAGTCGTGTTGTTATGACAATTGCAGTGTTACTAATTACCATCGTCATAATAATAAACATGAGAAGTGTGACAAAATATATTAAGTGTAGCTCGTGCGGAAAGCCAGTGTTAGTGTTGGGCGACCGAAATTATTGCTCGTTTCCCGTCCTTGCCACATAATTTACTATAATTTCAGTTTACTTAATTATCCATGGACGTCAGACTTCCATTGAATGGCCAGACAAATTCATTGTATATGTAAAAAAGTAAATTAACTGTATTAGATAAGATAGACTTTTAACACTTACATTGAAGACAACAAATGCTCTAGATCCTGAACCTCAATATCTCAATTATGTACCATAATTCAATGCCAGAAATTTCAATTTAATCGCATCACTTTTTAAACATACAGCAAAATGAGCTTAAAGTATAATTTATCGAAATAAATACGCCAATAAACCATAGATTATAATATTGTAGTATTTATTTTTTATATCAGATCACTCACCTACATACATGCATATCCAAAGATATAACAAAGATTCTAAAATTGTAAAATATAACACACCCGATCTAATATCAATCTAATCAAATTTAATTCAAAAAAGAACCGGATGGGCCTCGCTCTGCTGTACAGTTGGGGGTGGAGTGCACCTCGTTTATAGGGGCGTCACCGTTTTCGGCCAAAATGTACCCTACTCTTTTCGGCCACTGTCACTTTTCGGCCAAAACTTACCGTTTACTTTTCGGCCACTGTTCCTTTTCGGCCAGCACAGTTTTCTATAAAATTTACAATTATAACTACTTATGAGTTATGATTGTATCCAAAAATGTGATTTAAAAAAAAAATTATTACCTAATACTTTGTGAAAAAATAATATAATAAAATAATTGGTAATACAATAAATTGTTATAATACATCAGTCGAATAAAAATATAATAATAATAATAAAATATGCATTCAAATTAATAAGTATTATTTTTTATAATTATATGATATTTGTTTGACAAACTTGTAACGACATATTTTATTATTTTTATAGTCTTCAATGTAAGCTTCATTTCGTCGTTGCCGTTCCACATTTTTCGTATCTCGAGGTGTTTTTAAAATGTTAATACTTCTAATTTTAGATTCTGAACGGAGTGAAGAATGTATTGATTTTACAATGATGTGTGTTTTTTTTTTTTAGATTCTGAACGGAGTGAAGAATGTATTGATTTTACAATGATGTGTGTTTTTTTTTTTTGTGTCTGTCGACACGTTTTGGGGCAGTAAAAATGCTTCGATTGCCTTATGTAGCAACTTTTCTGAAAGGAAAGTGAATCTATTTGGTACTTTGGGGGGTCAAAAGTTAAAAATTTCCAATATTTTTTAAATGCGACGGGAAAAACCATAAAAAAATTTGGGAAAAACGGGAGTTTTTACGCAAAACCAGTTTTCGACATAATCAAATTTTTTATTTTGCTATAACTCAAAAACTAATCAATGTAAATACTTGAAATTTTCACCAAATGTTTAGATTAGCGTTCTCTATACACCATAAAGTTTTCAAAGTAAAAGTAAAGTTTTATTAAGCTATTTATAGACAATTGAAATTTTGACAATTTTTTTTTATAAGCGTTTGAACAGCGAATATTGACATAAAATTACATGTAAAATATTATATAATGTATAATATTCTAGACTGACAAATGATATCGGTTTTTTTAAAATGCCCTAACTCAAAAACGAAAAACCGCAACAACTTGAAATTATCATTAAATCTTTATATTGACGTTTTCTATACATGGTTAAAATTTCAAAGTATTTTGACATATTTTGACTTATTTATAGACAATTTAAATTTTCGGTTTTTCTAAATTTTTCGTTTAAAAATAAAATATACTTATATAATATTTATAAATAACATTGTATTATATTCTAGACTAACATATCATCTCCGTTCAGAATCGTTTTTCGTATACAATGATACCTATCATTGAATTCAAATTTAACAAATCCATTATAATGACCTATCCTATGAAGAGTCGCAATTCACCCCCAAGTGTACAGCAGAGCGAGGCCCATCCGGTTTTTTTTTTTTTTGCTATTAAATTTTATTTTTGTTTCATTTATATGAGTACCTAGTTTCTAGACGTCTTACTACTCTAAATAGAGTACTTCATTTATACCAAAAATGTAACTATTTTGATAATTAGTATTCATTTAAACTTTAAAATATTAGAAAAAAAATGGAAAGAACACTGGGACTCCTGTGGGAATTGTGATTTAAACGAAGAGAAAAAAATTATTTTTTAATAAAATTAAATGTAAAATGCATTGAATTTAAATTTTAAATTTTAAAGTTTTTAAAGCATTTTTATGAATGGTAAAAATTAGGTTTTTATGATTTACAATTGATTTTAATTATTTCTAAATTTTTATTTATTAATTAGACTACTTCATTTAATTATTACTTTATGTTAAAAGTGATAATAGAATAATTTATCTAATATAATTTTTTTTAAATTTGAGTAAATGATTATATATTAATCAAAATAATATTTAGCAAATATAATAAATCAATTTTAAATATTTTAAAATACAATTTTATTCTTTAATATTTCAATTTATATTCATTATATTTTGTTTCTTTTATAAAACTAAAAGATTTTTTTTGTTTTTACCTAAACACCTGCGAAAGTCACACAAACCCGTTTATTCATTTCTTTTTTATAGTTTTTTGAAGTTTAAAATGAATTATAAAAAATATAAAGATTAAACCTCTTCATACTGATGACGTAATTAAGAAAATCCAAAATATGCATAATAAACTTTTTAACTTTAACTCTAAACACCACCAGGGCCGTGCCTAGGGGGGTGCAAGAGGTCCGCGTGCACCGGGCGCCATTGACCACCGGGGCGCCAAATACATTTTTATAATCTAAGTAATATTACTAAAATACTCAATATTAATTTATTTTTTTTTTTCTCGTCGAACACCACTATCTCGACATAATTAGCATTGCATTGATTGCCTACCGGTTACAAATATAGTGTTTTTATTCTTAGCGTTAGTATTTATTTTTCCCCGAAATGACGACATCGCTGATCGCCGTCGTCGATAACAACTATATTATTATTATTGTTACTTGATAAAATTAATTCAATAACATAAATATAGACATAATATCATAACATAGACTGCGACATATAACAACGACTGGAAGGAATTGTACGATTTTATTTTGAACCAATGATATCTAGTTTTCAGACGTACTGCGTTCACGTCATAGTGCATATTTTTCATCAGGAAACAATTATTCATCAAAGCCTCAAATAAAAATATTTCGTAGAGGGGGTGGGGGCGCTAGAAATAATTCTTCGCACCGGGCGCTGATTATGCTAGTTGCACGGCACTGAACACCACAACACAAATTTGTACCGGATCAGATTTATTCTATTTACTTACCGAACAAATATGCAAATGCATAGTCCTGAGCCCTGACTCATCAGCGATCGAAAATTATAATCGGTAGCTACGACAGGACACGCATTGGACATCCAACCTTATTTACCCAAAAATGATTCGAAATTTGTAACATAAACTATTCTGTTATCAATAATGCCTTATTATTTAAAGTTAGTGGTAGGTAATATTTCAGTTGTACAGCCATTAATAGAGCCGTGGTGATATTCTTAGGTTTTAGAATTTTTTTCTTTTTTTGTAAAAATATATTATAGTCCGAATGTATTGTTGATACCGACGTAAGTTCATTTGAAAAAATTTATGCGCACCTACGCTCGTAATGTATTCTTTTTATTTTTTTCATTTTAACTGATTTAAAACACGCGAGCTCGATTTTCTTATAGTCTTAAGCGTTGGTTAATAAAACGTTTTGCTATAAATCTAAATTCAAATCGTAATGTATTTTTTTTCGAATAATCTTTTTCATTGCATCAAAAGTTTCGACGATATTGTACGAAATTTCATGTAATGTGATGTAAAAGTTTATCTACTGGTAAATAAGTGTAATTTTTTTTTGTTTCTATTTTATAAATTTTTCTCGTATAATAAATAGATACTAACCCAAAATTGGTTTTCGGTGTATTTGCCTAATTTATTCGCTTAATATTTATAAAAACTCTTCAACTAGAAGAACCTTCACACGTTTTTTTTATCCTCTTATACACTACACATAGGAGGCTTTACATAGGAGGAGTATCACATACATCTTTTAGAAAATAATATTGTCGGGTCTGAGGACCCTAAAATTAAGAAGTTTCTGAAAATTCGATGTAAAAGAACAGATATCTAAATATCAAGAATATTTTTCCTCCACGATAGGTTCATGTGCAGACATTTATGAAACATATAAAATCGTATTTCAATATTAACAATCATTATTGATTAACAATAAGTGTTTTTCGATTCATAGACTTTGGAGAAATGTGTCTTGGTTACTACTTACACAAATAATTGATTATATTAAATTTATCTCTATCAGTCATAATCAAAATAACTATAATACCACAAACTAACAAGGTAATTTTAATAAACATTATATTATGTATGTTTGATCTAATGTATAGTATTGATTGAGAAAACAAATTAGATGTTTAAAATTGGTAAATATTTATCAACAAAATTTATTTTTATTTTTTCAGAAATGAAAAAGGGTAAATAGTGTTTTTCTTATAATCTAATTGATAAGATAATATTTACTAATCAGTAGTTAGATGTTACATTTTTAATAATAGTTTATATTTGTTTTTATTTCTTATTTTATTGACATAAGTCAAAATTTAATTCCATCACAATAGTAATTATTTGTATACATAGTACATAATCAAAATATTTGGTAACTACTATTCCTTAATAAATAATAAAATAAAAATACAATAAAAATAACAAATAACAATTCATAATCATATAAAATTATCATTATAAAATACATAATTGATTAAAATACGCTCATTATAGAAGACATGAAAATTTGTTGAATGATTTGTGGGATGTGTTTAAGATCCATACACACAAAACTTTTTCCTGCTGGTAAACTTCTTGTCAACCTATAATTTGTAAAATAAAACTCTTTAATAATACAACTATAATTTAAAACTAATAAATAATTCCACAGAGGATATATTTCAGAATGATTAAATCTCAAGTTCAATAAGTCGAACATTAATAAATTTGAATTAAGTTAGTGAAAACTTACATATCAGCTTGATCACCAAGAGACCCAATGAAAATTGCAAAAGATTGAACATCTTCACTCAGATTAAGTGCAGCTGCTAATCTATCAGGCCTAATGTTGTAACGCGATAAATTAGCATCTGAGAGAAGTATAATTATAGCTTCATCAAAATCTGCACGCTCAGCTTCTAAAGTTTTCTGTGCATATACGACTGACTGAAGAGTATTATCACCAGCCATACAGAACTGAGTATGAGCGTGCATTTTTTTAATTACATCTAACCGTCTCTTATTGTCAGTGGGTGGATTTGATTTGTCAACAAATTTAAGACATTCCGTTTCGCCTGAATGCCCAACAATATCATAACTGATTTTGTCTTCAAAACCACTAAGTGCTTCCATCACCATTACAACTGCTTCAAGTTCACGGTCTAAACGGCCATCATAACTATTGAATCTATACATACTGCCAGAAACATCTACAATGAAACGTAAACGTTTGGGTTTTAGCTGAGGTGCTCCAATTTGTGGATCTACATTACTACGCTTTCGGTAAATTGAACGCTCTCCAATAACACCTAATGAAAAGATAATAGATAATGAAAAAAAAAATAAAAATTATAAATACGAAATAAAAATATAAACAATAAATTTTTGTACCTTCTATTAATTTACTATCATCAAGTTCACCTGATGTTTGATGTTTAACCCATTGTCTTTCTTTGGATTTTGCTTGTAGTGAATTCAATATTACTCTTAGCGCTTGCACCTAAAATAATTCATTAATTTAAATAAAAGGTATTACTTAAAAAAAGAAAAAATGGGTTTTACTTGATTTTGTACTGGTAAAGAATATTCATTGTATACTTTATCATCATATTCAGACATCTCTATTTCTTTGAGACGTTCTTTATATGCTTTTTGACCCATTTGCCTTGCAGCTTCTTTGACATGATCTGGAACTGCATCTTTTTCTGCATCAGATACCTATTTAAAAATATAATTTTTTATTGGAAAATTTATGACAATTATATTACTTTTTAAAAGAAAAACGAATCTGTTATTTATTATTTAAGTAATATAAGTATATATTATTTATGTTACCTGAAAAACCTTATGTTTTGCATCAAGTCTATATGGACCTCCTTTTCCACCTAATCCAGCTGTGTCTCGGCCACCTGTACCACCAGCCCATGTGTTTCCACCTACGTGAGGTTCATTTTTTTCATCCACTTTACCATGTTTAGGGCTTGAAACATCAAGGCCACTTTCTTTTTCAACAGTTATTTGTAATTTTTTTTTTTCTGTAACAATATAATTCATTAATTCTAAACTCTTAAAATGTAATGAAATACTTACGGGTTGGGCCTGCCCAAGGAGATAGGTTTATTGGTAATTTATGTTTATTTAGAACGTTAGTAATTATTTCTTGTGCTTCTTTAGAATAGCAATCAAAATCAAATACATTTTTAATAGCGTCTAGTAATGTGTCTTGGGGATATGATTGTAAATGTTTAATTATATTAACCGCTTCCCTAGTAGAATATGGATACGAGACTAAATTTTTGTCAAATAACTGTCTCAAGTCACCAAAGGCAGAGATTACTTGCTCAATAACTTCAAGAGAAACATCAGGACCATAACTTTTCAATAACTGCATTTCAGATTCACGACTAGGATTTTCTACCACATGACAACTGAATACATCACCTAAAGAATTCAACCAACAATAAAGTATTTACAAAAAAAAACAATTATTGAATATGTACCAAGTGTACTGAACAGATTATTTCCCAAAAATGGAAATCCTGGTCGATTAGCTAAGACTATCATTCTAAAGTCTGGATGAAGAATGATAACAGAGTCATCTTTTGGAAAATTAATATTACTGACAATTTTTCTTCCATCAGCAAGTCTCATATTGCCAGTTTCAACAAGATTTTTCAGCACACAAGTCACATGAGCTGGTGCTTTATCTGCTTCGTCTACAACTAAGACATAACCAGCTTTAACTGCTTTTACTAAGGGTGAATCCTCAATTTTCAATACACCATCAATTACTGTTTGTTGACTAGTCAATGATTGAACTGTTGTATCCCTAAAATAATAATATTAAAATATTATAAATTTATTTGAAAAATAATGATAAAATTATAAATTATTTATACCTATGAAGTTGAATGTATTCTCTTGGCCTGTTTAAAAGTTGTAGAAATCTGTCGGCCAATTTGTTCTTACCAACACCTTGATTGCCAACCAATAATAGGTGTTCTCCCAAAACAAAATCTTGAAGCATTAGTTCTAGTTGTTTTAAATGCTAAAAAAGTTTTTAATTACATAAATATAAATAATGAATAAAGGATATATTCAGTAAAGCCCATTATCTTCTTGATGTAATGAATAATAATAATAATATTGTTTACACAGCATATTTTTTTTTTTAAGAATTTTATTCTTACTTGTGGTAAATCATAAAACAAAATATTTGGAACTTTGCTTGATGCATTAGTTTTGTACCGAAGTAAAGTTGTATTACCGATGGTTAAACTGTCATCATCATATACACATTTGATTGAAGAATCATTTAAATTCTTAGACATTGGTTGAATACTGCAACTATATAATGTTTTTTCAAGCATTTGTTTTGTTAGTTGTGGTAAAAATCTATAATTAAGAAAAATGTATATAAAATAATTTCAAACATATCAAATAGAAATACATACTGTGATAAACAAGCCTTATTTACAATACTGTAAAAATCTGAATCTGGATATTTGTCAAGCCTTTTGGTAATTCTTAATAACTGTCGAGTAGACAAAGATGGTGCTAAAGAATTTAAATAAATATCAGTCGATTCTCGTAGTTTTTTAGTGACAGCAACTAATCTCTTCATAGGTTTCACACTATTTGGATACTTTATATACAAAATATTAATATCATTTTATATGAAAATAAATAACGCAAAACAAAATAATTCAAAACTTACAAGATTCTGTACAATCTTTAATTCTTCAACTGCAGATAGTGGTCTTATTTCATGAAACATAAACATGTTTAATACTTCAGTAGTAATCCATTGAGGAATATTCCCACCTGAACATAATAAAATATCAGAATTAAATACATTTCTTAACAATTTTTTTTTTTACCAACAACCAAAACAATATTAACCTGGTGGTTCTGCTAAAGCAATAATTCTAAAGGCAGGATCTACACGAATTATGTTTGATTTCTCCATAACATCTACTCCTAATTTCATGGCAAGCTTATCATATCGGTCTGACCTTAGTAATCTAGTACCATCGTGAAGTTGAAGATCTCGATCTTGAATAAGTCTAAGAAATACAACTCATAATATTAAAGAAGCCCTAAGTAAATAGTTAAAAAACATATCATTTAGTATAATATTAACCTATGTAAAATAGATAACGTAGAAGAATGCAATCTATGAAGGCCATCAAGGACAGCTAATTTTCCTTCAATAGCAGCAACCACTAACGGACTATACTTCCAAACCGTGTCACCATTTGGTAAAGTAGTTCTATGTTGAATTAAATCTCTCGCAGTTAAATCCTAAGAGAAAAAAAATATTTAAGTAACAATTTAAAATATTAAAATGGGAATTAACCTGATATAAAGAAATAGTTTCCACATCGTAGTTGAACATTGTTGCAAACCGATTTACAATGGCTGTTTTACCACAGCCTCTAGGACCTATAATACACATATCAGCTGCAGAATGACTGAGAGCAATATCAGACAATATGGCGTTTTGATAATTGGTATCTATAAAATCTGTAAATGTATTGCCATGGGACACCTGTCCAGATGGTACCTGTAAATTACAGTCGAATAGTAGTTTCAATTTTTAAACACGAATTATTTTTTGTGTTCATAAATACTTATAAACAAAGGAGATAATATAGATTTTAGACACATACCATAAAACGTTTAGAATTGTCAAGAACAACCTCGGCACTGTTGTCATTTGATCTTTCAATTGATGAAATGTAATGACTGATTTCTTCACTGTTATCTTCGGGACAAAAAGACGAAAGGATACTGTTCACGGATCGTTTACCGTCTAGGTTCATAAAACTTTCATACGGGTAAAGTCGTTTTAGTAGATTGCTTGGTGGTACAAATGGATTGTTGAACTAAAATATGCAGCGTTAAAATGCCTAACTTATCTGTGCTAATAGGTACGATAAAATCATAATTAATACTACTTATGCGTAACATTTTACTCACAATCAATTTGGCGATGATAGGGATATTTTCAATGGGAAAATTATGCAAGCCTAATTCATTAGATTCTGGTGAAGCTAAAGCATATGCACAAGAAAGAACTTTTTCCAATTTGTCTTTGGGTGCTGTTGGATATTCGGCAGTCAAATCGCTTAGCATGTTCTAAATAAGACATTTTAATTTAATTATAAATAAATACTAACAAAGTCATTAACAATAAATTAACTTCAGGAAACTTTGAGGTAGGTACTAGACAAATTTTCTTAATATTCTTAGTCACGCTATAGGCATTTTAAAAGTTTATTAAAGGCGATAAAATAGGAAATATATACAAGCTATGAGATTGATTGCAATGTTTAGTTCGACGACTTTTTCTACCATATAGTTATTATTTTAACGGGTCTGAAACATGATTTCTTTTAAACTTTTGATTTTGCGTTAATCTATCTATAGTATATAAAACATTGGAATAATAATCAATTCCGAGGGAAAAATCTACTCAAAAAAACATTAAACAGCAACCAGTAAAATACTCAATGTGTTTTAGTGGAGGCGAATACAAACATTTATATAAAGTGCGATCTAAATTGAACTCAAGATAATTATTTGCATACTTATACAACTATGAATATTATAATATAATTATTCATGTAATAATTAATAATGAAAATTGACTTTATAATATATAGTACTATATACCATTGTTAGAAAACAAAACAGTAAGTAACATTACACTATACATTTTTAATTGTACAACAAATTTGTAAAAAACTAATTTTTTTTATATATAATAAGTTATAATAATTTAATATAATATTTTGAATATTAAATTAATACGATTCATATTGAAATAATGATTTGAAATGTGAAATTCGTACTGAAAATTATATTTAAACGAATTTTTAATTAAAAGATAAATTAAACTTGTGCGAATAATTTTATAAGTTATTAATATAAGTATAAGTAGGATTCTGGACAGAATCAAATAAAGAAGTATTGATCTAAATACATTATACATCCATATATAGCTATATATTTACTGTTAATATTTTAATAGTGCAATTTGATTACCCGAGTTTAATTATTAATAACTAAAAATATCTAATAAAAAAAAAAAAAAGAGATGGTTGGATACAATTGACATAAGCGGGCTGTTGGTGTGTGCGTAAGGGATGCAGAAAATCGATACCAGTGGAGGCTTAGGACAAGGGTGGCCAATCCTAAAAAGTTGGGAGAAAGGTGAACAGGAGAAGAAGAAGAATCAATGCTAGTAGTTAGTACATATAACTGGATATAATGTGCTGTATGTGAGTGACAAATAATTTATAAATTCATTAATTCAATCGATTTGACAAAAATGCTTGGTTATAACTTGTAGAAGAAATGCACGGACTTATTAACTTTCAATATCATGGTATTTGAGAATTAATTAAATACGGGACACATTGCGTCCTAACGCTCATTAAGCCATGACGTTGGGCAAACCGAATAAAAACAGGACTGTCTTGTGAAATACGGGATCGGTGGCAACGCTGATTTATATAATCGCGTAGCGTTGCTCCAGTGAGAGGACGGCCTTAGTATATATAGTTTTAATGTAAGTACATACTTTTTTATCATCTTATCGAAAATAGAAAATAACAAATTAGAAATGTATGTATTGAATACTTTAAAGTGTGCATATGAACCTTAATAACAAAAAAAAATCACTCCATTTTTGTTGGAAATAAATCAACGTATATTTTCTTATAGTTAAAAAATTCTTCTAAAGTTTACCTACATTATTAGATAGTTATCATTTTTCACAACACGAGTTAAGACAAACAATTAATTGAAACAATTATTTTTGTAGTTTTTGGTAAGCTAGTTATTTTAACTGTCACGGGAATTTATCAGATTTCGTTAAAAACTTTAAAAAGTAATTAATTTGTATAACTTTATTCCGGTTCATTTCATTTTAAGAATACTTTTTTTCTGACATTTTACAACTGACTTTTAAAATAATATTAATATTTTATATACCTAAATCACATAACCATAATTTCTTAATAAAAATACACTAAACAAGTTAAAAAAATAAATAAATATACTAAACAATAAGTCATGTTTCGTTATATTCGCCTCACGCGATGCAAAATATTATAACTAAAAATTGTAAAATACTAATAGTAGTATTTTAAATACTTAAGACATATGTATCTACATCAGTAAAATTTAACAATTCCAATTTTTCCCATTCAAAATATAAAAAAAAGTCACTGTAAAAACTACGGAAACGTATTGCAAAAATGATTTACTGTGTATATTTAGGTGTATACAAATATACAGTACACGGCACATTTAAGAATCACTGTAGATCCTTGTATATTCATAGTATACATACTAGCACTGTAATTTTCACGTAAATAATGTAGTATATACATTCAACAGTAAACAAAAATTACAAACAATTAAAAATGAACTTAAAAGTCTAATAGGTACAGTTGTTGTTGTATAAGGTTTAGCGTTTATATACATAAACGTCACGGAAATGTCTCATTTTTTATTTTTATTCATACCTCGTGTTAAACATTTTAAACATGGTAAAAGCACGGAGAGCTAACTAACATACCTATATACATGTACATGAATATTCGTTTTTGAAAAACATAATAATGACACTGTCACATTAAAAGAGATTACTATACGTTGACGAAAATGTTTCGTGGAAATAAAACGTAAGACCACCCTCTGCGGGGGCGCGAGACACGCGGACGGGGTGGAAAATAGTGTGCATGTCTAGAAGTAGTTGGTTTCGTGCGCAAGGGTTGTTGTATATTCACGCGTGGGTTTGTGTGTGTGTGTATATGTGTTGTACTCAACCCCCGCGCTTTCGTGTTGTACGAGTATGTTGGGAATGAACACGACGATTTTAAATTCAGATAGGTACGGCTCGATTACCGTTCCGGTCGCACTGGTTATTTCGTCGGCGACGTGATGAAAGGCATCGCCGCCGACCCGTCGTACGAGTGCTTCCGCTGGAAGTCGTCGTGCGGCCGACTGACCGTTCGAACCACATGGGTGAAAGGGGTACGACACGTCATATTGTCCGACGACGACGACGAACGACTGCCATCGGAAAAAGAAAAGCGACCGCGCCTGCAGCACAAGAACAGCAGCAGCAGCAGCAACGCCAAAACGAACAGACCGCCGTTGAGCGTGGTTAACGCGAACGGGAAAACCAACAACAATGGTGGCGACGACGATGAAGGTTACGTGGACCGCGTGCTGCAGTGGCTGCATAAACCGTCCGGGGGTGTGTTGGAAACGTGCCAAAAGCCCATGTCGGCACCCGGCAACGGTGGCGGTGTCAGACGACCTGCCCTGATCAAGACCTTTTCGATCCCGGAGAACAAGTTCGTACACCAACAAGTGGCCGAGACGACCAGGAGACCGTCCACCACAAAGTCCTCCTCCGGCGGCAGCAATGCGAAAAACCATCAAAAAACCGAGTTGCACGTGCACATGCCGTCCACGTGTCCGACTACAAACGGTCACGGTGAAATCGTACACGACCACGTTTGGCATCGTTTCTCATGAACACCATATCAATTATATATTTTACACCTGTACCAGGTTACCAGCGCACGCGTTTGTCGTTTTATTCTCGCACGTAAATAGGTATAAATCTATATATCTATATATATATATATATATATATATATATATATATACGATAGGTGCGTTGACATATTGTTGTAAACACCGTCGGGTCGGGCGGTAAGAAAAAAAAAACAAAAAATATTAGCAGGCGTGTTTGATGAAAATGCAATTTATTTTAGTTTTCGTTTCCAACTTCCAACACTGCTATGGCTACCCTTATCTTAGACGATTGGAAATCACGAAAGGTTATAACGAAGAATCATTATAATAAAAATCTTTCTTATAAAATCATTTTTTTCAAATTTGAAGAGTGAAAACCTATTTCAGAAATACAACAAATAAGGTAATAAATATATTTATTTTTTTTGTAATTGAAGAATATAAGTAATATCATTTAATAGATCAACCGTGCTATCAATTTACTGCATAAGGTTTCCCAGAAATTTGCACAGAAGTATAAATTAATTTGCAGTAATAAATTAATGTAAGACAAAGAAAAATAATTAAAATAATGTGTATAAGTGATCGAAAATTACAGTTTGATTAATTCATGATGGGAGTTCTATAATTTTCACCAATTTCCAAATTACATAAAGGTGAAATTAATAAAGTATCTTTTATTACCTACATTTATTTAACATTTATTAATTTTAATTCATCAGTGGTATTTTAGAATTTTAATATAACTAGGTAAATTGGTTTATTAAGATTTTGAGTTAATAATCAGCATTTAATCTCTAGAGTAAACTATAATTTGAAATATAGTTTAAAATATAATGTAGTTATAATGTAGGTTAATAACCTTTGTAAATTACCAGTAGTAATACTGTTTTTAAATATTTAAGTGTATTAACAATTAATACTTGTTAAATTCATAACAAATTTAGTTTTTATTAAAACGTTATAAATTATATTACTAATTAACAATTTTTATTGAAAAATGTATATATTATTATAAATTATAATAACTTATTATTCACATAATATATTTTAATGTGTTAGTAATTAGGTGTTAAAAAATACATGACATATTTGTTGTAAATTAAAAATTATAATAATTGAAATTATTAAAATAGTTGCCTTGTATAAATGTATTATTAATCAGAAATATATTGTTTGATATTTTTCTGTTAAATCAATAAGCATACTGAATATGAATATTTAAAAATTTTGATAAGATATATTTATCTTAGATATATATCAAAAAATAGTTATATATAAGATACAGTCGAAGCATTATTTTAAAGATGGATTTTACCTATTATACGCCCGGAAGATATGTAAGAACATTTTCATTTAAAATATTAACTTACCGTATAGGATGGTATAATAATATGTCTAGCTTGAAATCGAGATCGCAGTGGAGGATCTAAAGGAATACCATTAAATGTAGGTACAGGCAAACCTAGTGCAATTACAAAGAAATCTTCACTAACACGGACAAGATTCCATTTCATCATGTGTTCTAGACCATGTTCCTAAAAGTAAAATACATATAATACATTGACTAAAAAAATTATATATTTTTATACTTACTTGTAATAATTTGTCATATGTTTTAGGAGCTACTAAAAATCTACCATCTTCTAAATGAATCTCTCTATTTTCCAACAGGTTATTTAAAATTGGTAAAACATTACGCTCAGCCTTTTCAATTCCATCGAGAATCAATACGCGCCCTTCAATTGCAGCTTTAACAGCACTCTATTAAAGTAATTCAATGCACAAGTATAAATCATGATGATGTTTTTTATTTATTTTTTTATAAATTTACCTGATTAATGTACTTTGCAGTACCACCAATAATTTCTCTACGTTGTTTTAAATCTGCTTCTGTAGTGTCTTGAGATAAAGAAACAAATTCAACAGACTTATTAGTAAGTTCTAAATAGGCTAAAGCTAAACGGCGCCTGAGAGGTCCAGGCTTTCCAATCAAAAATATATCTTGACCAAGAATGTCTTTTTGAAGCATCCATCGTAAATGAGACATAGCTTCCTGATTGCAATTCATGTTTACTATAATTAAAATAAAGTATAGTTTTAAATTTAAATTCATACATTGTTATAGAATTTACATTATAATATAAAATAATTTTATACATACAATAAAAATTATAAATAAAAAATAATAAGACTATATTTAAGTGTAAAGATCCAGATTTAAAGTTTCCTTCATAGCAAAAATTGTTTTATATAATATATATATATTAACTATAATATAACTTAAAGTTAAACACTTGGTATTAAGATTAATTTGCAAAAAGCCATAATAAGTCAGTGGCTTATATTATAGTGAATATAGTAGTGAAAAGTATAATACATATATTACTAATAAAACTATATGAATTGTTAAATATTGAAAAATGTTTAGAATTTAAATATATATAATTTTCAAATAATTTTTGTAGTTTAATAATTATTTATGTAGTTTTAAGGTATTTAAACAATAAACATACAAACAAAATAATAATTATACAGGAAAAATTAAAATACAAGTTAAAATATATTCCCATATACTTACAATAATCAATAGGGACAAGTTCTGGAGTTTTTGATGCTTTGGTAAGTTTTTTTATATCACCAATGGTAATTTTAATAACACCTGCGAATATTTAAATTAATAGGTATTAGTTAATTAAATATTATTTTATTAAATCATAGTAGAAATCATTTAAAATTATATTAAAGAATCAGTAAAAGTTATCATTTTATCTGATAAATCAAACAAACTAATAGTAACTACAGTAGTAATACTATTGGAATATACCATTTGTTATTTTATATAATAAATTGTTTGTTATACGATGTACAACCTAAAATTGTATGGTTATAAACATTTGTACAATTGTGTACATTGAATTAGACACTAAAATCAAACAACCAAAGAAAGGATCTATCTCAATTTATTTGAATTTTTAATTATTCAAGTTAAACTGAAATATCTTAATCTGAAAATGGTAAAAATGGAATAACATCCTTAAAATTAACTTTTAATAAAATAAAAATAATATGAAATATAGTGTGTGTAAATATTAACATATTTAAGACATTTAATTACTTTCATTATCATTTGATTGGTTCTCTTGCCCAGTCCTTTTTCTATCAGTAGACATTGCTTGAATTTGTGTATGTTTTATTTGGGCAACAAAATTTCTGTGAATTATTCGAGTTTTCCATACACTTGCCAATATCATCGACATTTAGTATTATCTAAAACATTCAATGTACATAAACTTATATAGAATAATCGATCAATATAGGATAATATAAAATATTGTAATGAAATAATTGGTTAGGTAATATTTATTAAAATATTAATGATGTATATCTGAAATTTGAATGACCATTAACCTTAATATGTAGTTATATATCTATATATTTATAATAATTGATAATATAATAAACACTTGCTCATAAATTATCTATAAATTAGTAGGTAGTATACACTGAATGAATAACTATGTAAGATAAATATTGGTAGAAAGTAATGAATTAATTGTTAAATTTTAAATTATTTTTCAAGTAAAAATTATAATATTAAATAATATAAGTTGTAGGTATAAGCATTTTAAAAGTGTAGAAAACTAAGGTTAATATATTATTTTAGACTTTAAAAATTTTACATAATCCAAAGAAAAAAACATTTGTGTAGAGTAACAGAATATTTTAGTGTAAGAATAAGTGTACATCAAAGATCGGCTCTAAGCCTTATTTGTTTTATGAGATAATGGATGAAGTTACAAAAGAGATACAAGGTGAGATACTATGGTATATGTTTGCTGATATAGTTTTGGTTGGAAAAATTAATAATAGGTTGGATGAGTGGAGGCCTTGAAAGAAAGAGATTGAGAATTAGTAGAAATAAAACAAATGGACACGGAAAACATTAAACCAGAGATACAATGGAGTACTCTCCATTACCGCTACTGCGGCAAAAGATTGAGATGGATGACCAAAAATTTGTTTAGCGGTATGGTCTCAATAACCAAAAACACAAAAAAAAAAAATATAGAGTATGACTTTGGAGGAAGTTACCAAGAAGTTAAGGAGATGAGAAGACCAAAGACAATAAGAGATGATGTGATAGGTAAAATACAGAATTTTAAAAATTTAGAATCATTCGTATAAAAGGACATTGGAGAGGACTTTGACATGGATTTAATACATAGGATTAAATGTGGTTGGATGAAATGGAGAGAAGCATTAGGCGTTTTATGTGATGAGAGAATTCCAATGAGGTTGAAAGGTAAATTAACAGGAGTGTAGTAAGACCAACTGTGCTATATGGTTCGAAGTATTGGACGGTTGACAGGAGAATAGAATACAATATAAGTATAGCAGAAATAAGAATACTTTGGTGGATGAGTTGAGTGACAAGAAAAGATAGGATAAGGAATGAATATACAAGTGGTAGTATTGGTGTAGCATCGATGGTGGACAAGATTAGAGAAAATAGACTGAAATGGTTTGGGCATGTGATGAAGAGAGAAGAAATAAAAGCAGACAAGTGAAGGTTTAGGATAAGGGTAGCCGACCCAAAATAGTAGAGAAAAAAAAACATAATTAAGAAAATAAAAGTGGAGGTAAAAATAATCTTTTATACAAAAATAATAATTGATCAATATTTGCTCTTTAGTTGATCAAAAGCATTTTTTAATTTTAAAATTTTTTCAATAGAAAGTTCTTCTAACCCTAGATAAAAATAATAAGCAGGAATTAGAATATAATTATTTGTATTTTTTAATATTATAAGCAGAGTATAAGTTTTTAGAAAGTTTTAAATTATTTTTATAACTGTAAATAGTAATTCAAAGTAAATTTTAGCTGTCTGAAATTTAATAAATAAATGAACCCAAGGTAAAGTAAATACTTTATTCGTTTTACATTTTTTGGAAATGATGGTTGAGGTATCAGTAACATTGAATAATAAAAAAATTATGTAAGTATGAAAATATCATAAGTGTAGGTATATTATAAAATAACAAGTAGTTTTATTACCGAAAAAAACAATTGAAATAAAGGTTATAATATTTTAATACTTGACTGACACTAAAAAAATGCGAAAACAACTTAAAATTACAACAATAAAAAAGTATAAATATTTTGAAATACTAAATTGATCACTTATTTTTTTTTATTCCTTAAAACATTTCTATCGTAGTTTCATTCCTTAATGTTAAAACTTTCTTTGAAATGTTATCTTATCAATTATCAGCACGTGTGTTGATAGCATAGAGTAATATGGTCACAGATATCTGTGAATATGGTTGATAGCCTATAGAGTAATATTCATACGAACGGTTCTTCGCAGGAAAAATTTTTCGTATGATCCATTTCCTTATCACGCTTATACCATGATACTGACCACGTCCGTGGTTATGATTTTAAACCACATCACTTATCATGGTATTATATATTGATTGTAGATTTATTAATTGCTGCCAAATGTCATGATTTTGGCGCGGAAATATGATTTATACGATTACCCATCAGACCTATAGATATATACAATGTTTTTCGTAAGACTAATAAAATTAGCCGTAGATGGTACATCACCATGTTCTCTACCTATCATTGCATTTTATCTTATCGCCTTAATTGGATCATAAAAATAAAAGTACTCAACAATAAATTGGAGATTTCGGGATTATTGGAAGATAACCTATTTTAGTAATGTACTCCTTGTGTCATCACAATCATAGCAAACTTTTCTTGTTTAGCCAGTGCCGACTAATAGATTTTCCGATTACCCAATTTCAAGTTTTATTTTTACGTACAATTTTTTTTATAAATTAGTATATTATTTTTAATGTATAAAAACTAAAAATACAAAAAATATACAAAATATATACAATATAATATTGTCATAAGAAAGTGATAAGGAAATAGCCATACGAACAAATAAATAAGGAAATAGATCATACGAAAAATAATGTGATAAGGATGTGATAAGGAAATGGATCATACGAAAAATTTTTCCTGCGAAGAACCGTTCGTTTAAATAATATGGGGTCGGAAAGTTTGTTTTTAGTTTGTGGAGTAGTCCATTGTGCCATACTTTGTCAAACGCTTGGGCGACATCGAGAAAGACGCCTGAATAGTATTTTTTTTGTTCAAGAGATGATGAGATGGCATCGGTGAGACGATGTAGAGGGTGAATGGTAGAATGATTAGCTCGGAAGCCATACTGTGAGTAAGGAATGGTTTTATTTATTTCAGAGATATTTTGAAGGCATTTTAATAGAAGTTTTTCAAATAATTTTCCCAGGGATGGGAGGAGGCTGATTGGACGGTATGAAATTGTTATATTTTTGGGTTTGCCAGGTTTACGTACTAGTATGATTGTTAAAATTTTCCAGAGTGGTGGGAAATAAGAAAGTCTAAGCATTGCATTGAAGATGTGAGTTATGTTGAGAATTGCTTTATTTGTAAGTTGTTTGAGTATATTATTTGTAATGAGATCGTGTCCTGGGGCTTTTCCATTTTTTAATTTGTTGATTGTATATTTTATTTCGTTTAGAGTGAAGTGTTTGTGGGGTGTAGAAGTAGGTAGGGCGCTGTTTAATGATTGGTTGATTTTATTTAAATAGTTAATAGGCGGGTTAATATTGTTAGGTTTAAATACTTCATAGAAATATTCGCAAATGTGTTCGATTTTTCCATGTCGGATATGGCTAGCTTGTTGTTGGGTAGTTTAATTGGCGGGATAAGTTCTTTAAATTTTAAAATGTTTTTTGTTTTACGCCAGAGGGAGCCGTTGGTTGATTGAAGTTTGGTGATATTATTTTCGTATCGTTCAGTATTAATTTTATAAAATTCTTTTTTTAATCTGTTAGAAATAAAGTTTAGTGTGAGTTTATCCAAAGGACATCTAGTTGATTGCCATCTGGCTCTTGCTCTTCTTTTTTGGGCTAACATTTTTTTAAGGATTTTTGGGATATTATTAGATTTAGTAGATTTATAAGGGTTAGACGAAGAATCAGAAACTGAGCTTTGAATGTTATTTGTTAATTTGAGAGCTGTTACTTCAATATCATGTGTGTTTTTTAGTGGTATTTTTAGAATTGTTTTATTATCTAAGATATCTTTAAATTTTGTCCAGGATATGGGACCCCTAGCAAGGCTTGGTTTGTCATTAGTGAGGGTAGTTGCATTTAAGGAGAGTAACACAGCTGTATGATCAGAGCAAAGTAAGTTTATATTTAGAATTGAATGTTGAATGCTTGAGGGGATTTTAACTATGAAAAAGTCGAGTATATCGGGGTTTCGGTAGAGGGCTAGTAGGTGGGATGTAAAGGCGAGATAGTACGTAGGTTGGTATTTATTATAAATTTAAGTAAGTAGCGACCTCGAGCGTCGGTGATGGTGTTAATGGGGGTGTTTTGAGTTGAAGTCACCTCCTATAACATAGTTTTTATCGAGAGAAGAAAAGAAGTAATTTAAGATGTTGTTGTTAATTGGATTTGCGGGAGGAAAATATGCAGCTACAATGGTGGTGTTTGTGTTGTTAATGTTTATTTGGATGTTTGTACTTTGAATTGATTGGTTAGCAGTGGGAGGACTGATATTGTATTTGATATTATTACGTATAAAAATTGCTGCTCCGCCGTGAGTTGTACCGTCAGGGTGGTTAGTTCGGATAGTGGAGTAATTTGGGAAGAATAAGGATTAACTAATAGAGTTTCAATGAGTTTAGTGGGTAGTGCGATAAGGGGGCTTATTAAGGATTGAAATCTAATTAGGAAATTAGTTAATTGGGTTGTAACGGAGTCGGTATTTATATTATCACAGGGTTCAGCGATATTATGGTTTTTTTAGGGTGGGAGTGGGTATTTGGTAGGTTAGGTTTTGAGGTAGACTAAGAGGTGCTCCATTGGGATTGACAAAGAGAGGGAAAATTATTATCTTGGATAGTGTTGGTTTTGGTTGAAGTTGAGGTGGTGTCTTGAGTTTCGGTTGGCCTATTAGTTTTGTTTGGAATTCGTCCTTTCTGGAGAAGTTTGAATTTGGGGCATCCTTCATACGATGCTGGGTGATCTCCATAGCAAAGGGCACATGTTGCTGGAGAATTTACGTCTTTTTGACATTGGTTAGAAAGGTGAGTATCACCGCATTTTACACATCTGGGCGTGTGATGACAATAAGTTCTGTTATGCCCGTAATTTTGACATCTTAGACCAGGCGTGCCCAACCTTTTTCAACTCGCGGGCCACATTAAAAATGTATATTTATATGCTTCACAGGTTTTTTTTTTTGTTCATTTCGATAAAATATAGACTAGTCATATTTTATCGGATATAATATTATCTTTGTTTACCTATACTTAAATATATTTAATTATTTATTTATTTGTAGTCTATTACACTAATTTATTTCTATTAATATTCTAAAATCCCATGCATTTTTTTTTTATATATAAAAAATTAAAAATTGTAATATACTTTATATTCTTAAAAACTTTATAAAATACATTTTTTATAAGTAATAATTTTTTTTTACACCTATATAAATTTCTAATTTTTATAAAATGGTCACGGGCCAATTGGAATACCTTCGCGGGCCGGATCCGGCCCGCGGGCCGCGGGTTGGGCACGCCTGTCTTAGACATTGAACAGGGTTTTTTTTTTTGGATGAGATGCTTCAATTGGTATGATGTAGGTGGCGAATTACTACTTGGAAAGTTTTTTCTTCATTTGTTTAGAAGGTGTGAAAGTTCATATTATTATTTTCGAGAAATTTGATTGTTTGTCTATAAGTATGCATTTATTGAGTACGTCATTAGTTTTATTAGACCAGATAATGAACTCTTAGTGTTAAACCCTTGGGGGTCAGTGAGAGGTTTAATTTTTTTGCAGAATTCGAAGTAATCGATATCGTATTTTATGTACATAGGTGGTATTTTGGATTGAACGTTTGAGTTATCTTGGGATTGCATTTCTACTTCATTGTCATTTTTATTTGGTTTTTCGTTGTCGACTAGGACTGAGAAACGATTATGACTTGATAAGGAGTTGGTTTTTTTATATTTTTGGTCTGGGAGAAATTGGTGATTTAATCGGTACGGTTTGGCAATTATTTGAGCTGTCATTACTTTTAATAATTTTAATTGGGTTGACTGGCGCGTTTGTGATATTTTTGGTAGTTTGGTTTTGACTGTGAGATAATGAAGGTTTGTTTGGCGGATTCATTGTTATGACCAAATTGATTTGGTAATTAATAAAATTGGAGGGTAGATTAAGTAAATTATAATATTCATATTACTTGATAACGACGATGTTGATTAGCTTAATTACAAATATAAGGCAGGTAGTTGTGGCACTGTACGTCTACTCACGAGGATTGCACACGTAAAAGTTAGAAAAACTTTTACACAAAAAGGGTACCCAAGGCCGGATTAAGCACCTATTGGGCCCCGGGGCTGAAATTTTATATGGGCCCTTTTGACAAAACATGCCTTACAAAGCTTTAAATTGTTTGGGTCCCTTTTACTTGGGTACTCGAGAGGGCCTCGAGAGGGCCTACCGCCCCGGCTAGACCCCCCCTTAATCCGGCCTTGAGGGTACCTACTGTGTCGTTTCAGATTAATAAAAGGATACACAACATAAAGGTGCTGACAATACTGTACATATTATGTATAAAATATAATACTAAAACAAATGAACGATAGTATTTAGATAATTAAATTTCTGTGGTACCTTTAACATTTTATTACAGAAGAACGTGATTGATAATCGATTAGCAATAAAACAATGAGTTTATTGATAATATATAGTGTCTAAATAAGAAAAACAAAATTTTAATTGGACCAATGAGAACACGATATTAAAGAACCGTGCTGTGGCCTCCTTGGTTTTCTATTACGTAGCAGGGTCGTGGAGAGTATAATTAAGAAAATAGAACTTCTTGAAATGGGTAATATACGATTGCGGACCTTTTCCGGTAACACGATTGCGAACGTTTTTACCTGCCTTTAATCATGCGGTGTTGTCAGATTTGGTGTCAATAACACATTTTTAAATAATAATTTTAAAAATATTTAAATTGTAATATAAGGGTTTTCTGCTATTACGCCGGGCGATAAGATATATAGGTACGATGTAGAATATCTATAATATTAAATCTTTATTAATTTGATGGAAAACCAGCTCGATTCGTATAGTTCGATAGTCGTGAAAAAAAATGTACATAATATGGCCAAAAAAGATAAATCTTTAATTGAATTAACTTTACAAAATTATGATTATAAAATACACAAAGATCTTATTTTATATTTAAGAAAAACTGAACATTCCTACCAAGGAAAAAATTTTAAAAAAAGTAAAAATTTAGAAACATGTTTTTAAAAACTATTATTTTGAATGTATTGTTATGCATTATAATATTTATTTATTCAGAACTCAGATCTATGTATGTATTATTTTATATTTTTTTCCCGAACAAAACATATCCAGAAATTATAAACTTGGCAACGTAGCCTATAAAAACGTTCGCAATCGTTCGTTTTTCGGCTAAAAAAAGAAATTCTCTGATAAACGTCATTCGTTCGCAATCGTGTTATAAAAAAGGTAAAACGTTCGCAATCATGTTGTACCCCTTAAAATGAAGTCATTGACAACACGACGCGTGAAAACTTGCTGGGGTATATTTACGTGACGCATCAGGGTTTTCTGAAAAAAATTGAATGAGAAATAGTGTATCTATGTTATGAATAACAAATAAATCGTTATATTGATCAATCTATTCTCGCACACGCTACAGATAAAGAAAAATATTTAAAAATAATTAAATGGAAATAGAAATTCAAGAAAGGGTGAATAGAAAGCATTAAAACTACAACAGACATTTGTCTTTCAACGGTTAATGTTTTTTTTTTTTTTTTATCAAAATAATTTTTACAAATAAAAAACTTTTACATTTAAATAATATTTTTGGCGGTACACCGCGATGGAAACAATGATGTCGTTGATAATCTATGTCCAATTTTAATTGTCTTATTCTATTCACGTTTGTTAAATATTTTCATTCTTGCAACTTACATTTTTTATGATTTTTGCACGGAGTGTATATTAATATTAATAAAAAAAGAAAAAAATAGAATTTTAATTTTTTTTTCTTAAATTCTAAGAGTTGATTGTTTAAACATTGTATTTTTTCTTTATAACAGTAAACAGCTAACATATAGGAGCCGATCCAGAGTGAAACGAACTTACGAGGACATACGCGTATCTATTTACTTATTTGCTAGAATACAGGTACGTCGTTTTTCTTTTTAATAACAATTTTAAATATTATGGTGCCAATTAAATTTGTATTTTTTGCTTTCAAGTTTATTCTTTTATATTTAATCCATTACCATTTTAAAATTTACAATAATCATTAAGTATTCTCGGTTGTGTAAATAATATTTTTCCATTACTTAAATCAATTTTTATCCATTCAATATTCATTCAAATGATTAATACTCTAAATTTATTTATTAAATTTCTATTGTAATTGCATTAGTATTTGTTTCATTTCATTATAAAATATATTTTCTTGTCTCGCCTTGAGTATACTCTATAGTCTCTAGACCCGTGGACACCCTTTTTAATTTTTTCTTTAGTCATTTATTAAAGCATTTATTTTTTATTAACAATTAAAGTATTATGTTTTTTCTTTTATACATAAATAATGTTTAAAATTACGACATAAATAATTTATGTATAATTATTATATTTCCCTATGTTTCCGTGCACCATGAATCTAAATGCCTTTTTTGGCATACTTTCTTTATTGTCATTGAGAAATAATTAAATATATTATTTCTCCATTATAAAATATAGTATATTTTTAAAATGAAATCCACGCTTCAAATATCTATACTAATTACAATTTTTACATAGTTATATTCTAAAATTAACTATAGAAGAATAATTTTTGTAAGATTTGTTTTGAAATAGATAAATAAATGAGGGTGTATAAAAACTAATACAACTTTAACAGACCTAAGTACTCATGATTTATCGAGTGATGTTATTTGTAAATGAAATAAGTTGTAAAAAAAAAATAACATTGAAATTTAAATAATATTTTTTGGCGGCACATTGCGACGGCAACAATTATGAGGCAGTTAATTTATGGCCAATGTCACTTGTCTTATTCTATTTACGCTTGTTAAATATTTTCATTTTTCCAAATCACATTTTTTACAATTTTTCTTCATTATATATTAGTAATACTTGAGTAAAAGAACCGGTTATTGGTTTTCATTATTTCTTATATAATAGAAACCCGTTTAGCAGTGAAATGTATAAAATAGAAGCGGATTTAGATTGAAGTGAACAACTAGTGACAACTACCATCGCGCATGATTACATTGTTTCCACGGTACGCGATGAGATCACGGAAAGTATGCAAGGTATAAAATATACTTAGTATAAATTAATTCCCTAACAGGCCTGTAGGTTGTAAAAATATTAGATTACATTATTAGTTGTTTCCAATAAATCAATGTTTTATATGTTTTATTTGTACAAAAATATTTTACCAGTTATACCGCAGAATATTATTTTCCTTTCCATTTTGTATTAATCTTTTGTAATAATAAAATGGAGTTGTACATCAGTGTACTTATATTTTGTATTAAATATTGTTATAGTTATGTATTTTTGTTGACGCATGCACTAATCACCGTATTTTCGTCAGTTTTTATTGTAAGCTAAATTAATTATTCTTAGAGTTTTTATTTTCAGAATATAGATTTATAAGTAACTTCAATAAGCCAGTATGCGCAAGAAAAAAATTGGCAAATTCTTAAAATTAATTTCCTCGTTTATTTTATAGAACATTAAAGTTATAATTAGAACCTGAAATTCAATGTAAAGTTTATTTGAAGTTTTAAATGTATATTTATTTTTTTTCGGTTTTTTATAGGTAATGTTGAATAGTATTTATGTTTTGGCTTCTACTATAGGATTTTCTTTATATTGTTTGATGTAGGTCTATTTATTGTTTTTTGGCTTTATTTTTATGATTTTTGTTGGGTATTTGTTTGGTGGATTGTCCGTATTTTGGTGTTTGATATGTTTGTTGTCTGTTTTGTAAATAGTATTTCTTAGTTTTTTTTTTTTTTGGTACTTTTTTGGTAGTGTTAAATGGAATTTATGTTTTAGATTATAATATAGAATTTTCTTTATATTGTTTGATGTAGGTCTATTTATTGTTTTTTGGCTTTCTTTTTATGATTTTTGTTGGGTATTTGTTTGCTTCATTGTCGGTATTTTGTTATTGGATATATTTGTTGTCTATTTTTAAGTGTAGAATTTCTTTATTTTAATTTTTTTGGCTTTTTTTGTATGTAGTTTTGAATAGTATTTATCATTACTTCTAATAAGAATATTTGATTAATTTTAAAAAGATATTGGCTATTATGTGACAATATATTTTATTTCTAATAAGAAGATTTTGTGTACAGCATTAGGGTATTCCGTCGAGATCGAGATTTCTCGGTTACTTTTAATTACATTTACTAAATTCTGTTTTTTGGTGTTGGGAAAGTGGCGTCCCCATCGCTCAATGTTTATACAGGCATTGCAATAATCCCAAAAGGGTCCTAAAAGACCATTGTGGCTAGTCCACCAGGTTAGGAGTTGATTGGTGGGCTTACAACCCACCATCGTAAAAAACTATTGTTCAAGAATTCATCAATTGGACTTCGGTTAGAGTAATAGAATCCAGAATGAAAAGTTCTTAATCAGCTCTACACTTTGGAACATTGAAAATAGAGACTGTTTGCGCAGCAAACATTAACTGTAATATTTTTTGTTGTGTTATCATTTTCGTGCGACGTAACGGTGTGTCACGCTGTTGCGGCAACGGTCGGCGGTGGCGGCGTGCCTCCATGTGCGGTCGGCCAGCGGCGTGGTTGCATCGTTATCAGTCGCATGAAAATGTATTCGTTAATTCCACGTTTTCGAATTTTTCGGTTATGTTGTTCAGTAAAAGTTAAAGTCATGCTCAAGTCAGTGCCACAAGTTTCAGTAAGTTCGCGTGTTTTCAGTTTTGTGTGGTGGCACTGAGGCATTTAATCTTCTTTCTGGTGTCCTGCGGCCTAAGTCTTCGTGGTGAATGTCGTCGGCACCAACTCGCTCTTGTCTTTTCGTTTTCGTGGTGTGCACACCTACTCAGTTTTCGTGTTCCTGTGTCTGCAGCCATTTTCTTTGTGAAACCACGTTGTCGTCACCTTTTCGTTTTGTGAATCGACCGTCTGGTATAGTATCGTTCGAGGCATTGAAATATTGTCTAGCGTGCTAATTGTTATTGTTTTTAGTGTTACCAGCGGTCGTCCTGTGAATAGCGTGGTTGTGTCATATTTTCGGGCTGCAGAATTGTTCTTCGTTGGTGACTGTGCTTAGTTGGTCGCACGCACTAGTCGCTGTGACTTATTTTTATTATACACTGCGGTGTGCTGTCGTAGGCATTTGTCAAGTCACAGTATCTGGTGCGGTCGCGTTGGGATGAAATCCGCCATCAATCACAGTCACATGTGAGTATTGGTCGACCATATTTGTTCTTGTGTAAAGGCCGACGGGCCTAGCCGCCAAAGGCTAATTTATTATTTATTAATTTATTTATTATAATTGGCTGTACCGTGTTGGGCAGCATTTATTTATTTATTTATTATCCATTATTTATTATTATTGGCTGTGCCGTGTGGGCAGCATTTTAATTTATTAGTTAATTATTTAATTATTTATTTATTTATATATTATTATTTGTGTGCCGTGTGGGCCAATATTGTATTTATTCCTAATTCATAGCAGTAGAATTACATTGACGCATTTATTTATTACATTGATTTTTATTTATTTAATTATAACTGGCGAACAAGCCAGCCTCCTAATATTGTAGGCACTTGCCGCGCCGACAGAGACTTTATACCAAACAGGGATGATTTTAACATTAGTTGGTGAATTTAAAAATATAGATTAGGGATTTTAGCTATACAAGAAATAAGATGGAACAAACGAGGTTCTTAAAGTTCTATAGAAATAGAGAATGTAATATTATTTTTCGGCCAATGAAAAAATCCTAGACAAGTTGGTTCTGGTTACTGATGTATGGTAATTTTTTAATTTTTTCATCTCCCTTAAATAGCTATATTTGCGTATGTTGTTTAATATTTCCAAAAATAAATAAATAATTAAGTATTGCATTATATATGTATATATAAGTATAGGGAAAGAAATTAGTATTAAAATTTTTATTTTTTTAATTCCCATAAATATCAATATAAACATACAATAATATAAATTTAACGTCCAAGTTTTACTTATATTATTAAATGAAACAATTTTGACATTTCAAAATTTTATAAAATTTAAATTTAAATAATTTTAGTTTATAAAAACTAATTATTGTTAAATTTTCACAAAATATAATATACTATATAAAATTTTTATCTGGAAGTTAAAGGTATGAAATCAGTTATTTGTCAGATATTCTGTGTAATTAATTTAATACATTTTTATGTATAATATAAAATATATATTATATTATTCATAAAAACTTATGTAACCAAATTCGTGTAAACCCAAATCTCTATTTCTGTGGGATACCATGGACCCCTTTCCATTTTTTTTTCTGAATTTTTTACATTGAATCTATTTATTAAAATTATTAAATAAATGCATTAACTTAATCAATTATTTTAATCTTCCTTTAAATAAAATTGGTTTAGTTGAAAAAAGATATTCAGTATTAAACTTAATATACATTATATAATTTTTAAATATATAAATTATACAATGTATATTTTTCAAACTTAAAATTTTTTTTCGTGTCCACCCAAATCTCTATTCCTGCGGGATATCATAGAACCCTTTCCATTTTTTTTCTGAATTGTATACATAAAACATTCAATTTTTTATAAAACATTAAAATTAAATTCACTACAATTTGTTAAATCTCTTAATTAAATTCATTGACTTAATCAATAATTTTAATCTCCCTTTTAATAAAATAGTTTTAGTTGAAAATAAAAATTCAGTTTTAAATTTATAATACATTATATAATTTTTCAATATATAGATTATATCATGTATATTTGTAAAACTGATTTTTTTTCGTGTCCTTACAAATCTCCATTCCTTCGGGATACCATGGACCCCTTTCCATTTTTTTCCTGAATTTTATATACATATAAAACTTTAAATCTTGTATAAAACATAAAAATTAAATTCACTCCATATATATTAAAACTTTTAAGTAATATAATTAATTCAATAATAATCATCTATGAAGTAAAATAATATCCATGAAACGAAAGAAATTGTATTTTATTATTTTAATACATTGTGTCTGAGAACTCTCTAGACTTAAAGGTAGATTATTTCATATTATAAATATATTAAAATATATAAGGTTTATCCGTCGTCCGCCTGTCGTCGCCCGTTTACCGTTGTACCGTGCGTTTTTCTGTGTGTATCCGGTTCGAGGCGGTTTGTGCGACCCGAAGTTGTGTGGCATCGTTGCCTTTCTGTGCTACGTGACCGTGTAGGTAGTAGTCATCGTGCGTGCGATCTTATGCGAAGATTCGTCCGTCATGTTGTCCACCTGTGTTTGCGTCGGCTGTCGCGGCTCTCAAGTTTTGAGTGAATCACGTGGTGTCGCCATTAATCGCACCGGTGAGACGTGGTGGATCAACCGGGTACCCATTAGAGAGGATTGATTGGGCTTAGGGCGGTCACTGCATTGTGTTGTGGAAGATTTGTCCATACCGTGTCCAGTATCCAATTTCTCGTCGTTGTGCGGCTGTCGCCATTCAGGTGCGGCGGGTCAACCAAGTGGTGCGGGGTGACGGTGTTCCGGGGATTGCGGTGACGTCAGCTGTGTTGACCGTTTTGATGTGATATCTTGTACCATATTATTTTGTGTCATTATTATTATTATTACGATTACTCCATATTATTTTGATATCTTAATTATCTTAATTTGTCAAACCGGAGAAATTATGTCGCGTAATATACAAAACCAATATCTTACCTTTTACCTTCATGCTGCACTTGTACATTTTTTTCCGGTACTTTTCATCGTCACGTGCTTCGGTGTCTAACTTGGCTATTTTTTTTTGGTACCATCGCTCTTTGTCCATATACTCTTTTCCTAATTCATCGAGCCTACGTTGCAGCTCTTCTATTTCATCTTTTGTGTGCTTGGACATAGAGTCATCGTCCGTGAACAACGAGCCGTTAGTTTCGAGTGCATTTTCGCTCAGCGTTGACGTCACGACGAACGACGTGTCCAACGGATTACTATCGCATTGATCCGGTACGACGTAAGTCGGACGCGATTTCTTTTCGTCAACAGTCTGAACACTCGGTCCAAGCTGATTTTTGTCTAATGAATTTTGTATGCATAGGTCCAACGCTGTGTTCTGCCTTTTCAATTTTTCCAGGTTTTTAGCTATGACTACGATATCAGCTGTGGCTGCTTGCTCTTGCTCATATTGTTGTGGATCTTTTTGCACCGACGTCGACCGGTCCAACTCGTGTTCCAATCCGTTGATTCTATCTTTTGAATCTTTTGCCTTTCCGATCGACAACATATAATCATTTTTTAATTCTTCCAACGATTTTTGTAGGTTGTTCAGTTCATGTGTTAACGACTCGTTTTTTTCAATCAGACGTTTGTCCTCGGCTCCTTCGTTCTTCAGAATTTCTTGTGAACTTTCGAGCTCCGATTTAGTGTTATGCAGCTCGTTTTTCAAAACGTTCAGTTCACATTTTATACCTCCGATCGTTTCGTTCAACGTACATTCTAACGTGCGTTTGTCTATCTTGAGCTTGGTGATTTTCTCCGCACTCAACGTGTTCTTACAAACGAGTCCTTTTATCGTACTATTTAAATGGGCTAATTGTAGCCTGAAATCAGCCACAGAATCGGCGTTGGCGTTCTTCGTTTCTGTATCAATGACGTGATCGAGATCGTTTTGCGTTCGACAAGAAACCGTACTACTGTACTTTTCTTTTTCGATCTCGATCTGTACGGAATATCTGTGCAACTCGATCGCTTGCTGTCTTATCACAGCCTTGTATGATTCAATCAAATCTGCAGTATCGCCACTGGCATTGGACTTCAACAATGAATCGGTTTCGACACTAAGAATATGGGTAATATTCGAAACTGTTTCCGATTCAGTATTCCCGGAATGGCCGAGTGCAAGTGTCTCCGACACATTTTCTACTGTCTCGAACATTTCACGTGGTCCGTCCTAAAAATGTAATGTTATTTTTACGATCGACTAAAATTAGGTATTTGAAATATTTAACCAATATTGACACAAAATACAAGTATTTGTATTGTACAATACGTCTCGAATTAATTTCATTTCCGTTTGCGAATCTACATAAGGTACACGTCTTGCGTCGATAATAATAATATTCAAATACCTTTAATAGGGCTTCAACGTAGTCTGCATGATTTTGGATGTCCGGTCCACAACTGATCGTCTTACAGCCACCAAACGAATAATTCTTATTCGAATCGGCCTCTTCCGTGAATTGATTGATCTCGCTAAAAAAATGAAGTTGTACGAATAAGACGAGAATGTTACACGTGTGATAGTAGCGCATAGAATATTGAACAATTTGTTCGTAATACGAAAATAATATATTACCATACAGTCGGCTGGCCAATAGAACTCATATTTTCGAATTGACAGTAAACGTTTACATACGTTGTAAAAGGTTGAAAGGTTATTTTAATTTGGTTAAAACTTTAAATCGTTTCTTATTCACGTAAAATATTAATTGAACTGTCGAATAGTTTGGTTTAGTCACCGAGATATCTTACAAAGATTCGTTACTATGGATACGATTTCTATTCAAATGATTTTATTTTATGGCTACTGTTTTTTTTTTTTTTTTTTACAACCAGTAGATGCGTACAGAAATATGCATGAACATATGAACATTCTTCTTTATAGGCGTTATATATCATTTATAAGTTCACTGTACAATATTGCTATGTTGTATAAACGACAACAAGCCGATGGGACGTGTTATATTATAATTTAAATATTGTTATACATCCACGTACGTAATATAAAGTGTATGTATAATCGACGGATAAAGACACATATTCTATTTCGAATAATTGCGGTTTGTGTGTGGTACTCGGTTACCACGATAAAAAAAAAAAAAAAACGTATTTCCAAATGTTAGTGTAATGGATTTCGATATTCAATTTGAATAAATTAAAGAAAACAGTAAATACATTTTAAAGCGGAATATAAATGTTTTATCGTGGTTCGACCGGGCGTACCGGGCTCACGCGATTAGGAACAGAGTTATTCAATAACTCATCGACGTTATTGACGTAATCCTTGTTCATAAATATACACGTCGTGCGGCGGAATTTCTGATATATTAAATCGCTTTTGCCGCGTACGCGACTTGGATGTAACGTGTGATAATGGTAAACAGTGTATTTCACGCGGTACAAACGTGAGTCGGTCTGAAACGGAAATTTTCGAACGAAATCTGATGGGACGGGACGACGAGAAGATGAATACTACGTGTGCTTTACTACTATAGTGGTGTTCCTGTGCCGTCGCAGACGTTTCGGTAGAACGCAGCGCGCATTACCGTCACGTTGCCATACGTGTCGGGTGCACGGAACACGTGAGTTAATTATAAACGAAATACTGTTCGTAAACTTTGATAACGGTCTAACGTTAAATTATAACGCGTACGTATCCGCTCGCTGCCATTTGTAACCGAAGACGAACGGTCGAAATGAATATTGTAAATAATGCACCGTGTAAACGTAACTCCGTGCAACGCGTCGATTTCTTTTCCAATACGTGTAACTCGTTTGTTTGAAGAGAAAAAAAGAAAATTAATAAATAAATCAATACGATCGGGAATCCATTAAACACGTAGTAATTTATCGGGCCATAAATCATTACCACGCGCGGTTTGTAATAGACAATACCGTAGCACGATATCGTAATATAACTATTATTACTATTACTATTATTATAATTATGAGGCGGGGGCGGTTGCGGCGGTATGCCGGGTAAACGGTCGATAACTGGGGAACAAATTATTCAAAATTTAAATTTTCGAAATCACCAACGCGGTAATAAAAACGTTACAAGGCACCGGGTGTACGCGGCTAATACGCGCCGGTTAACAAATATATTCACTTCCCACATCGAAATATGGAATAATAATCGAATGTGATGTAAAACAATGCGACGTAATGTCATAATAAACTCCAGCGGCCGGCAGTAGCGGAATAATAATATTATTATTATTATTATAGTTCTGCGGTGTTTTTTTCTTATTCTATTTTTTTTTCTCCACATAAATAGTGTAAAATAAAGATATTTACATTTATTTCTCGCGCCCACGCACCGCGTGTACATTATACTTATATGTTATTATACCGTTTAAGTCGCCCATGCTCTCTCTGACGCCAATGTCCCCCTGAACAACCGAATGGTGTACCCGGACGGAAAAGCTACCGAACGCGGAGCAATATTAGTATGTTCCACTACAGAAACATGCTAATACAATCGAAGCGCGCACTTATGCGTACTACACGGTTTCGGCGATTCTCGTTTTGTTCTCATTTCTGCGTGAATCGCTGAATCTTCTCCATTGATTTCTTCAATTGTTCGGATTCACGGGGCTCGCTGAACCGCGAGGCGTCTCGACTGTTCTCCTGAAATGTTAAGCATACTAACTAACGTGTTTATCGGTTGTCTCCAATTCGATTAGGAAAATAATCATCTGAAAGTTAGGAGTGACAATAATTATCAATTTTAATTATTTATAGCTTTCAGTTAACTAACCTTCAGTTATTGATAGCAGTTAAAACGTGAATATTCGATATTCGTTAAGAACAGCGAATACCCTCCAATACAGTTATCTAGTAGAATCCCTACGATAGAGCTGGCTATACTATCTTTGTTCTAGACACTGTAAAGTTGTCTGATTAGTATATAAAGCCCTGTTGCGAGACTCCAAAGTCTCGTAAGTATCGTAAATATATAGTTATAAAATGTACGATACAATGATGTTCATCGCCTAGATATAAAATGTAGTCAGTTAAACATATACACCTGATTATTAGACCGCAGTGTTGAACAATGGCGGTCCGGATGACAGGCGGCGATGACACGCACGACATACTCGAAATTATTTCGATTATAAGTTATTTGCGCTTAGATGGTAATACGTCGACTGATGTTACACGTGTTATCATTGACCATTGACGTCTTGAGTTCACCCGTCGTACAATAATATATTAGGCATTCGAACCGATTAAACTAAAAAACGAAGATGTAATAGGCTTAAAAATTTTCGCAGGTAAGTCAAATTTCTGTTTCGAAAAATTGAATGTACTCAGAATAAGAATTACATATATAATACACATATTATGTTGAATAAAGTAATTGAAATAGAAAAAACTGGAGTGACATTTCGAAATATTGGTAAACCTTTAAGTTTATCACAGTTTTCCGTTTATCGTGTACATAATCGAATCTAACACACATAGATCGGAATAAACCAATACATTCGCACAAGTCTCGTCTAACACCGTTCGTAGAACGTACTCACTCGCAAAAAAAAATAAAAATAAAAAAATACAATCATAATAACAACAATAAAACGGCAAGTGGTCGTTCACGCGGTGTACATTATTGTGTTTTATAAAATGCAAACCCGTCACTGATGGCGTGAAAACACGCAGCCGTAAGACAATAGTAATGTATCGTTCAGATATGTTTACGATAGTAAACATTATGTACATGTATATCGCACATAGGTAACGCTGTAACGCGTACGTCGTAAAATATAGACGTACCACATATACGCGGCAGATACGTGTGCGAAATCGTCCGAATGCCACCGGAAACACAGTGCTGAAAATTGTTTTCTGTTTTTTTTGTTTCTCGCCGAGTAGAATATAACATCGTACAGCAAGTAAGACGGGTTTAGAAGACGTCAATAGTAAATTATAATTTTCGCTTTTATGGGAACCGAAAATATAGTGAACCTCCCCCCTCACCCTTTTTTAATTATTATAAAATAATATATCTATTATCTGAACATTATTTTAAACTTTTAACTGGGGTTTTTTTTTTATACATATATAAATAAATGAATATTTGCAAGGGGTTGTGTAGAACGGACGAATAACTCTGTATTACACAGCGGTGTAGTTATTTTTCACGGAAAAAACAAAATTTGATGTTCTCAATCGCATATTTTTAAATAGTACCTGGACACAGTTGCAGTTTTTAATTTAACCTCTCGCTATCCCTCGCTTAAGAGAATGTCACACGCAGGGCCGGATCTTAACTTTTTAACACCCGAGGAAAATTAAAAATATACGCCCTTTTCAAGAAATTTCAGAAAAATTACCAGAATCATTATTATTTTTTTTTATGAAAAATCAAGCATACTCATATAGTAGTGTGAGCACCAACCATTTATAAAGCCGTTTGTATACACTGGACCAATAAATTATTTATAAAAAATTATTTGAACAATTTTAGCTTAAAAATCAAAACAAATTAGTTTTTATATAATCAACTAATCATGTAATACTTTTAGAAGCACTTCTTAATAGTGTATTTAAAGTTAAAATCTATGGTTAATTTTTCTAAGTTTCAGATTTAGAAAAAATAATATTGATAATAATAACATTTATAAATTATTTATTAACAAATCTAAATTATTTATTGCTTACTTTTAAGTTTTAACATAAAAAGTTTTATGTAAATGAAACAATATTTATACATTTTCAATTTTTGTTATTGTTACACTCAAAACTTTATAATTACTACATGTCTACATATTATGTATCTACTTAGGTAAGGAAAAACTACAATTAAAGAAAAATATAACTAAGTACTGAAAATTAAAATAGTATAATGATTACCTATAACTTATGTATTAAATGTATAATATACTAAAATATATTATTCTAAATTTTCCAAATTTACAAAATGTTAAACTTAATATTTAAAACTTTATTTTTCTGGCTTTGATCGTAGAAAAATTATCAATAACTGAATCAAAATCAACTGTCTTTGTGATCTCTTTTTCGATTGACAGAAGAGACAAGTTAGTGAGTCTGTTTTGGTTCATCGTGGATCGTAAATACGTTTTTATTAATTTGAGTTTACTAAAACTTCGTTCACACGATGCGGTTGTATAGGGCAATGTTAGATACAAACGAATAGCAATACAAATATTTAGGAATATGTTGGTCATTGAGTACTCGTGTATTAACTCCAGAATGTTTAATGGAGTTTGATTTTTAAGGTCGGGTAACATACCAAATGCAAGGTTTTTAAAGTTAAATATTTCCGTGGTAAAGTCTGAAGGTGTTAAATCGTTATTATATTTTATGGCTAGTTCAGCAGCAGCTTTAATTAAATAATTTGAATCTCTTTCAACGAGGTCAGCTCCATTTAAAAATCCAAAGTCAGAAGATACTTGATTAAGCTTTTCAAATCTCCAGTTCATATTCATAGTTAATACATCACAAACATTTTTTAAATTAATAATACAAGTTGTTTTTGAAGTCGCATTCCAGTCGTCTGTAGATTCTTCAAGATCCAATAGTTTTACTCGTTTTATTCTTTTTTGAGGAAAAACAGTTTCAATACCCATTTTTTTTAGTTAATTCTTCAGCACTTTGAAATAATGTTTCAAGTCTGTTATTTCGCAAATCGGTGATTTCATTAATTAATCCTTTAATTAGATTTGCAGCTTTATTTATTGTTAATGATTTCGCTTGTAGACAAACATTAACGCGATCAATGCTTGAAAGGATAGCATTCCAAATAGATAACAAGCAAATAAATTCATAGTCAATGAATAATAGTAAGGTTTTAGCCAAAAGTATTGATTCAGCATTACCTTTTTCAATTATATTATTAAAGGCATTTTTTACTTCAGGTAGTTGTGTAAAAACCGCTTTTATAGCTACAGATTTAGAAGACCATCTTGTATCAGAAAATGGTTTAAGTGTGAGTTTCAATGCTTTCAATTCTTCCCAACGAGAAGGTGAACCCGAAAAAAAATTGAATAATTGTTGAATCTTACCAAAAAAGTTTTTCATTTGAACATTTGATGATGCAGCGTGACACCAGCCAAATTTAAACTATGAGCAGTACATGGTATGAAAGTAGCCAAACTATTTTTTTCCATAATTTTTGATTGCACACCTTTATATTTCCCTGCCATATTTGCTCCATTGTCGTAAGCTTGGCCTCTGCAATTTTGTATATTTAAATCATCATCAGATAACTGAGTTAATATTTCACTTGCTAAGCCTTTTCCAGTTTTTTCATGTGATAAAATAAATCCTAAAAAACTTTCTTCTATACAAACTTTCCCATTAGAAATTTTTACATATCGGATAATTTGACTCATTTGTTCCTTTTTGGAAACATCAGGTGTGCAATCGAACATAATAGTAAAATATTTTGCAGACTTGATTTGATTTATTATTTTTTCTCTGACCTTTTTAGATAAAAAAGAAATAAATTCATCTTGAATGTGATGAGAAAAATAAGATACAGAGCCTTTCCTATGGGATTCAATATGTTGCCTTAATACTCCATCAGATTTACTTATTAAGCTAATGAGATTTAAAAAATGCCCCGCTGCTGGATTACCTATTTCTTCAGAATTTCCTCTTAAGGCTAGATTATTATTTGGTAACACTCTGGCCCAGTTGATTGGAACCACTACAAAAACTACTTGAGCAACAATTCAAAATTAGGCATACCTCTTAAAACTCCCCAAGACCTTGAGCAAGCTTCTGTCGCATTTGTAGAAATGATCCAATCCGCAGCTAAATTGTCCTCACGAGCAAGTAACAACTATTCCACCTCCTCAAACACTATTATGGATAAATACCCTCTCCCAGGCCATATCAAAGCACTCTTAAGAGAAAAAAGAAAAGCTCGTGCCAAATGGCAAATCACAGGTTACCCTAACGACAAGCGGATCTTTAATAACCTAACCAACAAACTTAAACGGCAACTCCAAAATCACTAAAATCAATCCTATAATAGCTACATCTCCAACCTTAATCCAACAAATGGCTCTCTTTGGAAAGCAACCAAAAAAATCCTCAGACACATCGAACCCACTCCTCCAATCCGCCGCTCTGATAACTCTAAAATCACTGACGACGTTGAAAAGTCCAACGTTTTTGCCGAACACCTTGCTACAGTATTTAAACCAAACATTATTCAAACTAATCCCCAGCATTCTGCGAGAGTGTTCGAGTTCTTAGATAGTCCACTACCTGTCTCTATGCCTGCCAAACCCACAACCCCAAATGAAGTTCTCTTCTATATAAAACATTTAAAACCTGGCAAAGCTCCTGGCCATGATCTCATAACTGCTCTATTTTTAAAACAATTACCACCTAAAACAATAATACTTTTATCATATTTCTTCAATTCTATACTCCATCTTTCTTACATGCCATCTATTTGGAAACATGCTCAAATAATACTCATCCACAAACCAGGCAAACCTTCCGAAAACCCATCTTCTTACCGTCCTATAAGCCTGCTCTCTGTCGTAGGAAAATTATTTGAAAAAATACTCCTAAAAAGAATTACAAAAATTGCCACGGATAATAAAATTATACCTGATTTCCAATTTGGCTTCAAATCTAAACACTCCACAATCCACCAACTGCATAGAGTCGTCGATCAAATCTCATTAGCATTCGAGAGCAAAAAAATCTGCATTAGTATTTTCCTAGATATCGCACAGGCTTTTGACCGAGTCTGGCACCCTGGCTTACTCTTTAAATTAAAATCCTTCTTGCCTGCTCCGTACTATCCGTACTACCTACTAATTAAATCTTATCTAAACCAACGAACATTTGTCACAAAAATTAACGGCGCCTTTTCCAACTATCAAATAGCAACTGCTGGTGTTCCTCAAGGCAGTGACATAGCTCCTTTCTTATTCAATGTCTTTACCAGTGACCTACCTCTAAACGAAAACACAATACTTAGTACGTTCGCGGATGACACTGCTATTCTTGCTAATGACAAAGATCCCATCCAAGCTGCCCAAAAAATCCAAAACCACCTAAATGTGCTTAACTCCTGGTTTCACGACTGGAAAATAAAAGTTAACCCATCAAAATCCTCTCAAATTACTTTTACACTTCGATCCTTAGAATGTCCACCAACCTTTATCGGCAATGCACAAATTCCATCTTCCACCCAAATTAAATATTTGGGTCTAATTCTTGACAAACGCCTTACATGGGGTCCCCACCTAAAAAACAAGCGTAAAGCTCTCAATTCAAGACTCCACCTTCTTAGACCCTTACTCCGCTCAAAACTCTCATTAAAAACTAAACGAACAATATACATGGCTCTTCTAAGACCCATGTGGTACTATGGCATACTTTGGGGATCAGCCAAACCCTCCAATACAAAAACAATTCAGGCATTTCAGTCTATGTGCCTACGTCTAATATCAGGTGCCCCATGGTATGTTACCAATGAATCATTACATAAAGACATCTGCATTCCAACCTTAAACAGCCTTGCTAAAATCACTTACAAAAAAACACACAAAACATTCAGTACTCACTCTAATCCAATAATCACACAACTATCATCCAATCAAATCCCAGGAAATCCACCCAGGTGCCTGAAAAGGAACTGGTGTAGGGACCTACTCTCTCATTAAATTTGCTTCCCACGGGGTGCCGCCGCTGGGCGACTTCCCCTCATGTTAATCAAACTCATCACATTTACTTATTGTATAACTTGTAAATACAGATTGAAATATATTCTTTGTTCAATAAAAAAAAAAAAAAAAAAAAAATTGATTAATAAAAAAACTAACCCCTTTATGCAATAATATTATAATAAATGAACAGCACGGTTTTCGTACAGGTCGATCTACAATTACAAATTTATCTATTTTCAAACAATCAATTCTAGATTCTTTTAAAAACGGATTCCAAATTGATGTGATTTACACAGATATTGAAAAAGCTTTCGACAGTAAATCACAAATTATTAATATTTTGTGATCCACTTCTTTCTTGGTTCGAATCTTTTTTAACAAATCGCACTCAATTTGTTAAATATGAAAACTTTATTTCGGATAATATCAATGTTGTGTCTGGTGTCCCACAAGGAGATCACTTATCACCACTACTTTTTTTACTTTTTATTAATGATATTACCTATGAATTAAAACATTCTAAATTTCTATTACTAGCAGACGATCTCAAATTATTTAATACAATTCGCTGTCAAAATGATATTACACTACTTCAAAATGATTTAAATTCATTTCAAAAATGGTGTGATGAAAATTGTATGTCTCTAAATATAGAAAAATGTACAACTATTTCCTTTTCCTTAAAAAAAGAACCAATCACCTCTGATTATAAATTAAAAAATATTAAAACCTCACGAGTTAATGAAATTAATGATCTTGGAGTTACGTTTGACTCAAAACTTAATTTCAAACTACATACTAATAATATTATTAAAAAATCATTATCCAAACTAAGATTTATCAAGCGCACTTGTAAAGACTTCCACGATGCTCATGCTCTTAAATTGCTATATTTCTCATTAGTACGCTCTGAACTGGAATATGCAAATCTGATTTGGCATACTAACTCTATAACCCAAAATAAAGACCTCTCTCAAATTCAAAATAATTTTTTAAGATTTTTAGGCTTTCAATGTCACATTTATAGAGCTTATTCTGATTATAATATTATAAATAGGCTTTTCTCTATATTACCACTTGAAAAAAGATTTACACAACTAAATTTAAAAATTCCTTTATAAACTATTACACAATATTATAGATTGTCCAGAACTTGTCGAACGCTTATGTTTCAAAATAAATCCCCTAAGCTCTAGACAAAAACAACTTTTCTATCCACCAAACATTTCATCCAAATATATGTCATTCTCTCCTTCTAATACTCTAATGGCTGTAGGAAATTCCATACATAATATAGATTTATTTCATTGTTCACTTAATGATCTCTCTTCATATATTCATTAATTTTCAACTCTTGTGTCATTTTTTTTTTTTATTTATATTATATTATACATTAATTTATATAGTTTACACATAACTTGATTTATATTTATGTATTTTTTTTTTCTTTCTTCTTTTTCCCCAAAGTAGCTACTATTGTAACTCTTATATATTTATTTAAAATGTAATCGGAATTTATTCCGTAATAAACAAACAAACAAACAAACATACAGTGCATTATCATTACAACCAGAGTTCATTTGTGCGGGCCATTTATTCAATCGTACATGAGAATTGTTTTTATTATTTTTATTTTATTTCAATAAAATTCAAAAACAAACGAATTTCTACCACACATATCACAATCAAAAGTGTTGGTCCCAAGCAGGGGTAAAATGGAAAGAAAATTCGCGTGTTCGACGCATCGGTAAATTGTATTCGCGTGTTCGACGCATCTGTAAATTGTATTCGCGTACGACTATTGTAGATTTCGTATTTTCCGATCCCGCGTTTTTGCTCACGAAACTCACGTGCCGCGATGGAACCAAACCATTGGCACAACAACGGGCAGATGACGATATCCAAACATCGGGGCCCCAAAACTCAAAGAGAGCCTCATCAGATTCTGTATATATACAGGGTGTTTCACAATGAACTGACAAATGCAATATCTTTTGTTCTATTGAACATTTTCAACTTTTTTTTTTTTCAATTGTCAATTGTCGTCTACGCTACATTCAAAATATTTTTCAATTTTTTTCTAACATGTTTGCAAAATTAAAAAATTAAAATTTGTTCTATTTAATATTTAAAAACATCAAAATACCCATTTTGTAAATCCGATTTTTAGAAAAATGTTGGCGTCAAAAACTTTTACTAAGGTTAAGTCAATAACTTTTAAAAATTTTTAAAGTTTGTTGAAATTCTAATTTATTTCTTGTTTATCAGTGTTATAGCGTTTATCGATTTTGAATTATTTTTTCCCAAGAAATAATTTGTTTTATTTATAACCATTCATATTATTATACTACGTTAGCATCATAATTTTCGATTATTCATGATAACAAATTATTTCTTGGGAAAAAATAATTCAAAATCGATAAACGCTATAACACTGATAAACAAGAAATAAATTAGAATTTAAACACACTTTAAAAATTTTTAAAAGTTATTGACTTAACCTTAGTAAAAGTTTTTGACGCCAACATTTTTCTAAAAATCGGATTTACAAAATGGCTATCTTGATTTTTTTAAATATTAAATATTTATTCATTTATTTATAATATATAAACGCCAAACGGCAATTTTAAATTAACAGATTAAGTTTAAATTAATAGATATAACAATAATATAATGATACAAATACACACAAAGTTAGAACATGTGGAAAAACACAACATAATATAAACTAAATGGTAATATCTTAATTTGTAGTATAAAACTATGATACAACATATTTATAACAATGATATTCTTTAATTACATATTTAAATCAAAATTAAGATTGTTCAGATTACGAAGCATTCTGTGCAAGGGGTGATTATGTCCGTATAATGTATTGTGAGTTGGAACTTGGAAGAGTGCGTGATTTCTGGAGAAGAAGGAAGGGATACGAAAACATATTTTAGAGAGGAGATCGGGTGCATCTATAGTGCAAGGTTATAAAGTGCTCATCAGCATCTTGTCGACGAGTTGACAGTGAACTACGAATTAAGGAATAGTCATGCGCAGGGTGAGGTATCTTCATTATATAGGCAATGTAGGAAAAAAATCTATTTTGTACACGCTCGAGTCTTAGTTCGTCTTTAGCTAGGTAGGGATGCCACACCACCACACCGTATTCTAATATAGAACGTACTAATGAGAAGTATAATGTGCAGAGACAACGAGCAGAAGAAAACTGATTAGTATTGCGTTTAGTAAAACCCAATACTTTTAAAGCTTTACCTACAGTGACATTTATATGGTGCTCAAAATTTAATGATAGTGAGTAATGAATACCAAGATCTTTATAGAGGAAGACACGGTTAAGAGAAGTGCCATTAAGAGAATAGTTGTGGTGGATAGGAGATCGTTGCCTAGAAAACGACATAACATGACATTTGCTTATATTAAGGCTAAGACCAATGGAGTACGCCCAACTTGCAAAAATATCTAGTTCTGACTGTAGGATATGACATTGATTAAGATTGTCTATTTTAAGGAATATTTTTATGTCATCAGCAAAAAGAAGGAGTTTAGCCTTAGTGATCCATTTGGTTATCGAGTTTACAAACAGAATAAATAAAAGAGGACTAAGGTGGCCTCCTTGAGGGACTCCAGATGCCATCACAGCTAACTCCGAAACAGCATTTTTGATTTTTATGAATTGTTTTCTACCTGTGATGTAAGAGTGCCGGTGCAACTCGTTTGCACACAATCTAAATTTTTTACCTAGATAAGAGTGCAACCAAGATAGTAGGGGATTCCCAATGCCTAAAGACTTAAGCACCATTATAAGGCAATCGTGGTCCACTGTTTCAAATGTTTTATTTAAGTCTGTAAAGATTACATCTACCTGACCTCTGTGTTCGATAACTTCTGATAAATAAGAAGAGAAATAAGAATAAATAGAACAAATTTTAATTTTTTAATTTAAATTGAAAAATATTTTGAATGTAGTGCAGACGAAAATTGACAATTAAAAAAAAAAAAAAGTTGAAAATGTTCAATAGAACAAAAAAGTTATTGCATTTGTCAGTTCATCGTGAAACATTCTGTATAATAACTTATAAGTATGTTTTTAGTACTTAATAAAATGTACTCCTACCGACAAATAGGAACAGAAAAAAGTGTTTATTACCGATACACACAACTAGTCCGTATAGGAAACAAAGGTATTCATAGCTAAAGTCAAATGAAAATAGTAATTTGTATGATAATACTCATTATATAAAGAATAAATACTACCTCCTCTCCCCGACAATGACTTCCGGGGCAAATGTCACGGTTCACTCCCTCCGATATCCGGCTCTGATATGAAGCTTTATTAAACGCTCATATTTTGCAACCGTCAAATTTATATATATTATTGCACACATCGATAATGGGTTTGATAATTACAATGACTCGAAATCGTAACTATGTACTATAACGACTTATTAACGGACACGACGAAGACGTCCAAGACATTTAGACGTCGGTTTGCATTGCAAGTACTATTTTTTTTTACCGTTTTCTGTACCTCACTGTTTTTATTTCCATCCTTATCGCTCACACATTTGGGTGGTACAAAATAAATAAATAAATAAATAAATAATAATAATAAATAAACGATAACGATTACAAAACGATTTTTAAATTTCTATTGCAATTGTTCGTTAGTCATCGCCATAATTCGAACCATTATTATAATGAACATAATTCTTATAATTGCTGTTGTTTCGTGTGATCGCGTTACGCGAACAGCACGATTAGCGTGCACGTGCACCGTACTGCGCCGGGGCGCAGATCAACGGGTCAGCCGACCGGACGATCAACAGCTCTGCGGTGGCCGGTACACGTTCTCCGCAGGTCAATCGCACGGCGGATTCCGGTCGGTGTGCAGGAGCACCTTGGCAAACACGAGGCGGACAATCGGATCAGTAGGCGTTCGGGCCGGAAGGTTGTGATCGCAACGGCAAGAGTGCCGGTCGTGTAGCCGAGCGACGAGCGGCCGCCGGTAGACGGTTGACACACACACGGTGAACGCGATTTAATCTGCGCGCGGTATGACGTGAACGCGCGCCGTGCACCGAATCGCACAAGCGGCTGCCGGGTAAAGGATTTTCAACAACCGACCGATTCGAATACCGCGTCCAATTTCCGGCACGTCGTCCGGACGATCGTTCGCGCCATGGCCCTGGCGCGCGGCCCATCGCTGGACTGCAAGAGAGGCACTCTGATCGTCTGCCTGACCGCGGCCACCGTTCTCGGTGTATTGTACACGTACACGCTGTTCGAAGAGGTGCAGATCGACGATGCCGACGCTGTCCCCGGGACGTTCGCAGACCCTTCGCTCAAATCCGTCACTGTGGTATGTATACGCATGCGCCCGGATATGTGCAGCGTGACCGGGGGGGGGGGGGACGAGTTAACAGGTTATAACCTTCCCCCCCCCCCGCTCAGAAATGTCATTGTTGTCTGTAAAATGTACGATCGTTTTAAAAAACAAGAGATATAATGTGGTTTTACCACGTTTATCATTGATCGATTTTCCTTATTCTCACGGTTTCATTTTTTTTCGTTTATCGTTATAAAAATTATTTTAAAAATGACGGTTCAATTATCAGCCAATTATAACTTATAACTTTAATGGACTGATACGATATGGAACATTTCCTTTTTCGTCTGCGTAACATCGTCACTAGTCGTGGTTTAGTTATAACCTACCGTTTCAGATTATTCCGATTGGCAGTCGAAGGTGCCATTAACGCATAATGGTCCTGATATTTAAAAAAGTGTGACGAACTGAAATGTTAAATAAATTATACTTAGATTAAGCCTAATTTTGAAATTTGACCGTTCGAAAGTTTATCCATTGGTCATTGCCATCTAACATGTAATGACGTAGTTAATATACCAACGATAATCACGGTCATTTAATGTTTAATTTAATACGATAAATTAAATATTATGAAAAAGATAAAAGAGAAGTTAGATGTCGTTGATGCTAATAATAATAATTAAGTAAGATAAGAAGTGACCAAAATGGATGTAGAATAATTATAAAAACATGTTTGTGTTGAATAAAACTGAAAACTATTTCAAAACCTTAATCTGGACATTTTAAATTATTTACTATTTATGATAAAGTGTTATTTTATTTATCTACAATTTTGTCAAGTTTTTTTTGAATTATTGACCACTACTTAAGAGTAACAGAATTTATGCTTATCGTTTTTGGAACTCATCGGAAACTAAAGCAAGCCGAAATTCCAACATTTTTAATCTCCGGATGCAGTGAACTATCTTATCAAATGAAAACAATGAAACCCTAAACATAAAATAATCTTTCCACCATTCTATTCGTGTCTGATGTCCCTAATATGTATAATGTTTCACTTTCAACTTTATCTAAAAATCATAGACAGTATCAAGAAGAAAATTTATACTCTTGAAGACGAAGTACAAATTCTTATAAAATATAGTTTATTTTATCCAATTTTTACTGAGAACAATGGTATTTCAGAAATAATATGAGTAGTCAATAGCGTCATTGTAGTGTATAAAAAACGAAGTACAATCCATATAAGTTGGACAAGAATTGAATTTATTTCAATTAATAAAACCATCATTCGACTTGGAATTCCCAGTAAAAGTTTCTCAGTTAAATTACGTCCCATAAGAATGTTGCTTTACAATTGTTTAAAGCAGTGTGTCCTAATTATTATTCAATCAGCACCCTTGAACTACTATCGTCTAAGTTTCTCACATTTACCTGACACCTACCAGTTTGATAACTCTTATTTTTGTTTCTTACTATTATCATATAAAATTAAAATATCATTCATTCATTCACTCACTCGCTGATCAGCATACAACTACAATAGCCATATCAATACATTTGAAATTTTAAATTAATATGTATAGTAATTACAAGTATATATATATATATATAACAAATAAAAGTAAACGAAGGTATCCCACATAGCACAGATATATTTATTTAATGTTTATTTAACATTTAAAGTTAACCATGAATATTTAATAAATATGAAATATTGATTTAGTTTATGTTTTTTAAAGTTTATTAAACACTGTATAAACATTAGTTTAACAGAAAAAAAATGTTTATATTTAATTTAAAAAATAATATTTTATGAAGATTTACCACTTATGTTGATTAAATGTTTATAACTAATGTCAATAAATTTTAAGCAAACCTTTATGATATGATACTATATATAATACAGAAATGATAAATTATATACATTATTAATAATTAAGTTCTGATAGTATTTATTATTCGTAATCTATCATTTCAATATAGCTCAATAAGTAATATGATATATTTTTATCTTATTTACGAACTAAAATTAAAAATTATGTATTGAAAATTAAATATTTAACTTATAGTTATAGTATATAACTTTTGAAACTGTCTGGTTAGTAAATAGTAAATATGTGTTCCTTTCTAGGTTTAAAGTATCATAATAAAAATTATTCATCAATAAAATATTAAACAGTTTCCTTGAAAAAATATTCATCCCATTAGGTTTTTATTTGTGGGTGGCCTGAAGAACAAAAAACTTATTTTTATTAAAATCTATGACTTATTTTTTCATGATATGATATATTGTCATATTTCGACATTAAAACCTGAAAATGTACTACTTATTATAAATGATTTTATTTATAATGTTCACAGCTATTTCGCCATGGAGAAAGAGCTCCAGTTTACGATTTTATAAACTATCCTAACATCTATAAGGATGATTTTCCTGAAGGAAGAGGGAACTTAACAAAGGTATGGACGTTGAAAATAAATTTATATCTTAAGCCAAATTCAAAATTTGTTTGAATTAATCGAATTTATAATGAACTAAGAAATTATTAGTATTGTTTAAGTATTTTCTGCGTAAGATTTGTTCCTAAATTCACAATACGTAATATTTTACTATAAAAATTATAATTTCGTCATATATATTGTTGACCATTAGATCGGCAAACAGCATATGTACCAAAAAGGAAAACTGCTTCGACGTTTATATAATAGATTTGTAGATGATGTTTACCTGGACCGTGAGATTATAGCCAAATCTACCACCATTAGTCGGACTTTCATGTCAGCAGCAATGGTTATGACTGGAATGTATCCACCAAAATTTTATCAAGAATGGTCCGATTCGGATACAGTGTGGCAGCCTATACCGATTTACAATCAATCGCCTGATCGAACTGCAGTATGCATATCGCTTATATAAAATATATTTGTAATATATATACTTATTAAAAATTGAAGCAATAAAAAATTATATATATTGAAGTTCTTAGGACAAATAATTAAACATATGCTACACATGAATAGTCGTTAATAAATTAAAAAATAAGAATAAAGTTAAAAAGTAAAATTAAATTTAGTGGTGTGAACTAAGTATCATGTATGTTTTCTTAAAACGCAGTTTCCAACTAAAAGAATCAACAGTCAATTTTTTCCTGTGCAATCCAATTGCTAATCACTTAATTAATTTTTTACGCACATTAAGTTATTTTTTTTTTATATTCTAGCAAATAGAAATAAAAATATAATTTTTCTAACAAATCATTTTATTTTATATTTTTGTAATTTATCGAAGTTATAACTGTAGAAGTATTGAATTTTCACGAAATCTAATAATAATCAGAATAACGTATGTAATATAATTTAATATACATTTTACAATATCGTTCAAGTAAAAAAAAAAAAAATAAATAACAATAACAACTTTAATAGGTCACACTTTTTTTTATAAAACTTTTCAAATTTTCAAATTAATAAATAAGATAGATGACGTTTAACATTAATATTAACTTACATTTCTCTACAGTAACTTTATCTACAGTAACAAGTTAAAAAATAAGTAAAATTGACTGCTTATAAATAGGTATTTGCGTTTTTATTTAAAATTTTCAAATTAATAAATAGGATAGATAACGTTTAACATTAATATTAACTTAAATTTATCTACAGTAACAAGTTAAAAAATAAGTAAAATTGACGGCTTATAAATAGGTATTTGCGTTTTTATAGTTACCTAATTATCAATATGGTATTTAGTGACAGACATTCAAAAAGTTATTATTTTAATAAGGATAGCATTTTATTTACTTATAAATAACCATTATATCTTATACTTCACATAGTTATAAAATATAGTTGTTCATTGTTCATCATTATATATTTTAAAACAATCGTTTATATTTATTTCATAAAATATATGAGTTTTTTTTTTTTTTTTGGTCTTATTAAAATTATAAAATAAATATAAATATAAATATATTTTAAAAGAACAGAATCTTTTTCAGATCAAAAATGTTTTATACATAGTTCAATATATATATTCTTATATATAGTTCAATCTACTGCAAATTTATATTTTGATAAAAGTTCTTAATTTATTTTTAATGACAAACGTTCTTTTACAGATATTTCATACCCATAAATGTCCATATACGACCTATTTCATAAAAAAAGATTATGATAATATTATCACTAGTGAAAATAAAAAAGAAATTGAGGAATTATTATCATACTTCACCAAAAAATTTGGAAAACCTTTCAACGTTGAACAAATTCATATTTTATATGATATAATTGCTTCTAGGGTAAGTTCAATTAGATTTTAGATAAATTTGTAGAAACATCAGAAAAAACATAATTCATTAATACGGTTTTTTGTTTTCGCTAAAGATATCTAACGGATTCAAACTGCCCAAATGGATCAAACCTAAGTTCATTAAATTAATGAAATCAGTTAATATAGAACATTTAAAAAGGATGTATGGAAATAAAAAAATACAGAAATTAATTTCAGGTAAGATTTTATTGAAACTTTAAAACCGAAAAAAACATTACTCGAAGCCTATTTAACTATAAGATACAAACATTATGTAAAAATTATAAAGTGATATTCTCCATATTAGAGTAGGTTCTTTTAACTAGAATTATACTAGAATATTCACGTTCCTAGTTTCAGGTAGCATCAAACATATTATAATATGTATAATAATATATAGGATTCCCTTTTTAATGTTCTTGTAAGTTACATTTTTTTTTCAGCCAATTTCAAAATACCAACTACAATTTAGAAAGAGCATGATGATCATTATATTTTAATACTTAAATGCATATTACATATTACTTATAAATACTTATTACATATTTTAGTGATTGTAAATATAACAAATCTGCTATTTGTCCTAATGATTACAAAAATAATTATACGATTTTTAAATATATAAACAAATTAAAACACATTGGTAAATATTTTGTTTGAATTAATACTAAATTATATTTGAAATATGTTAAATAGAAAAAAAATTAAAAGAATACATTGATCAATTAATTATTAGTGTTATTCTTTTTCTTCGAGTTTCTACCCATTTCGAGGTTGACAATGTTATTCTCATTAAATGATTCTCGAAATAAATCAAATGTTCTTTTATTATATCAGTCATGAAGATTCTTTAGCCAAGATTTTCATAACCCTAATGTTATTACCGTTTATAATTGCATATGATTTACATTATTCTTTAATAGTATAATAATAAGAAATATTTTCATTTTTTTATTTTTCAGGACCTTTACTTAAAGAGATAAGTTTGAACATGGAATTACGAACAGATAACTCAAACTTCAAAACAACAAAAAATATGTATCTTTATGGAGGGCATGATTTAACTTTAGGAACAGTTATGTATTTTCTAGGTATTAATAGTATCATAACACCTGATTATGGTGCTTCGATTCACTTTCATCTATACCTCGACAAAAACGTGGGATACATAATTAAGGTATGATTCTAATTTTAACTAAAAATATATAACAGGAATATTATAGAAGTTAAAGGGATTTTGTTATTATCCTTTCCAATAAACTCTTCGTAAGATAATTGACCGGAGAGTGAGATAGGCGAAATATAGTTGATTAGTGATATGAAAAAGAGGCCAAATGATAAAGAAGCCGTTTAAAAAAAAATTTTCAAATAATATACGACCTCATATGACATAAAATAATCATAAACAATATAATTAGAAGCTATTTTAAACTCATTTTAGGTATTTTACTATCACAAATGGGACGATGAAAAAGGAGAAGAAATGTTAATTCCGACTTGTGGTAGTCCTTGCGGATTAGAAGAATTCACAAGACGTATAAATTATCATTTTTCCACAGATTGGGAAAAAGAATGTAAGGAAATGGAAAGCTAATATTACTTATACTATACAATTAATTGAAATAAATGATACATTAAAATAACAGATTTATTATGTATTGTAATAATCTCATCAAGTTAACTTTTATTGATGATTAAATATAGAATCTCATATCTCATTATAATAATATCCATAAATCGAGTTCCTATGAGGTCAAACTTTACCTTCCTGAAGTACGACATGTGTTAAATTTAAATTTGAGATGTATACATATTTTTTTAAAAATCCTATGATTTAAGTATATTTTTCAAATTTATACTAGAAGTATAGTTTCTATCGCTTCTCAAGAAATTGTTTAAGACGTTTTTTTATTGTCACGAGTACCTACATTATCACCCTATGACGCAAGATTCGCAGTTTCTCATAAGCATACCACCTAGATATGTAAAGATTATGCACAAATACGGGTTTCTTATGAAAAAATCTGATGTATTCCAGACACCAAAGTATAAAACTTAGGTTCTCGTTACTAACCAAAGTAATTTTGTTAAAAGCCTCGTCTCGGAGATACCCAAAGGAGTGTATAAATCATTAACTACAATTGCAAAATAAAAGTATTTTTGTTAGTTTGAACTACAAAATGATTGATTTGTACACTTCTTCAACAAACGAATACTTCGTACAGTTTACGGTTTGTAAGTGTAATTTGAATGTTTAATATACATTATCAGTCTGATTTTGCGAGAACTCTGTTGATAATTGCTTCGATTTCATAAACAGACAATCTTACCACCATATCACCAAAAAACAACGTTTTACTATTCTTACGTGCAATAACAACTTGTTTAGTGCCTGTCTACCTATGTAAATTACCGAACGTTATGTATATTTGAACATTGCGTCGCATACACGTAATATCAACATTTATTAACAATATTATTCGTTGTATTGATTCTAACTACATTGTACTCCATACACCATAATTTAGTAAACTAACATTTCCTAAATCCTACACACCCAATACAGTAAACGAACACTTCCTACATATCAGATAATCTTTACTACGTCATCCTGGATACCGAGATATTGTATACTCTGGACGACAGATCCTTGGTTTTTTCTGAAACAAAAAACTATATAATTTCACGTGCAATTTAAAAATAATTCAGTATTACTCAAGCATATAAAACCAAATAAATCAAGTATGTACATTTATAAATAAAGTATTTATATTTTGGTAGCCAATTTTAATATTGTTTAGTATGAATGTACACGGCTAAACACTTGTGATTTGTCATTTTTAATACTGGCTATTATGATTATACAATGTATAATATTAATTGATACGAATAATCTATGAAACTATATGCTGGTGTAACTGGTGTAGGACATGACAGAACTATAAGGTATTCAAAACTTGTGTTCTGAAAAATAAAAGACTAAGGCTACACACTCGAATAACTTTTTTCATGAAACATGTTCAACTTTTGTTTCGTGAAACCATACCGTTTGAAAATCAATATAAATGTGTTACGGGTAAAGTACGAAAATAGAGTAATGTGAACACTACCTATGCCTGTTGGATAAAATTAAAATATTATTTGTAAAATGTTTACATTATATTATTCACATGGATAACATGTACTTTACCCGGGTAATATGCACATTACCCATTTTCGAACTCTACCCGTAACATATGCATACTGAGTTTTTCTCGAAACCAAAATGTCACATAGTTGCACAACTGTTGTATCATGAAACTTGTGATTTTGGTTTGAAAGAAAAAGTTTAGATAGTAGATATAATATGAAATTTTTATGAAATATGCAAAATATTTGTCTAAGAATTTAACAAGCAGACAAAATGAATCAGTCTCTGATAGCATTGTTTACTAGTGTCGTATTTTTGTTTTTTTTTTTTTTTATATTTTAAAAATAGAAATGTAAATTAACATGATATTCTTGTTATATTTGTAGAAGTTATCATATTTTAACATAATAATTATGCTATATTATAGTTTATCTTCATTGGCGGTTAATTCCTTTGCTGCCACTACATAGCTACTTATCCATTTATCTTTTAAAAGTGGATGAATCCAATACCTACGTCACCTTTTTTTTGTTACGAAGCCACAAAAATAACATAAACACATCCTCATCATCGGATGACATCGTTAAACCGTAAATTTTTAGTTTCATCGGAGTGCGGCAAATATGAAATAAGTTTTCTAGAACTAATTTCTTCACTGCGTCATAAATTAGCAAGTAACACAATTACATTTGACGATACGAAAAAAAAAAAACAAAACCGTAAATCGAACGTTTTCGATCGATTAATTGGTGGGCGGAGAGGAACGGAAAGCGATATGGAGAGCTAATGAAAGTTATTCATTTTAATGGTCCTAACGATCAGCGATCGCGTCAGCTCTGCGATTAGCTCACATTTGCCCAGCAGCCGCGGTACAGTCGATAAACGGGTCGGATTAACTTCACGGCCAGTCGCTAGCCAAACCGTACACCGCGTGTCGCATCGCGTTCCGCCCGACGTCCAGTGTAGTTGGCCGAAGCGTACGACGCGTTCGCCGGAGTGTCGGTATCGAGCGCCGCAGGACCAGATCGGTGACGACGCGCGGTCAGCAGCGCCCGGGTCCGGGACGGGGAAACGTGAGGGATCAACGCCTGGGCCGCACCGGAAGGGTCTATCGCTATCTTTAGTGGTGACGATCGCGAGAACATCATCGCGGTCCGGTGTGGACGTCATGCGAGAGAGCGCACGGCACGCGGACACGAGTGACGAGCACAGGTAACGGCCGCCCGCCGGAACGGTAAACTTCACACGAATCGCGTACCACGTCCGACGGTATCAATTAGCTAAGGTCCGCGGACGGAACCCGGAACGCGAACGCTACTTGCGTGTACAGGCACGGTTCTTGCCGGACACGTTATCGGCACCGCCGGACGGCCCTCGGTTGTCCACCGGCGCCCGGCATGGCGCTCGACCGCAAGATCGTCACGCTGTTGCCGTGCTTGACCGTGGTCATCATTGTCGGCGTATGGTACGCGTGCACGCGCGTCGAACCACCGCAGTCCTTCGAAATAATCGACGACGCGGACGCCGAACCTGGCACGTTTGCGAGCATCTCGCTCAAGTCCGTCACCGTGGTACGTATATGAGAGGCGACGTAAACGTAAAGAACACCGTCCGGCGTTTGCTTTCGATCGGAAAACGGCTGACTTTTTCGCGCCGGAAAAAAATAAAATATAAAAAAAGAAAGTAAACCGCAACTACAACGTAGTCGGTGTAGAGCCAACAAGGTTTCAGGCTTCTTTCAAGTTTTTAACAGGCTGCTAAATTCGCAGTCTACGATATTTTCGTGTGTACGGTTGTGGTGTCGTTTCGACCGATGAATACCGTTACGTTTAACGAAGTTTTTACCGTAACTTTAACAGTCGCAATGCTGTGGTTTGAAAGGTTCCTATTGTGATTCATTAACAACATTCATCGGTCTCAATTTTTCAATATTTTGTGATGTGTACCGCGTTTGAAGCTAACGTTTCTTGGGTTATAGCCGATAACCAACGCATATCAAAGTGGACATAAACCTTCTGAAAAGTGATTTTCTTCGTTAATTATAGTTTTAGACAATTTTTCTTTTTTGTACCTGAAATATTTCATGTCTTTAATCTATCCATTAATATTTTCTAACCGACGAAATTTTTAGTGATTTCCGTGTTGCAATTTTGAATAATATTTCAAAATCAGAAAATAGAAAATATTTCAAGTTTAAAATTGTATTATTTATTACTATTATTATACAAGATTTTATCAAATATGTTCACAGATATTCCGCCATGGAGACAGATCACCAGCTTTCAATTACAAAACCTTCCCTGACATCTACAAGAATAATTTTCCTGAAGGAAAGGGGCAGTTAACAAAGGTATAAAAACCAATCTCTATCGAATGCCAAATTCAAAATCGATTTTATTTATTAATATTTAATACAAATTTTGATATAATTTTATCCGTGATAAATTTTCGAGTGTTCAAAAAATGTTTATCTAATACTAAATAATACAATGTGTAATGTAATATTAATATCTTTGAATTCTGAACGCAGTTGCACTGTTCAGTATAGTTGTATAATATTGTTGACCATTACTCATTAGATAGGCAAACAGCATATGTACGAAAAAGGAAAACTGTTACGACGTTTATACAATGGATTCCTCAGTGATTTGTATCTGGATGGTGAAATTGTAATAAAAACGACCAACTTAAGTCGAACGTTCATGACAGCATCAATGGTTTTAGCTGGAATGTATCCACCAAAATATTATCAAAAGTGGTCCGACGATTTAGAAACAGTGTGGCAGCCTATCTTGATTTCCACTGATTCGCCAGATCAATCGGAGGTATGCTTATAATTTAATACTTATTCCTTTTCCTTCTATTAAACATATTTTTCCAAATATATATGAACTTGTATTTTTGATATTCTGTTAATAATTATATATTATATAATTTGGTTAAAAGTACCTAATTGTTTTCTAAATTTACCTAACTATCAATGCGATTCAATTTGAAAAATAACGTAAAAATCTTACTAGATATTTCACGATATTTTAAAAACTGAAATATCAATTTAAAAATTAATACAATTTACAATATATAACTATGATCATACATAATTGAACTCCCCATCCGTGTTTTCAAAATAATATGGAACAATTGTATTACTTTTTCCTCCATTCATTTGACTTATTATTATTCAATGTACAGTGAGCTTTTGTTTGGGTAAAATGTAATTTATTTTAAAAGAGAATCATTCCTTTGCAGTTGTTTCGCAACGTTAAATGTCCGTATATAAACTTTTTCATGAAAAAAGATGACGAATCAATTATCAATAATAAAAATAAAAACCAAATCAAGAAATTATTGTCACATTTGTCTGAAAAGTGTGGAACACCAATTAATATCACAACAATGTTTAATTTATACGATCTATTTGAGTCTATGGTAGGTTTAAAATATTTTTAGAATTATCATTCATCATACTTAACTACGGATGTATTTTTTCGTCAAAGATATCCAACGAGTTGCTGTTACCAGAATGGATCAACCATGAACAATTTCAATTAATGGAATCAATTTTCAACGAACAAACGAGAAGAATTTTTGATAATAAAAAAATACAAAATATAATTACAGGTAATTATTATACCTGTATTATTAATTGTTTATTTTAACTTTTAGTCATTTACAAAATCACCCATAGGTATTTAATTAAACTATTGCATACAAAAATCATATCAAAAATGTTATCGCCCGAGAAAGGATAGCTAGAATAAATTTAATTCCTAGATCTGAGTGTCCGGAACAAACATTGTTTTTTCAAATCCAATTTTACTTTCAACATTTTTATTACATTTTTATTAAATTACCACAAAATACCAACTTTGATTCAAAAAGCGTAATAAGTAATCGTTATTTTAATTTTTTTTCGAAATTCTATATTATGCCACTTTTTACTAGAAAAATAATGTTAAGTGATAAAAATAATAAATAATGACATTAAAAAAACAGAGAAGAAGCCTTACAGCGGATGAAATTCAATGTGAATAATAATTTATAAGAAATCGATACTAATAATCTAATAATTAGTAATAGTACAAGAAATAAATAGTAATCATAAAATAATAATAACATTAATAGCTGAAAGTGATATACATGTTTTTATTATTACATTAGATAAAAAGGTTACGACCCCACTGTCATCATTTTAACATTTAAATGGTATATTTTATTGCTTTATCTACGATTTCTATATATGCTCGCCAAAATAAATAGTTAAGATTGAAATATATTCACAATAAAATTAGCTTTGAGTGAATGTTCTGCTTTGTATTGATGAAAGACATCTGAGATATATTAAAAAATATATCAAAACTGTAAAACAGAACATTGAACTATTAATAATTATTTATTAGTGTTTTTGTCAGTCATTAAATGTCACATTATTATGACACGTATCATTCTTTTATAGTACAACAATCATGACTTTTTTCAATTTTTATTTCAGGACCTCTGCTAAAACAGATTAGTTTGAACATGGTATTACAATCAAATAATTCAAATTATATTAAAACAAAAAATGTTATGCATCTTTATTCGGGGCATGATTTGACTTTAGGAACGATGATGTATTTTCTAGGCAATAACAACATAAAAATGCCCGACTTCGGTGCCTCAATTCATTTTCATCTATATCTGAACAAAACATTAAAGGTAATATTCTAACTTACTAAAAATGTTAAAGAAGAATATAAAATTAGTTAATGGGTTTTGCTACTATATTTTTCAAAGGATAATTACCTAGTAATGAGATAATAGAGGAGATCGTTGATTAGTGATGGTATCTAATTCGCATAATTCGAATGACAATGGAAATATTTATGAAAGTTTATTTTTTATTATTTTAATAAAAAAAATTATTTAGACCTTGTAATATTATATTACACACGAATAAACTAAAGAGTTAAAAGTTATTTTACGCTTATTTCAGGTATTCTACTATAATAAATGGGACGATGAAAATGGAGAAGAAATGTCAATTCCGAAATGTGGTCATTCTTGCAAATTAGATGACTTTGTAAACCTTATAAACAATGATGTATCCACAGAATGGAAAAAAGACTGTCAGATAGTAGGGAACTAATATAATTTATTCATCACATTTTGTAAAAAAAAAAATAACTATAGAAACAACATATTAACATTAAATGTTAAGTTAAATTTTATTATTGTAAACAAAACACTTTTAAATTGTGTTCACAAATTAAGTGACTTCGAAATTAAATCTTTTAAAATACTTTTAATATAGGTACTAAAAAAAAAAACCTTGGTAATATTGATAAAAATATGGATTCAATCAACAAAATTGTTGTCACTATTCAGCTAACAAACAGATTTGTCGAACTGACAAAATGAAATTGTCAATTCATAATAATTTGCTAAAATCAAGTATAGTATTCAATCCTACATTATCCCAATATTAGTCCTAGAATAAAATTCTCCATCTTGTATTGTAACTGATATTCCTTTTTTCTCAAGAATATTTATTTCGCGAATTAAATGTGCTAAGGATAGTTCATTCCCGAATTTTTTATAATCAATAGTTTTTATTAGGGCAGCTAGAAAAATGTTTGACAGTTGAGAACTGTTTTCTGCAAATGGAAAACTGTAGTAAATGGCAGATATTGATTGGGACATTGAATGAAACCTGACGTGTCATAACCTGAAGTCGATAAAAAAAATGATATGACAAAATTTCACTAATAATAATCACGGTTAATTAGTTTTATGGCACAACGTATCGTACACAAAATAAAACAAGTTATTTCCGTTAAATTACAATGTTTTGTAACATATTAAATAAATATTGTACGTTTTTAATTTTTTTAAATGTATTAGTTTCTTATATTTATTACGGCATATTAATTATTGTTATTAGTCATTACTTATTATCCACGGGCTCCCAATGAATATTTAATATTTTTGTTATTCATAAGTTATTATTTATTTTTATTGTTTATCTAGTGTCCAATCTGTATCATGCTAGTTACTATTAATGAAACCATTCAAACTTAATTTAACTCTATTCTGTGTGGCTGTGCAAATTTATACAAAAAAATAAGTAATTAAGTAAATAATATGATTTAAATTATAATTTTCTGAACTATAAATTAATTAATACTACTAGGTCTATGTGAATAGTAGCTGTAGCTTAAATTGATGATTAGTTTGGGAGTGCGCGAGTTAAAAATAAATATTGCCTTGCCAATTGCCATATCTTTATAGTTTATAATGCTAATAGCTCAATGCTACACACCAAGACCGTTCGCAGATAGTAAAACGTGCTCCTACATAGATATTTGATCTATATTTGACTGGTTGTGCCGATCGCACGGTACTGGGCGTGGCTTACACGACGTGCTCGTGTGCTTGCGGATCGCGAAAACACTTAATAGCGCATTCTATCGGCCGTTGCATACGTTTCGCTTTAGGTATCACGTCCTCTTAAGTACATTTCAATGTTTGAACGACAAAATAATACTTAATTGATTTAAAAAATGTATTTTCAAAATGATCAATACATATTGTTGAGTGAATATAATAAAATTTGTCAAATTGATAATTTATTGTCCATATAAAAAATTAACTACTGCAGTATATGATAACATTTTTGTTAATATAACAATATTTGTATCATCAAGAAAAAATATTGTCAGCGTAATAAATATTAGATTTGTTAATTATCTACAAAACATGTTTGTCAATTTTACTAATCGTATTTTTTCAGTGTATGTCGACCAATACAAATTATTAATTATTCAAAACTGAAGGATATAGTGTTTGATTGTTATTAAAACAGGATAGTAGATACTGATTTTGATTGAAGCGACTGCACGGTCCAGAAAAAATATTTCGTCAATAATATAAATGTACAATATTCTCTTTTATTATAATACATTTCTATAAATTATTATATTTTAAATTTTAAAAATTGAAAGTCTAGTTTACTATGCTTTTGGAATTGTTATTTGTCTAATTCTTATTTTATTTATTTTTACATATTTTAAGGAGTAAATTACTTTTATGCAATCTCTATCAATCAGACTGGATTTCAAAATTCTTGTATGTTGAAGATCACTGTCTCATCAACTATTTATTACACATTGATAATGTAATTAGGTACATAGGAAGCAAATATTGAAGTATTACGTCCGTTACTTAAAAAAAATTCATTAAAAAAGTACTCTTATAATGATTTTTAACATTAAAAAATGTAAATGTAAATAAATTCTTATTCTTAGTTATTATTCATATAATTTTATTATTAGTCTTCTCCAATATTTATTTACACTTAAAATTATTTCCAAAAACGAATATACAATTTAGATAGGCAGATACAATGGTTATAATTTTACCTTGTGTTTGGTGTGAATTCAATATATGAATAAATGATGAGTAAGTTTTTATTTAATTTTATTCATTTATGTATAAAAACATTAAAATGTACTAAAAATGTCAAAGAAATACAAAATAAAAGTTACATTTTTTAATTTCTTTATGTATGAATTAAACTCAATGCTTGGAAAACAATGTTTTCGGACATGCAGAAAAAATTCAATTTGCATTCAAATCCGTTCCTTAGTTATTATTATAGTTATTAGTTATTATACGTCCACATGGAATTGACAATGGATTCTACATCAGAAATTAATACCATAGCTATCTTATATAATACTTTTAATACATCGGGGTATCTTAGCAGTTTTTTAATAATTAATAATTAATATACTTAATTTGGTGCCATGTGAAATTTATTACTACTGTACTATAAGGTGTTATTGTGTAGGGAGTTGTATTAACGTGCTATGTTCAGAGGCGTTCTCAGTATATTTAAATGGAAGCGGTTAAAGAAAATTGTTACAAAATAAGCCGTAAGCAAAAAATAAAATAATAACTTATCAATATTTTAAATACATATCAAAAGTAGATAAAAAAAATTATTAAATATATGTAAAAAAAGAACCGTGGGGGATCTATCCATCATATCCCCCTCCCGTGAGAACGCCCATGGTTATTTTATTCGTAAATGGAGGCTATAATGGAAGTTTTAAGATTCTCAGGGACGGGATTGCAACGGATAAACGAAAATAAGTACAGAAGAAAAATTCACCACACCAAAATGTAGTCGTCGACGACGTTCTAATCGTATACAACCAATAACTGTTATTGCGACTTATTTAATAATAATCAAAAAAAAAAAAAAAAACCATCATCCACATCCACGAAAAAAATTCTGTGTCATGTCAAACTTTTGTTCAATTTTGACGAATCACTCGCGTCGGACCGTTTAAGGATCCGCGTTTGTACAGAACTTGTAACGGAAAGAGATAACGAGCACGCTTTTATCGGTTTTTATTACAATTTATTTTTCTATTATTCATTTCTAACGAACACGGTTTATTTTCAATCCGGACGCGCGAAGTGACTCGTGCGGTACGCGACGGAAGAATTCGAAAAACGTTTGCCGCTGCACAGACCGAGCTTTCGATGCACGTTATTTCCCCCCCCCCTCCCTCCATAGTCAGCACCACTAGCGGGCGACGTTGTTCACCGTTCTATCGATTACCAGGGTCGGAGGCGGAGGTGGCGGCGACGGCGACGGCGGCGGTCCATGTGGACGAAAATAGCCGAGTCAACGGAGCCGAATCCGTGAACGACGTCGTCCGCCGCCGCTGGCTACAAACACGTCGTACATGTACGTACTGCAGCGCGCGGCGGTCGGAGCGATCGTGGAGAGCAAAAAAAAAAAAAGTGAAAAATATAATACTGTTTCGGCCGTCTCGTGCGTCGTGATGCGAAATGGAGGCGCCGCTAATGTTCGAAGTGTTGATGTACCTAAACTCCTATTACTTCGGCATGTTCTCCATGTTCGAGTTCTCACTGATATGCGCCAAGTCGATCGACGACACGCAGAAGAATCGGTTCTCGGGCAACGAGCTGGGCACCAACATGACGGTGTTCGTGTTCCTGTGCCTGATCGAGGTGTTCCGCACGTTCCTGTCGCGCCGCGACAACGCCGCCGACAAGGCCGTATGCGTCGTCTTGTCGCTCATCCTCACCGTGCCGTCCGCCGTCGGCGTGCTCTACTTCCTGTTGTGGCAACAGCGCACCTTTCGGCTGGAGAACATCCTGGGGTGCATACAGCTCGTGCTCCAGGCCACTCAGGTGTTCTTCGGCATCGTCTCGTTGCTGACGTTCAAGAGCAGCGACTCGACTACCTGAGACCGCCGCTGCCTCCGCCGCCAGCGATACGCGTCAAACGACGCGGTCGCAAGTACTGACGGTCAAAATCTGTTACCGGCAGCAACACAGAAACACACTCGGACAAATTATTTCACGTTAACACATTCGTTGACCGAGTGATTGTGATAAAAGTTTATTTTACACTTTAAACGTCGCCGCATGGTTAGCAGCTCTTTTCGATCTCATACGGACAGCGCAATAGAAACGTACAAACAAGTTAATAAAAACGAAAACAATTCCAAACACAGCCAACGCAGTGACAGGGTGATGATATCTTATACAGGAAATCATTATCGCTAGACCCTGGAAAAAAAAAAAAAAACTTGAAATGTATTCACGCATGCGATATTCATCGATTAGTAAGCATTGAAATAAAATCATCAAAACAAACTGTTCGGTTTTTATGTGTACGTTCAAATAAAAATGTTATGCTACCGCAATAATTTTTAGAAAAATAATGTTTTATAAAGTTGATTTCATAAAAATGTAGAAATACCAGCCCAGGTTTTTTTTTTCATTTGAAGTTGTTATAATTGAATTGATGAATAGATAATTTAAATCAAATTAAAAATGAGTTGAATAATTATTTTAATATAAATTGTTTTGATAAAATATACTTGAATAATAATAACAATAAATAACAATTGTTTTTTTTACTTGTCTTATGGTCATTATTATAGTGAAAACAATTGGTCCAAACTTTGAGATGGTTTTGAATATGAATAGCTGTCCACATGCAGAACTCACTGACAAGACTATACAGTCAGTTAGAAATGCTGGATACTATAAGATAAAATATATTATTTCTTTATACATTAAATAAAAGATGAATAATAATAACACACATTTTTTATAAATGCAAATGTTTTACTGAATGAGCCAACTTGGTACAGTGGTACGGTTGTGAGTATAGATGATAATAACGAATTAGCAAAAACCATTTGCATTGGAGTCGTTTGGTAATGTCTAAATATTTCTCCTTGCCACGTTGACGTGAAGCTGTCTGTTCCCAAGTATCCTACAAGCAATACAACTCCAGTCACAGAAGTTGTCATGTCTAACAAGATAAAATAGAATAATTACATTTTATATACCTACTTATACATAAATTAATAAAAATCTATAATATATGTACAATAAATTATTTACCAGAATGTTTATTTTCTGTGAAAAATTGAAACATAGCCATACCAATCCAAATTCCGATTGCAGTAATATACTCATAATAGTAATACTTTTTACCAGACATCAGTTTTCCCATTAACATAACTGGAATAATTTTGCAGGTTTTTGCTAAAACCTTAATAAATAACACAATATTATGGTGCAATTAATATAACTCAGATTAATGCATACCTGTGAAGGAAAACTGACATATTTGAGTGCCTCATATTGACACCAAGAACTTATAATATTGGACACTGTACAGTAACTGTATTTATATAATGGTGGAGATTTCTTGGATTGTATGCCCTCATTCATCAACAAGTATAAGCCAGATATAACTGTAGACAAACCTCTATTCACAAATACTAACATTTGTGAATCCCCAAATTTGGAATCTATATTTGTTCCATAGGCCTAATACATAATTTTTTTTAGTTTTTTCAACATATTGAATAATTATATTTATTGTATAACAATAATTGATTAAATTTGTGATCAATTCATGACATAATCACCTCAGACATCATTTTTTCTTGAATTATACCCCAAATCAAATAAGATGCTTGTAAACCTCCAAAACAATATAAAAATGTGGTTATATCTTTTCTTAAATTAACTCGGACGTTGTAGTTGGATGATAATGATTGTTCAGTTTCTAAATCATGTTTATCTCCAAACAATATTCTTAATAATTTACTTGTAAGACGATTATCTGTTGAAAATGCAATAGCAATTTAAAGTTAAAACCTTTTGCTTACATAATTTTACTGTTAAATTATATTAAAACTAGAACTTTACCTCCTAAATCTTGTTGTTTTGTAAATGAATAAAGCAAATATCCAGGAATTAGTATTATACAATATCCAAGACAATTGTTGATAAAAGTATTTAAGGAAGATGAATTTGTATCAATAGTTGTCGTTAGATCTGGTAATAAACTTTGTAGGAGAACTATTGTAACAATAGAAGCCAAAATTGAAAACCTAAATAAAAAATAAAATAATAGTTTATAAATGTAGTAACTCCTATTGAGTTATTAATACACTAAAACATTAAATAATTACATTAATTCTAAACAGTTTAATACTAACCTATACCAAAATAAAAATAAATAACATTAATAACAGTATCACAAGTGAAATGATTTAAGGTAAAATCTTTTTATCATTAAATTTAAGTATATTCCTTAATCATGTACATACCATAATTTTATGTATGAAAAAAATGCCATCGTAGATGTTGGTTTCCACAAGAAGCAAGAATAAATTTAATTATTTATAAGAAATGATTGATTTCCTCCATACTTGACAAAATTATTATTCGTTCTATTTCATTATCTAATACATTTTAAAAACTAATTGTTTAAGTGGTGTAGTAAGATTAACTATAAAGTAAATTTAACAACATTAATTACTAAATCAAAATGAATTAAAACATTTCAAAAAGTTCACGTTCCAAAAACCGCAATAATACTGTTATTCAATATATTTATATAAAATATATATAATTAAACGTACAACTTAATAATTATTTAATATTCAGAATTCGATGAGACCAAGCCATAAAGCTTGTAGTAGTATACAAGCTTATAGTACAGTAACAGAATTATGTTATCATTTATCACAAGTTTTCCTATCAAATTCTCATTGATAATAATAAAAAAATAATTATTTTATTATCTATGCAAGTCATGGAAATCTGGCCAAGATAAATGTTATCATGAAGATTTTCTGTACCGCAACAGCAGCTGCTGCTATAAAGCCTGTACGAATTGTATTAGTTTTGCTACGATTCATTTTCAGTACATTCTGAAGTAGTCATACCAAAAGTTTAAATGTTTCTCTTGATCACTAAGAGTTCACTTGATAAAAATGATGGTCAAATGGTCAATTACTCTCAAAATTCCGATTAACTCGTTGCGAAAATTAAGAACTAAGGACTGTACATAGTTTAGAAATTTGTCTCTATAGTGTTCGGAAATTTAAAAATCATTTTTAATGATCGAACTCTTAAATGAAATTCTCTTTGGATCAAAATTTAAATTTACTTTTATCCTTCTAATCATAGGTTTTAAAGCATACATAATTTATTTGATGTAAATCAATGAAAAAACAATTTTTAAGAAGTGTATTACAATTTAAATTAATAATTAGCATTTCTGGATAATTCAGCTAATCATTTTTGAATTTTGTTCAATAACATTTATAAATGCACAAAAAGTTACATAAATTATTAAAGCAAAAGTATTTTAGTGATTGCCAATGATGTATATGTTCAATAGTTATACTAGTTCTTAGTATACTATAAAAATAAAAATAATTTAATAAGTTTAATAGTTTCATACAAATAATGTTTCAGTACTTCCTATAATAATTCAATTACAATTATTTAATCATAGTGCAGTACTAATAAAATATAATTTTCAATGATGTAAAATAAATTGAGAATAAGGTTAACCTATTATAATGTACCCTTTAATATTGTTCTAAATGCATTCATTTATTATCTGTATTAATTATTGATAACCATAAAAAAAATGTAATTACAAATAGTTTATAGACATAATGTAATTCTGATTGTTAGTGTTACATAAAAGATAAAAAAATTTGAATCATAATGCAAATGTAATAATACACATTTTTGGGATTAACCACTGGCAGCATAATTAGTTTATTACATAAAAAAAATTACAATATACTTATAACATATAACACTGTAATTTCCTATAAATCATGTAAAATTGAATCCATAAGTAAAAAATTATTTTTTGTTTTACTCTCAACTAAAAAGTTATATAAATTTAAAAATGTACACTACACATATTATATACATTTAAAATAAAACTCGTATAACTAATAAAATAAAATAAAAAACTACTATATTTATAATGATATAGTTGTAAGATAACAATATCAGATTGAATCATAAGTTTATTATACATGTATATATATATATATATATTTTTAGAATACATCAAAATATTTTACGGCTATTATCATAAAAAATTATTTACACTTATTCTATAATATACTAGTAATTGAAAATACATCAATAACTGTTAATTATATATATATATATATATATATATATATATATATATAAATATATCTAAATTTTTTCACAGTCATTATTAAAGTTAATAGTTCAATATTTATTTTCAATTTACAAAATTGAAGAGAAAATTACTAATTTAATTATATAAATAAAAGTTGAAACTTACTATTGATTTTGATTAGATTAGTTAAAATGTAATAATGAAATAAAATTTTACTAAATAAATAAACTTAAATTTAAAATTTAAATTATTATAAATAGATAAATATCAAATAGTTTTTTATTTTGAAAATTCTATTTTTTTAATCAACGTAATGCTGATGAACTACATTGTGATTGCATGGCACAAATTTCATCTTTATATTTATTAATAGTCTCTCTTAATTTTTTTAACCGTTCTTTATACATAATAGTATGTTCTTGAACTCTTTTTCTCGATTTTTTTAATTTATCAACTGTTGTCTTCTTGATGGTTTCATCTAACAAAAATGTAACATAACATTATACAATGTTATTTACGTTGCTATACATCAAACCAAATATAAATACATACAATGTAGATTTTCTTCAGCAATAGGTGGATTTTTACTCAATGTATCATTTAATACATATTTCATGTAAGTTGAAGGATCTTGAAAAATGATCTCTTCATAGAATTCTGACAAAACTGGTTTTTCATTTAATTCAGAATCCGGCCCATTACTATACAACTTAAGTACATGATAAAGTGTAACCTGTGAAATATATAAACATTTTGTTTCTGAGTATTATTATGTAAAAAAATAATAATAATTTTCTATTGTTAAAGTACATAATTAATAAATAATAATTATTGTTAAGATTTTTATTTTTTTAAACCTTATTTAATAAAAATTTAAGTATGATTATGTATATAAACAGTGGCGGTTTGAACAGAGTAAATTTAACGCAGCTGCGTCACGAAAAAATTTGGTGGGTGGGTGGTTGTTGAAAGTTGACGTTTGTAGTTGAGTAGAAGTTAGAAACTTGTTTTAACGTAATCGATTGAATACCAATTAAATTCACAATAGTCAATAGCGCAAAAGTGTCAATCGATTGGGTTTTGAGAATTGTCGACTGCGTCATTGAAATAATAAGTTTACGCCGCCACTGTATATAAACATACTTATCAAATATATTATACACATTTTACTTAATTGGACTTTAAAACAATGATATAATTAACATAACAATGAATTTAATTGTAAACAAAAATATATTAGTACTCTATTTTTATAGTAATGTGTTTATTAACGTATAGAACACTATACTTTTATTCTGCATTATTTTTTCTCTTTTTTCATACACAATTACTTTTGACATAATATGTTTGTTAATGTTTTAGTTAAATAATATAAAAAAATATTTAAGAAGTAAATTCATATTAGTAACTTTTACGATTGTAATCAATGAAAAATAAATATGCTTATTATTCATATATAAAAAGGCTCGTTTTTCTTATTTTTTTTAGTTAGAAAATATAGTAAACTGTAAAAATCACTTTAAAAAAATTAAATCTGTACTTAACACACTCTTAGCCCAATAATTAAAAACTTTAAGTGCTCCAATATATTTAATTTTTGAATAAATTTAGATTCATTCCAAAAATATTTATATAAGAATGTAGTGTTATCAAATTAATAAACATATAGCATATATTTTATAAATAATTTGTATTACTGGTCTTTCACTAGTATCTTGAAAAAATATCTTGATGACCAATTCAAATTCACCCCAGCCTGTTTCAGATACTTCAAATGGAGGTTTTTGAACTACTCGAGTTGGACTTTCATAACTGTCATGCAATTTGAAATGAACTTTTTTGACCCAAGTACCAATGTCTTCATTTACATAAGGCCTCACATATACAGACCACTTATGAGTATGACCATCTTCATGACGTTTTTGACCAAAATATTTAGCAGTGTTTCCGTATATAATCGGTTTAACAATAGAAGTTCCCTAAAAGTTAATTAATAATTACATATACACTTACAGTAAATATCATCAACAAAAAAAACAAAAAGGTATTTTAACCAATTTTACCTTCACTCTGGTTAAATCATTAGCCGCCATAATCAATTTTTTTAAAAATGCCAGCAGTCAAAATATTGTTATCATAATCTTGACTTTATTTAAACTCAACAATAAAAATATACCAAATGTATTTATTGAAAATTAAACACTAACTAAAAAAAAAAAGAAATACGACAATTTGAATAGAATAATGTTATCAGTACAAACAACAAACTGTTAAAACTGTTTTTTTTGATTATGAATAGATAATGTGTAGGTTTGAAGTTAGTAACACCACAGATTAAATAAAACTTTTAATAAAAATTAATAATACGTTCGTGAATTCCCATATTAGATTCTTTTATATAGGGCCGTGACTCAAAACCACTTGCACAGAAATAGAATATAAAGTCGAAAATAATATAATATAAAATAATATTAATCCCGGATACCGTCAATGATTGTCATTCGACAGTCAAAAACGGCATAACTCCTAACCCTTCTGCCGATATGTAATGCGTTGATTTTGAAAATGTACAGTTTAAAGCGCGTTTATCGCAGTAAATGTTAAAATCACGATAGGAACATGTATTATATATGTATATTTTATTATTATTATTTTTTTTTTTAAACATTTTAAACGGGTAAATTCTCAACAATATAGAAATGTGTAACTGTAAAGACTGTATAAGTACAGATGGTACAACCATTTTTTTTTTTTTCATATTTTAGTATTTAAAACCCGTCTCTTCTACAAAATATTTGTATCAGTTAAAAATGTAAAAAAAAATAAATCATCATAATCAGCATAGTAAACTAATTTATATTTTTGAAATCATTCTAAGATATCTTTGCATTTTTTGTTGCTAGCAAAGCGGTCTATTGTTTTATTTCCATTTAATATAATCTCCCTGTGTTTATTTAAAAACACCAAGCCTGTTTGTCTAACTTGACTCATTTCACTTCTTATCCAAGTTTTTTAGCCTATTAAACAATCAAAGTATTAAAAAAGTATACTATTTAATATTTAAACAAAAATTACATTTATTACGATTATAGTTATATCTATGGTAGTGAATACATGTTTATGATAATCAGACTCCCGTCGAAAGAAAATATATTCAAATAATATTATATCAATAAATTTGAAATAAAGTTACAACACAAATACAATGTAAATCCATCTCTCACGGGCGGATTGCCCCCTACCCATAAGAATGCTCCTGCAGAGATGTAGATATCGCCGTTCCATTTATTAAATTTATCCGTATTGTTCAGGAATAAAGCGTTAGAACTACATAATTTTGTTCAATATTAGTGAATGAAATCATTATGATTTTTAATTTATATTCATGACTAACTTTTATAACGTAAAGCATAGGTTTACAATAAACAATTATTAAGTACTATTTTTAATTTTTTTATTTATTTATTGTAAATAGGTTAACCGGTGTACAATCTCGATCTAGAAACATTCGAAAGGCGGAAAATCGAAAATCTGTACCAATTGTATGGAAAACCAACAATATTAACGTTTATAAGAACTATGAGAATGGAGTGGTTTGGACATATTTGGAGAGCTGAAGATGATATACTAAAAAAGGTCATAACCACAACGATACAGAAAAAACGACCACTGGGTAGACCGCGAACGAGGTGGAAGGATGCTGTGAAGAGGGACATTCAATTGGTGGATGCAAATGCGTCTATTGAATGAGAACTTAACAGAGAAAGGTGGAGATACTTACTTGTGGCAGCTCAGGCCCTTCAAGGACCGTTAAGCTGAAGAAAGAAGAAGAAATAGGTTAACCCTTTGATAAATAGTAGTATAGTAAAATTTTAACAAAATATCAAAAGTATAATTCAAATTTAAGAAAAGTAATTGTTGTTTATAATATACCTGAAGTATATCATAGGTACGGATTTTAAAACTAAATTTTATTGTATAGATATAATTATAACACATGTACTAATACGGAAAAATATTATTGTTTTATTTTATTAAAATAACTGTAACCTAAACTAAAATGTTGCTTAATATTTCTTAGTTTGTTTTAGCAATTAAATATTTTATTAATTTTTATTTTCATTAAGTACACCAATTTAATAATATAAAAATAACAAAATATAATAATTACAACTATTAGGATTTAATAAATAATTATTCTAAGCTTTAATAAGATTATAGTATTGTACAATATATTCATTAAAATATTTATGAATAAAATTTCTTGTTAAATACTTTACAGATAATATAAATATTTTTAAACATTGAAAACCGTATGAAAAATGTATTGAGTATATAGATAAAAATCATAAATATTAATAGGATATTGTACATCATTTAAACAAAGCAAATTGTATTTTACATTTGTATTTGTAAAATAAGATCTAATTTTGTGATATGAAACAATTTATAATGTTAAATAGTATTTTTCCACTTTATAACTTAACATTCTATTATAAATACTACTATATATACTATAAAGTATAAAAATGAGTTAAGCTTTGCTTTAAGTTATTGCTTTTTCAATTCAAAGCTATTGCTCTTTATAGTCAATCTCTATAAGAATGACGCCATATCGAGAGATGACAGTAAAACTTCCAGTCGTACGCCGCTTTAGCTTTTTGAATCATCAAATCAGGATTATTACTCAGTGGTAGTGTGGACACAAAAAGGTCCACGGCTTCGGCTGAATGGCCCAATCTAGCCAAGACGTCTACTTTACATAGAGTCTTCAATCCAGCTAATCGACTCTGTTCTGTAAAAGTGCTTCCGACGTACTCCAAACGACCTCTAACCGTATGAAAACACTCCTGTTGCTCTTCCCATAATCCTCTGGCCATGTCATCCCAATGACGATTATCTTCGTCGTCTACTATCAACATTTCTGGTGTTAACGCCTTTCGACCAATAATTCTCATTGTTGTATTTCCATTTGACCTTTGGTCATAATCTGCATATGATCCCATGGTTGGTAAATCTGTATCGGATAAGCTTTTCCGGATATTATATTTTGGGCGGTTTCCACTGCAATTAATACTACTCATAAACTTGCAAATGTCAATTTTTTCATCAATTTGATTTGATGACCATTGGTTTACTCGGATGCTGTCGACGCTGTTATGATCTATCCGTTTAATAGTAGAACGTATATCCATTGTACTTTTGGTTTTACTGAGTAACTTGAAAAACTTATTACTTTTCTGTTTACCCATTCCGTTGAGACCCTGATTAATTTCAATAAACTTTAAGTTATCACCATTGTAATCATCCATCACTTTTTCATTACAGTCGTGTTCAATAAATTTATACTTAATTGTGTCTTCTGAGGGATTAGACGTATTTATTGAACAAGGATCTCTTTGTTTAATATCATTTAAACAATGTAATAAAGTTTGCCATGTATGCAGCTTTTGATTAATATATTTTGTGTAATCGTCTAATAGTTGTCGATCAAGCTCATTCTGATTTTCTCGGAATGCACTTTTGAAAAAATATTTAAACTTATTCGATGATCTTAATTTAGATGTACGCTCGTTTACATCAATATTCGCGAATAATTTATTTTTTTCCTTTAATGATTTTATGAGTTTTCTGACTTTTTGTTCCATTTGTTTTACTTCAATGTCTAAATAATACGTATCGTCATTATTTGTAGTATCATGTTTTACATTATTAGAATTTTTTTCAATGTTTTCTTTTGTAATATTTACGTTCAGCTTATGGTTTTTATTTTTTTCAACCGATTCTAACCAAATTTTATACGCCCACACATCATCTGAGGTATAAGATGCATACCTATCAAAGCTTAAAGACTGTACTTCTTCATTTGATTTGATTTGTTTATTTGTATGCTTATAGAAAGAAAATTTTTTAATTTTTTTTCTTGGAACTCGTTTATTTCCTCTGTTATCAACAACACTATCATTAATTTTTAAATCATTATGACCCTTCTGTTTACTTTTTGACGAATGATCAATTATATCGATGCACTCTTTTGTTTGTAATGATTCTGAATCAATAGCATTGTTCAAAGTTCTATTTGAATTACAATTATTAATAATTTCTTGATTATTTTCGTTTGCAAACAATGATAATGGTGTTTGTAGTTCTGAATCATTGGTTAGATCGGCCTTCAATCCACTTTTGTCCACTTGAAATTGTGTTTCATTGACTTCCCAACATTTAAAACATGACTGAATAAGTTCTTTTTGATAATTCGCCCATCCGTCAGGAGATAAAAGTTGTGATTTTTTAGCTCTGTTGTAACTATTTGATTCAATCGGAATTATTTCAAATTTTTCGATGCTACTAGGTACATTATTATCTATCACGTAATTGAAATTGTTCGAAGTAAATGATTTATCAACGTATTTTTCCATTCTTATATTTACTTATTTTACGTTTTCCATCAATAAATATTATTTATTCTCATAAAAGTGATCAGTTAAGATAACATATTTTAAAATTGAAGATGTATTTAATTCCTTGAAAATTTTTTAATGATTTGAATAATACCGATATTCTTTTTTTTCTTCTGCGATAATTTATTATTCAACACAATTTTTGTTTTGTTAAAATGTGAATAGTCAGTATAGAACACCCAATTGCTGTCTATTTTCCAATTATTGAAATCAGACTTACTGGAAATGTTTATAATTGGCGTATTTGGTGGCTTATTTTTACATTGGGCGTGTTCTTTAACATTATGTGCATTTTCTTTCGAGATTTTATTTTCCTGTTCTAAAGACGATCCAAATTGTTTTATTTTTATATTAAATGTATCGTGATTTTGCTTTTTATTATTACATATATTTTTAGAATCGTCTAATTCAAGTTTTTTTGTTATAATATGCGTTTTCTTTAACAAAATTTGATTTGTATTCTGCTTATTAGGTTTGTATACACATTCAGAAATATTTTGTGGTTTTTCTTCAACGACTTGTTGCGTTATCTTTACTTGATTATCACTAAATGATTCAAATTTCTTGATTTTTTCTAAAAAATTATTTTTGACATTATGATCTGGCGAAATAATATTATCGGTAAATAACCCTGAAAATTGTTCGGTATTTTTTGTTTTATTTTCTTTTTCATCTATTATTGAATTTTCTAATGAATTGTCTAAAATTAACCGTCTCTGAATTAATTTCTTAGTTAACTGTGGGTCCATATTAAATTGTTATAAAAACAATATTTATAATAGTATTTTTGCACCATCTGAAACAAAATTTATAATTTTATAGTACTCGTCATTAATAAAATCTAAATGTTGATGTTATATTATTGTCGTTATTAATTATAAACATCGTTGTAGGTACTCACTATTAAATCAACATATTTAACATAAAGAATTTTTTTTTTTAATTCGTAATAACCTATATTTTAATGCTGGTATATTTAAATTTATTTAAGAAAGCAATATTAATTCGATAAATAAATTATATATTAAAATTAGCTGAATTACCCGACTTCACCCGAGTGAAACATATTTGTGTATCACCTCCCCGTCACTGTACTCGTCCTGTCCAAAAGATTTGTAGTGTGGCAATTTTTTTGTTCCTACCTATTTTATAGTCGGGGCAAAAAATTCTCCTTAACAGAACCGTCACTCTGGTGATAGGGCGGTATGAATAAAAAATAATTAAATAAAACATATATAAGCATTTAAAAGTAAGTAATCGCTTTATTGTTAATCAAGTCAATCATAATTATTAACAAAAATCAGTTTTATTTTCATTGTAGTGCTTTGTGATATACGATGTTTTTTGTTTGATTACCTGGCGCATAGACAAACAAATTTGATGGTTTCCCAACACGGGAACAGGCAACATACAATTGACCATGTGAGAAACACGGGTTTTCCAGATTAATACTACAAACACTTAATGATTGCCCCTGGGACTTGTTTATGGTCATAACAAAAGCAAGCCGCACTGGAAACTGTAGTCGTTTAAACACAAATGGCACATCAGTCGGAATCATTGGGATGCACGGTATGAGAACATCTTCTGTTTTATACTTTCCTTTCAGTATAGTTGCTTTTATCACGTTGTTTAGTAATTTTTTTATCGCTAACCGTGTGCCGTTGCAAAGACGTGGTTGGTTGATATTTCGCAACATTATAACAACCGATCCAACCTTTAATTGAAAATTGTGAGGTGGCAATCCTGGTAAATCCAACGAATTTAAAAATTCCGGTGGATAGTTGACTACATCATCTTGGTTAGTTGCCGAATCAACTGATTTATATATCCTCGATTCACCTGTAATTTGTTCTTGAATTTTGAAATTTAATTCATTTACATCTATGTTTTTTGCAGCCAATATAGCTCGTTCGTCCAACCATTCATGGTTTCTATAATTTCGAGCAACATCTGAAAACACCATCTGAATAAGTTCATCTTTTGATCGAGTTAACTGACAAAAACTTCGAGGAAAGTTAATGCAGCCAGTCAACATGTCTATAGGAAATTTGCCATTACCAATGTCAATGAGTTGTTTAGAGAATATGTTTCCAGATTGGTAATTTTGCAACTCGACACGCATATTCTTGCTTAAATGAAGTACTTTGACATGTTTCCACAAATTGGAGGACTTAAGACATGCATTGAGTTCATCAGCTGGTGTTGATCGTGGAATCACTGGCAATGTTTGACGAAAATCTTCTGCTAATAAAATCATTGTACCACCAAATTGGTTATGTCTAAAGCCTTCAACGATTTTTTATGTGCCATCGTACATTCATCCCAAACAATCAATTGAAATTGCTGCCAAACCTTTGTCATTGCAGAGTTCTTCGAAATGTTGCAGGTTGGAGTTTCATTGCTTTGCATATTTAATGGAAATTTTAGTGCTGAATGGGCAGTTCGACTACCTTCAAGCAAAGTTGCAGCGATTCCCGACGAAGCTAGTGCAAGTGCAATTTTATTTTGTGAGCGAATTGTTGCTAATATTAATGAAATCAAAAAAGTTTTTCCTGTACCACCAAGTGTATCTAAGAAGTATATCCCTCCAGTTTCATCATTTGTTACTTTCATAAGAGTATCAAATACATACTTCTGTTGTTCATTCAACAGTGGAAGATATGTTTGAATTAATTCTTTCAAAGTGTTGAGATCATACAGTTTTTTTCGGTGCACCTCTTATTTTTAGGGTCTTACCAGCAATTATTCGAATTTTTCTTGCTGTAAAAAACCATCCTTGGACTTCAACGAACATTAAAAAAAATAATTGGCCAAATTGGTCCAGGCGTTGTTGAGTAACGCCTACCAACACATTTTGCGATTTATTTTTATAATATAGATATATTTTTTAAAATTAATTTTTAGAAACATTAGATCTGATAACAGTTAAAAAAAATTAAATACATAATTGCAAATTTACAAAACGTATTAAAAATAATCATTTGAAATTAATGTAATTGTAAAGTACTATAATCTAAATTATTTATTTATTTATTTATATAACACGTGCTCGATAATTATAATTATTAAATAAATAATGAATTATTCTTGTGTTTCTTATTTATGTATTTATGTATTGTACCTGTATAGGTTTTAATCAATTTATTATACGGACTTATTAATTATATCAAAGTATGTATAAATGCAATATCACTTTGTAGACAATCAAAAAAAAATAATAGATAACAGTTTTAATTTAAGATACCATTTATGCTTGGATTATTTTTATGTAGTATATAAATAAATAAACAAATATTTTATACATAGAAATAAATTCATAAATAAATAAAAGCTTAGTTTTATTACTATTATATTTGTAAAGTTCAACCGGTTTCGAATTAAAACTTCATCGTCAGGTACATGCAAAATCAATAAAATTGTGACTGAATATGAAAAAATAAATCACGACTGGAAATAAAAATAAAGGAAAGATAAATTGAGAAAAATTAGTCTTTTCACATAGAGATGATTTATTTTAACAGAGGAGATTATTTAAAATGGGTTCTTATTAAACATAGATATATTAAGAAATATAAATATTTTGATTATTATTATCTAAAATTTATTGATATAAGATATTATTATTAAAACAGTTTTACATTTAAAATATTATTAAAATTATTTTTCTTCATTTCATTGTACATATGTAATTCTTCTAAAATTGTATTTATGTAAATATTGTTTTAGCTATTGAATATTTCTAAGTCTATATAGATATCAAAATATGTATTATGGTTATTTTTTAAAACATGTTTAGCAAAATATGAATTAGAGGCAGTCTTTTTTTAATTATATATCAGAAATATGTTCATTATATCATGTTTTAAAATTTCTATTTATCTATTTTCCGTCACGATTTTATTAACTTTTATACCTGATGATGAATTTTGAATTCGAAACCTATCATAGTTTACAAATATAATCATACTACGGACTAAGATTTTTTATTTATTAATTAATCGATATATTTCTATATATAAACTATTTATTTAATTAATTATCTATTAGTTTATGAGTATTAACAATTTAATAATTATTAATTTAAATTTAAATTTTGTTATTTGTTATTATTTATATGATCGTTCATTCAATGACTGTAGTTAAAACAATTATTTCAATATTTTTTTACATTTAATCTGATTGATAGATATTTTATAGTAGTTACTCATATAAATATACATATGTATTATAAATTATACAAAAATTAATTATATTATTTAATAAATAAAAAGTCTTAAATCTTATGTTTATTATAAATTATACATAAACATAATAGTCAAATTTCTAATATTAGTTTTCATTAACGGTTGTTTAATTATTTAAATACCGCATAAAGTAGTACAGATATTCAAAATATATTTCCAAATAAAATAAAACAAATGACACATAACACATACATAATATATCCCATGTAAAATTATCAGCTGTATAGAACAAAATCATTAATTTCCTGGTAAGCAATATTTTACAATAGTTTAAGTAGATATTAAACCATAATAATGATATAGGTAGTTAATAATAATAAAATATGTAATACGTGAAAAATAATTTAAGTACTGTACGAATTTACCCACGCAACTCCTTTTTTTCTACTAGTAATTTTAGTTAGATATTCGAATAAACAAAAATAAGCAATTTTATAAAAAAGAGTCACTTATATTACAATTTACAGTTAATACTTATATGTATACTTATTACTTACTTTATAGCTAATTTATAGAGATCATTCGTACTGATAATTGAAGAAATAATCAAACCATTAAATGTATATTACCTATATTTCACGAAAAAATATGTACACAAGTGAAATTAAAAGCAACAGTCCAGTAAAACGTAAACACAATGCTGGTATATGAAATTTATATTCTAGACATAGGTTGAAAACGTATAGGATTATTTTTAAACATGCTGGAGATTGAAAAAGAACTAAATAGAACATACGAATGTTAAATGCTATAGGTACAATTATAATATAAAACGCATTGAATTATGCTTGTCGTCTGATCATTGCACGTTCATATATATTAAATCCACCGATAAAGGCGCGCTTTATTAACGTTACGTGGTGTATGTATATTGTTTATTTATCGATTCCATTTCACAATATAATAAACTTTTCTAAACCAATTCAACAATAATTTTATCAATGTTATTTTAGTTTGTTCTTTGTTATTTAATCGTAATATATCTACCAACTATTATTAACTATTATTACTGTAATACGCCGGTTTAAAATATTTTGCGATTACAATGATAATATGATTTTATGAGTCTTACAATTACTCAATGTGTTGTTATTAATGTATGACATGCCTGCCGTGCATATGAATGATTTTACCTACCTAATACCAATAGTACTTATAGACTGTAAAAGCTTATGTAGCTTATATTATATATAAACTTGTAGTTTAGTTAAAAATTAATTAAAACGTTATTGAAATGTTTTACAAAAACTGTGATATATATAACACATATAATATAAAATATGTGATATATCTCAAAAAACTTATTCATCATAAAACATAGTTTAGTTATTAAGTTATAACTTACGTATTAGATTTAGGGAATTTAAAACAATTGAATTACCTACACATTTTTTCCGTGACATTTTAGGTATTATCAATAATTGGATTTTTTTAATTTTTCAATACTATGAATAGGTATTACAATTAATATATTGAAAATGTAACCCATGTACGATACAAAATATTTAAAATAATTTATTGTTTCTATTATCGTGAATTATTATTATTTTTTTTTTAAATTATTCTTACTCAGTTTTAGGTTTATCTTAATGAACATCTATGTATATAGTTTGTATTTTATATTTAATTAAGTAACTACCTCAGAGATATTTGAAAATTAAAATTACAAGTTAGCTGTCGTTTATGTAGAAGTAATTACGCAATAGCAAAATTAAACAATATAGAATTGTAAACTATGTCCTGATATACGTAAATAGAAATTATTATATAATTTTTTTATCGTATTATTCTGCAGCATTCGAAATGCCAGTGAAATATGGAAAAAATGGCATTGTCATACCTTAGTAGAAATATTTACGAATTTATATACGATAATAGGGTTTGGTAATGTTCGTCCGTCCGTCGTTTATATGATAATATTTCCTGCAAACGAGGGCAGAGGTGGCCGTTAATAATTAACAATTATTACTGTTCTATTGCTCTGGACTCACGTACAAGTAAATATATTTTTCCTGCAGCTAGCTCTCGTTGGACACAACCTGCTATGTAGGCTATATATTCATCGAATAGATTGGGAAAACGGTAAAATTATTTCGTGATTTACTGTTTTTTTGCATAAAATATTTTAGTACTTTAGTAAGAGTAGTATGCCATATAGATTTTTATGTGTACAAACGTTATATAAGTGTAAAGTTCTATCAGCTGTAGTTTTTAACTTTTAACTACTGTTAAAATATAAACCATGAGTGATGAATTAACAAATTGATCATAGACTCCGATTATTTTTATCAGTCAAAACTTTGAGGGACTCTCCTTATTTTTTACATTGATCGTTTTACGTATTTAGTGGGTATTTTTTAATAAATGTATTTAATTTTGTTTTATATATTATCATTAGAATTTAAATAACTGACAAGTGTTAACTATAAATCATAACTGTAATATGAATTTATAAATTTAATGTGTTTATGAATTTATTTAGTGTTTCAATTTTATTGATTTATTATTAACAATATGGTACGTAATTGCATTTAGGTCATATAAGTAGTGTGTTTATTTTCAGTGATATTATATTAATGATGGATTCGATAGTTTGCCGTAAAAATTAAAATTGGATGCACTAACCATGTAAAATCTATAACTTAGACCGGCGTGTAAGTTTAAACATTACTTATATACTTAAACAGAGAGAGTTGGATTAATACTTAAACAGAATTTTGGGAATTATAAAATTATAGTTTTTTTATATAGTTTAATATCATATTTAACAAGTAATTTTTAGGCAAATGTCTTTGACAAAATAACTAATATCGTTGGAAATTCATTGAAATATCCGATTTCATCAACATTTAGTTTAGTAACGGTTTCTAAATCATTTTTGCGACTTTCCAGTATTTTATTTTTAGATTCTGAACGGAGTGAAGAATGTATTGATTTTACAATGATGTGTGTTTATTTTTTTTTTGTGTCTGTCGACACGATTTGGGACAGTAAAAATGCTTCGATTGCCTTATGTAGCAACTTTTCTGAAAGGAAAGTGAATCTATTTGGTACTTTGGGGGGGTCAAAAGTAAAAAATGTTCATCAATATTTTTTAAATGCGACGGGAAAAAGATTGGTATTTCCTTTATGTCATATTTTTTTCAAAATATTATATTGATTTTTAAGCCACTTATAGGCATTTAAAATATTCGATTTTTTTACATTTTTTTTTTATAATCGGTGATAAAAAAAATTTGGCTCGTACAAAATACTTGAAAATTTAATAGAAGATTCCACAGAAGTAGTTCTTAAAGTCATTCAAAAATTATTAAAATCCATAGGCACAATTTTTTTTTTATAAGCGTTTGAACAGCGAATATTGACATAAAATTACATGTAAAATATAGTATAATGTATAATATTCTAAACTGACAAAGATATCGGTTTTTTTTAAAATGCTCTAACTCAAAAACGAAAAACTGCAACAACTTGAAATTTTCACCAAATCTTTATATTGACGTTTTCTATACGTTAAGTTTTCAAAGTATTTTGACATATTTAGACTTATTTATAGACAATTTTTCTAAATTTTTCGTTTCAAAATAAAATATGGTAACCTAGGTAACCTAGTGTTAAAATTTTGAACCTTAAGTATGAACAGAAAAAATTTTATGAATTTTTATCTACAAAATAACTTGCAAATTTTCGCAATTTTTACATATTTCGTATAAATTGGAACTTTGAGCACTTATAAAAAAAAATTGTGACTTACGATTTTAGATTTTTTTTTATCAGTTAAGGAACAACTTATAAGAAACCTTGTATTAAATTTTCAAGATTTTCTGGCCGGCCAAAAAAATTTTATCGTTATTTTAAAAAAAAATACTTAAAAAATTGAAAATTTCAATTGTCTATAAATAGCTCAATAAAAGTCAAAATACTTTGAAAATTTAACGGTGTATAGAGAACGCTAATCTAAACATTTAGTGAAAATTTGAAGTATTTACATCGATTAGTTTTTGAGTTATAGCAAAATAAAAAAATTGATTTTGTTGAAAACTGGTTTTGCGTAAAAACTCAGACACAAAAAAAAAAAAAAAAAAACACACATCATTGTAAAACCAATAGATTCCATCACTCCGTTCAGAATCTTAAATATGAACGCACACGCGATTAATATCAAGATACAGCTGATCAATATTATTCGATATTATGATAATTGATAATTTTTATTATATTAGACGTATCTATTCGATTTTGCCTGTACTTATTATTATTAGTAGAACACGGCACGCGTTGGTATTATCGCATTTCCGATATGTTATCGGTAAATTTATCTGCTGGTAAATTCCTACAATTAAAGTTGAAAGTGTGGCGCAGATTACATGTTCCATTTTGTTTTCTGTTGTGGTGCAAATTACCAAAATTAATTTTTAGATGTGGCGCAAAATACATGTTTAATTTTTATATTTTGGCGCAAATTACATACGCGCTTAAATTTACCTATTGGTGGCGCAAATTACAAGTAATAAAATTGGCGCAAAATACCATCTCCCAAATCTAGCACCCCCATAAATTTAAGCCAAATCGCGCCTATGTGTGGGAACCTACCAATTGCGCTTAACATTAACTTTTCGTACAGCAATTACTTTACCAATAGGTTTTAATGAAAATTTTTATCTCGAGGTAATATAAAATTGCCAGAAATAAACAATAGCAGAAGTGATGAAGAAATAGATAAAATTCCCAAATCTTCTAACGAACCTTCCACTTCTTATAATCCCAATATCGGAAATACAGATCCTTCAACTTCTAAAAAGACTACAAATAAAGGTAGTTATGGAAATTATACAGGTAAATAAAAAAATATTTATACACTGATACTATTATTATAAATTTAATAATTATTTTATTAGGTAAATGGGTGGACGGTCTTATTTTTGAACAAAATCTCAAAAAATAGATATCTTGAAACGTTGTTAGACACTACCAGAAAATTAAAACTTTAGTAAAAATGCTGTAGGATCAAAAAGAAAAATAAAGAAATAACTATAAATCTTATGATGGTATCTGGGCACCAAAAATTACAAGAACAAAATCGAAAAATTTTTTCGTCCACAATTTCGAGTGTACTATTTTGCAGAACCCATGATCTACTTTTAAGAAAAAAAGGTCAAAATGAAGGTAATTGAATAAAAAAGTTAAATTTATAAAATATTGGATTTTATAAATAATGTATTTTTGATTTTTTTTTTTTTAATTAGGTGTTTTTTATGACTTAAATGAAATGCGAATTGAAGCTGTTGATCATTAACAATAAAACCATATTGAAAAGGGTAAGCGAAAGTTATATACATATCTCAAAAAACTCAAAATTAAATCTTCAATATAAGCGGAAGGGTAATCAAAGATGATATCATGAATGATTTCCAAAAGGCTGTAGTTTTCAGTATAACGATAGCCGAGACTGCCGATATCTGAGGAATAGAGCATTTGTCTATTGGAATAAGGTTTTTTTGATGATGAGAAAAGGGCTATCTGAGAAGCATTTTTAGGTTTCATTGAACTATAGTTATGATATACTATGAACTATGGTTATGAGATGGTATGTATACATGCCATGGATACTGTCAACATAACTAGTGCAATAGTAATATTTAATTATTATATTCAAAACGAAGGTCTCAATGGAATGAAGATTATTGGACAAGGTTATGATGATAGTGCAACTATGGCAAAGAAGATCAATGAAGTGCGAACAATCTTACGAGACAAATATCCAAATGCTCTATTTTTCTACTGTGGGAGTCATAAATTAAATTTGGTGGTCAATAATTTGAATTGTGTTCCAAAAATGTGTAACACAATTTCAACGATAAAAGATATTATAAGCTTTTATCGCGAATCTGATTTATGTAGAAAATATATCCCAACCATATTTTGTGAGACATAATGGTTTCAAAAACATAGAACTATTTCCATTTTTAATAAAAATTTTTGATATTGTTCATGTTTTAGACAAATTGTTAAAATATAGTAACACTGCAACAAGAAAAGTTGCTTTTCAATTACATTCTGTAATAAATAGAAATATTTTTATAATGAGTGTTATCCTCATAGTAAAATATTAAAAGTTATTAGATCCTATTGTAATGATGTGCATCATTCGAAGGTTCAAAATTGTACGAACTAATTGTCATAATGTATGAGTACAATATTCCATCTTAAAATTGTAAAATCAATAAATAACGGTTCTTTCGATACCCGCACAGACAACACAAATATTTCATATATAAACAAACAATACGCTATTGACACCATGAGTAGGTCAAATCTTCAAAGGGACCGGTCCGACGTCCATCCCGACATACGTTCCTATATAACAGGGATACAATACCCTTTTCAAGGCTCTCGATCTCAGGTCGTCGGTGTGTGCACACGGACCGTGAGATTAATAAAACGCTTCTTAATCTTAGGTCGTTAGTGTGGACACACGGACCATAAGATAGTCTAAGAAGCATTTTATGTCGAGTGGCTATAACGTGCGATTTTTATATTTTCAAACTTGTTTTGTGCTGTCTGTGCGAGTGTTGAAAGGTGTCCAGCTTCAGTACATCAAAACCTGTGTCTGTCTCACTTCATTTCGACCTCACCATCATCCTACAGTAATTATAAGTGTCCAGATCATCGACACCAGAATATCTACACAAACAAGTAAGTGCTATTTTGTCTAGCTTGCCAGACTATCCAGTTGTACTGATCGGCTCTCGAACCTTTGTAATCCCGAGAACCCTCCCTTAAACAAGGAGGAAGGTAATCTACCCCCTTATAACTCTACAACCTTTTTATCTTTGGGCTACCACCCCCTCTTTCTATTTTTGGGTTATTACACTATTATGAAAGCTCTGCAATCGAAAATTCTTAATTTACTGAAATGATCAAATTGTATCGAAAAAATAGTGGGCATAGTGAAAAATCATCGCGAAGACGTTGACATAGAAATTCATGAACTCTTAACTGCTACAAAAAAAAAACAGCTGAGTATATAGGAGCAGAACTCAGTCTTTCTAGGATTGTTGGACAACAACAACATCGTTCAAATCCTCCAGCATCAAATTCAGTTTAATTGCGGAAGAAGTCACTGCTAATTCCATAATTAATTCATTAATACACTCATTGGAAAGGAGATTTTTTGAAGAAAACCTACCAGCTTTTTGACTTTTATTACTATACCCTTCAAATATGTTAGATATGAATATCAAGGAATTTAAACTTAAAATAAATAATTTTACCAATTATTATCAAATTAAAAATGTAGAAAGTGAAGCAGAACTACGATACAACATCTGGAAGGGGAAAAAACTGGCTAAAAACAAATTATCAGACATGGAAATGAACGAAATAATAGAAGTAACAGAAATTTAGATTTTTTAGAGATGAAAATGCGAGTTAATCGAATAGCACTGGAAGAGCGGCCAGTCAGTTATCGATAAGTGTTCTATTTTATCTTGAAAAATTGTCACTATGAAAAAAAGGTACACTTGAAAGCGCACACATTTTGCGAATTCGACTTCCGATAATATGGTACGAGAGTGGTGGGGGGATAATCTCGTTGGTCTCGATGGTTCCGCGGACAACCGTTGTAATGAACCAGTGTCCGGAGTCGAATGAGAGATGAAAAACAAATGAAAACATAATCGACCAGGACGATCATCTCCTTAAACGTCATGGCTCGTACGTGCCGAACGAAAGACCAAGGACGAGGCGATCTGACGTCAAACTGACGATTGTCGTGTGTGCGGGAACACGCACCGGTTCCGTCGACGTTGTGAGTGCGCGTAGCGGACGCTCGGGGTACGGGTGGTCCGTGGGCGGGCACCATAATCAAGTCGGACGGTGCGCCCGCCAGAGGGAGCCACACGCTATGCATCGCCGCCGATCCATATAGATTCCGATGTTCCGTGCGTTTCGGCGGCGCAACGGTGCGCTTCGTATTGTATTTCAATTGACCGTCCCGTGTCCCGGCGAACGCCGTTGACGTCCGTACGGCCCGGCAGCAAGAGACCCTGTAGTACGTGCGCGAGTCGCGAACGGGTTTCGTCGCGATCCCGCGGGCGGTGGAGAGAAATCGCCGAAAATGACGGCGCCGTGCCGGGTAAATCGGGAAAACAATAACGTTTAATGTACGTGTCGAGATAACGCGCGACGGTCGCGCCAGTGATATCGGTGCGTCATCGTACACGTAGCTGGCGGCGAACCTATTGTCTCGTCTCTTTTGGCGCACTCCGAGCTCATTCGTCGTCGAGACAGCACGCGATCCGGTCGTCCGGCCGCCCGTTATTCCTAGTCGCTTGTCCGTTATCGAACGCGCGCGCGCTCTCGCGCCAGCACCAGCTCACCGTTCGCGCGACGCTATCACACACGCGAGCTCTCTCACTCCCTCCCTTTCAATTCCGTCACTCTCTCCGTCCCGGTCGCGGCGCACTCGTGTGTTTCTTTCTCTCGAATTTTTATTTATTTATTTTTTTTTTGTCTCTCTCTCTCTCTCTCTATTGCATCCTCTTTCCGTCTCGTAATATCAATGCGTATTGCTTCATGATGTATCTCACATGCGGTGCTACCGAAGTCGGGTGCTAGGTGCGCGTTATACACGCACTCATCGCGCAGAGCGTTTAACACAATTTTTTTTTCTGCGGGACGCGAAATCGTCGTCGTCGCCGTTTTCTCTCTCTCTCTCTCGCACACTCTCAGTCGGTCAATTTCTTCACTCCTCCTACTTATCCTTCACCGTCTCTCGCACACGGTCCGTTCGCGTAAATAACGCACACACACAATAATATCACGTTTAATATATTATTATTTTCATCATCGCGCGCACGCACGCGCTCACGTCGAGGGTTTTGTCCGGTGCGCGCGTCGCCTTATCGTCTTCCCAGCGAAAAAACAAATAAATAATATAAACGGAAATACGACCAGAACGAATAATATCCACGATATTATCGTACTGCCTACGGACGTTGCCGAGAAACGCAACGCAACCAGTCGCTGCACCGCACGCACGGATATCGTTCCGGACACGGCAAGCAGCAGCAGAACGTCCTTGATTGTATTGCACGTTTCGCTCCACCGCCAAGGCGGCGTCGTAATACTGTTGCAGTTGTCGCCACCACCTCGGGCAACGGGTCCCGCCAAATAACGAGTACGATACCACGCGAAACGCTCTCTTGTGCCGTCTTCCGCCATCGCCGAAAAATGGGTTTGCAGACCGACCCGGCCACCAACGTTTTGGTGCATGTGCGCGTCGACGACACGTGAACCGTGCGAAGCGGTCAGAGGGACGAGACCGCGGTGCTGGTGGTGGCAGTACGCTCACGTTTGATGACAACACAGTCGTCGCGAAGTCATGGCCGCCCAGCAGATCCAGGTGAAGTTGTTCACTTACTCGGTGATTGAGCGCAAGGACGAGATCGAAGAGGTAAGCGCAGCAGACGCCGCTGCAACCGCAACGGTGGACGCCCGTCGACGGCTATCGCTCTCGCGCCGTACCCGCGTGCACTCTCGTACTTATAAACGCCGTGCCGTGTGTGTGTTTGCATATGACCCGCACGTCGTCGTCGTATATACGTCGTGTGCGCGAGCCGTGTGCGTCGTCGTCTTCGTCGTCGTCGTTTAATTCCACGTCGCGGGTCTTTCATTTTGTTTTCTCCCTTAGAAATACGAACGGTGTTATCAGACGGTTCAGAGCCTTACGAATGGCCTAAACGATCGAGAGTACCATGATGCTCTCACCAATCACATCAGCAAGGACAAGAGCCAAGAGGAAGTCATCAGCTTGGGGCTGCTGACCGCTGTGCTTCTAGATCCTAAGAATGCTGACAAGGTATGTTGTGTGCTTACCTTCACGATTGTTGTGCGTACGCTTCTAGATTTTCATTTGTTCTCCAGGCGTGTTGTATAAATATTGATTATTTTGGTATTATGCGCCTCAGATCGTTTGAAACTTTTATTAAACGTTAAATTTGTTATGAAGTTGAATATTGAATTGTGTACCAGGGAATTCTTACATGTTTCTGTTCAAATGCATTCGATTCATTCCTTTCAAAAACGTGACATCCTTTTTAGTTAAGTTTTAAGTAGAAAGTTTATGTTACACGGTTGTTTTTTTTATTTTTTTTATCATTTCAATAACTTATTCTAGAAGTTTACTTTCAAAATGTGTTACTCTGATTAGTTGATCAGACATTCATCACTTTATAGTGTTAAATAATTGCATGAAAATAATAAGCCTAGCAATAAACTTAAGTTGTTGGTTTGGTTTATTAAATTCATTTTCAGTTTTAACCATTGCTTTATTTTAATATTATCTGTGTAATTCTTGATATTTTAAAACTTTTTAATATTACAATTTAGTTTCTCATTACTAATTTTAATAATCTTTTTACATATATTTTATTAATTTTTATATACATATTTCCTATTATTTGATAATAATTTATATTACATTTTATTCTTTCAACAGATATACAGAGATTTAACTTTGTTATCACGTGATGGCTTACAGAGTGTAATAGCTCATTTACAACAATTTACATTAGAAAAATGGAGTCGACTTTTAGAACCTCCTCGCAAACAACTATTGTGGCTAGTTCGCGAAATGGTTCGCAACAATATAGCAGGTGTAGACAATCTTTGTTGGAACTTGATGCGAAATGCAGCTGGTGGTGATATTTCTTCAACTAATATTGCACTAATTGAATATCTACTTGATCTTTATCAAGACCATAGGTATGTTTTTGTCTATTAAATACAATATTTTAGTCATTGTTTTTAATTTTACATATTTTTACTGTTAATTTTAGAAAATGGCTAGAGAGATTTCCATGGTTGATAGCATCTGTTATTTATTCATTTTTACGTTTCATTGAAGATCACAATAATTTAATTCCTCTACGTAATCGAGAAGTAGCATTCACTATATCACTACTGCGTGATCGATTTACAGATTGTTTAATTATTGGTCGAGATTTAATTAGATTGTTACAAAATGTTTCACGTATACCAGAATTTGAACTGTTGTGGAAAGATTTACTATACAATCCTCAATCATTAAGCCCAAGTTTAACTAATGGTAATTATTAAGTAGTATAAAATTTAAAATATGTTTGTTAATTTTGTATTACTTTTTATTAGGTGTTATACAAATATTAGAGACAAGGACTTCTAGAAGATTTTTACAATCAAGACTTACACCTGATATGGAACGTAAATTGGTATTTTTTACTTCCTCAGTTCGATTTGGTCATCATAAACGATATCAAGAATGGTTCCAAAATAAAGTAATTTGTTTATTTATTTGTTTATTTATTTTCTTAATTAATTAATTAATTAAAATTTTGTTTTATAGTATTTGAATACACCTGAAGCGCAATCTCTCAGAAGTGATTTGATCCGATTTATTGTTGGGCTTATTCATCCTACAAATGAGTTGTTATGTTCAGACATAATTCCTCGTTGGGCTGTTATTGGTTGGCTCATTACTACATGTACATCAAATATAGCTTTAGCAAATGCCAAAATGGCTCTTTTTTATGATTGGGTTTGTTATGATCCAAAACATGATAATATTATGAATATTGGTAAGTGAACGTTAAATGTATAGCATAACTTAATTTTTTCTAATTTATTTAGATTATACATTTTACATTTTAATATTTTATATAAAAATGTATAAAGAATACTTTATCAAACAGCCAAATAAGTCATAATACTCAACAACTCAAATAGTAGTAATTTAAATACAACATAGCATAAAATTTTCTTCTACCTTAACTTTTTATAAACTTTTTGTAAATTAAATTGCTATCAGGATTTAGCATTTATTTATCATTTAATATGAAAAAATATAACTTGATATATTGTTTAACCCTATAAATATACTGTCAACGATATACCTTATTTCTATAATTTTTTGTTTTAGAATTTAATATTAACAATTATTCTTAATTTTGGCTTATTACATTTGACTCTATGAATACTTGGAGTACTTATTATACATAATATTCATATTATGTATATTATACTAAACTTCTTTAATCACAAATGTATGAACTGTAGAAATAATTATTTTTTTATTATATGATAATTAATATTCTTTAAATTTATGTACAAAAAATAACATTTTTCAAATATGTACTAAACATCATCAAAACTGATCTGATCTGATGTGAAAGTATATAAAAAAAGTTTTTAATATATTAATTAATTTTATGTTTTAATTTTTATTCAATATTTTTTTTGTCCTTAGAACCAGCAATTTTAGTGATGCTCAACTCTTTACGTATTCATCCTACAGTAACAGCAAGCCTACTAGACTTCTTATGCCGAGTAATTATATATTTAAATTTTTATGATTGCATTTTTTTTTTTTTTTTTACCGACATAATAATTGTAAAATTTGATTGCTGTTGCCTATAAATTTATAATGTTTCTGGTGATATCATATTTAACTATTTATTTTATCAATTGATTTATAATACAGTTAATTATTATTATTTATTATTAAAAACCTAGTTAAAAAAATTATACATGAATCCTATTATTAAATGTAATACATAATCTTTGACTTAATGTGCACAATATATTTTTCTTTTTTATAGCTTTCACATATATATTATAATGAATTATATTAAATTTAATCTATGATTTAATTGAGATAAAACATCAACTAAAATTTTACTGTCTACCATGTTTAATGATAAAAAAATATTTATAGTTTATATAATGATTTTATACTATTTAGTATTTTTTTAAATGTTATAAATTAAAGAATGGGTCTTGCAAACTAAAAGGTTTTACTGTAATGGTAAAACAATCATCCTTATATTTTATTCAGTTTAAATTGACTCACTTGTCAGATGAAAACCAGTCATGGTTGCGCATGTTATGGAGCTCTAGTATGTGCATGAACAACAGTAACTGTACAGTAGCAGTGACAGCTAACTGTGATAATTAATCAACAAAAGCAACCAATAGAACACTTGTCACCAATTAGGGGGGGTTTGATTGTTTTTATAGCTCAGTTACATGTGCAAAGTAGGTCAACTTAAACTGAACAGAGTATAGCGTTGTATTTTCTGTAAGCTAACATTAGTATATTGTGTTTTTTAATTAAGTTTATAATAATAATTGTCTGTAAAAACATGAATTTAAATGATAAATAATTTTAATTTCAGATTATTCCCAATTTTTATCCAGCTCAGTCTGAGCGAATACGTAATGGTATTTTTGTTTCTCTTCGGCAAATTCTTGATAAAAGAGTATTAGCATCATTAGTTCCTTTGTTTACAAATCCTCGAATAGATGGTGAACTAAGAGCTATGATACAAAATACTTTCCGCGAATTCTGTGATCCACCTGCAGTACAAGGTAATACTATTAATAATTTTATATCACAAATAATTTTAACAAAAAATAATTATTATTTTGTTAATTTTAGGTGACCCTATTAAAAATGATGACATGATGGATAATATGATGCTTATATCACTCAAAGGTGAGTTAATTGCAGAAAATGAAGATATCACATTTAGTGATGAAGAATCTGAGACAAGCCCGAAGAAAACAGTTCCCTCTGAAAATAATAGTATACCTGCTATAAAAACAACACCTGGTATGTTGAATATACATTATACATATTTGTCAATTAATTTTAATACCCTGTTCTATATTATTTCAGTAAAAGTTAAACTGAAAGAAAAAAATGTGCTACCACCTGATTTAGATAAAGAAGCTTTGCAAACATTAAATAAAGAATTGAGACTGGAGACTGAAACTCTGTATTTTGAAAAAGATAATGAGAGAAAATGTGAGTCAATGGAGAAAATTATTCAGTTAATTGTTCAAGACGATGAGTTATACCCTGATATGTTGGCTGCATTGGGCTCCTGTATTTCCTGTGTTTTAAAAAATCAGATTGAAGAAAAGATTTTCCCTACAGTACTTAATGATGAGTAAGTTGTAAATGTTTATAAAGTTAAGTTTATTTAATTCTATCACATTAATGTAATACATATAAGTTGAGATTTGGGTATTTAAGAATAACAATTTTGTGAATATCTTTTTTGGGTATTGGTTCTTTTTTGTCATAGCAGATTAATTGGTTTTAATATGATAGCAATTATAAATTAATATTCAAACATTATTCTTATTGAATATTGGTGTTGAATATATTCTATATAATATTGAACTACAATCAAATTTTGAGAGGAAATATGTAATATGTTATAATTTGATATATTTGTATTATCATTAAACTTAAACACAAAATTTATTTTAACACATATTTTGGAAAATTATTAAAACTTTATTTATCAGAAAAAAATATTAAATAATTTTTAAAAATTTGTTCTTGCTTAAAAACTACCATGTTTAAATTATTCCTTTTTTTTTAACAAGTTGTCAAATAATTTAACGTTGTCCAATTAAAATAACATAATACTAATTGTTCAATTAAAAATTAATATTATGTTATTTTTAATATATAGGGTTAACATTTTTTTTTTTAATTTTTTTTTTTTAAATAATAGATAATATTTTATTTAAAACTAAAATTTTCTCAATTTTAATTAATTTATAACTTTTTAAAATAATTCTTTTCAAGAACTAATATTTTATAAAAATTGTATAGTATATCTATATATAAATAAGTAAAAACAAAATCCACTGCTATATTTTATTTTAAACAAAATACTAATGCCATTAGTAAATAATTGTTTCATACATTAACCAACAATTCTGATATCAAAGAATATATGTATATATTTTGTGATTATCACTGTTTTTTTTTTAAGGAATTTATCCAATAATACTTTTGTCTATCATTTATTAGTTTATTTAAGTATAATATTTTATTTACATATTTAAATACTATAATTGTAGAGTTTCTAATAATAAGTATTCAGTTAAGCCAGTATGTCCATAAAGTAATATGTATTAAATATTTCATAGTGCACTAGAAGACAGTATTGGAAAACCATTATTTGTCATGTTCCGTAGTATTTCCCAATTTCCTGAAGATGATTCACGGCGATTACAACTTTTATCACTGCTAGCTGAAATGAGAACTCATCAAACTCGGATTGGCTATTTATTATTTTATTATTTACAAGTGAGCAGTTTATTAAACAACAATTCCAACAGAAAGATGAATAAGTAAGATAATAAGCAACTAATATTTATAATGATAATTATTTTAATATGAATTTTATTTATTAAGTGGTATAAAGTTTCTCATTTACAAAGAATTTTGTGATACTCAAGAAGTTGAACTAGGGGATTGTTTATTAAATGATCTTCAGTTATGCCAAGAAGATGATCAATCTTTGTTTTGTTGGCTTATCCCTGCTGTTTATAATCAATTTCCTAAAAATACTGTTGGGAACGAAGACTTTTTACACTTAGTTGTATCAACAATCGATGGCTCTCAAATACAAGAAATTATTTGTTTAATTTTACAAGGTTATTACTTTTCCAATTATTTTTTACGATTATAGATTAATTTGAAAATAATAATCATTGATGTTGATTTTTGTAATTATTTGTTAATAGGTAAGTTAAGCATGTTTAAATCTGATGCAGTACCATCATTGGCAACTAGTTCATTGAATTGGGAAACGATGGAGCAATATTTTTTTTGGCAATTGGTATCTGCACATGACATAGATATTAAAGTGATATTATCGAATATAACAAAATTAGACTATAATAATCATCCAGAAACCCTGACTAATATTTTGCTCATGTTGAAAAAAGAAAAGTATGTTCTCATGAATTATTATTTTTTTTTTCAAAATAAGTATTAATAGCTATATTTCAATATTTTTAGGCCTACTTTAGATTTATTGAAGCCTGTGTTGTGTAGAGAAATAAAACCTTTGAATGACCAATTTGTTATATCTGTGATATCTAGTTGGTATTTGGAACATGGAGAAAATGTAGCAAATCTAGTTTCTCAGCTATTAATTAGTAGATGTCCGGTTGTGTCTCCAACTAAACGGAAACGTGGACAAGGTACTTGACTTTTTCACACAAAATTTATCAAGTATTTAAAAATATTTTGGTGTCTAAATGTAATTGAAACTTGTTCATTGTAGGACAGGGTTTAGGTTCTAGAGGAGGTGTAGCACCACCCAGTGCTGAGCGGATTCTCGGTCACATGGAACGCATTCGCAGTCGGGGTACATGTCCTGTACTGTTTCGTGCTGAAGGCATGCAAAAAGCCTTGCAAATTGCCCAGGCTGCATGTACAGATACACAGCGCATGTTGTTTAGCAATCTTTTCCAATTACTTGAAGACGACGAACCGCATACAACAACCACCAATAAAAATTCAACTGGTGGTAAAGGTCGTGGACGTAAAGCAGCTCCCACGTTTGGTAACAGTAATAAAAGAACTACTGTAATGCTTAAATCTGTGATAAAAGAACTGTCAGACAGTTCAGAAGAGTCCAGTGAAGTAAGTACAGCAAATATTTATGAAGTGAAATGTTTTATTTAAATGTATAAATTCTTTTAGGAAGAAGAAGTTATTAAACCTAGACAAACGAAGAAACGAAGAAAAATAAATACAGTCGCATCAGATAGTGATTGATATAAGGTATCTTTTCTTCATGAAGTAGACTGGACCATAAATTAATACACTGTGCTGAATAGACACAATTTTATCCCCCTCCTGTATTTTCTTTTAGTTGTAATAATGTTAAAAACAATAATATTTATGTATAGGTATATATATATATATATATATATATATATATGCAAAATAAAATCTGAAAATTATTTTCAAAAATGTTAAACGATTAACATGTTTATACAGTGTAGTGCATTATTTTTATTGTTTATAAAGTGACTGTTTTTGTACATACTAATATTTTAAATTTAATATAATTGAATGACTTGAATTTTTTCTGCGATTTAATGATTATTATTTATGCTTTCTTTTACATCCTCAATAAATATAAATGTTATGTAGCAGTTAACATATTTGGGAAATAAGGTTGATTGATTTCTATCCTTTATTTGTTGATAAATTTGTCTTTCTCTGTAGGCGGCTTAATGAATTTATTAATTTCAAATTATTTTTGATCAGTGATTATTTAATATGATGAATGTTGATTTGCAAATACAATATATTGCAAAACTGTTTTGTGTAAAGTATTAAAAATTGTTTGGAAGGCCTTTTAAATGTTTATTTTTACTTATGTACCAAAGAATATATTTAAATTGCATTTGTTTTTCTTGTTTCTATTTGGAATTTGCTTCTGTAATATGTAGTATTGTTGCTAATAGTTTCAAAAAAGTAAAAAAAAAAAAAATAAAATATTTTAGTCAAGTCTATAGTATAGACTTAATGTATGCATAAATAACAATAATTAGTGATTATTTCGAGTGACTAGTATAATACACAATATTCAAATATACACAGTATCATATCGTGAATCACAATATTTAATTTGTAAGTTCGACTGAATAGAAATAACTAAAATATAAAGAAGGAGAAAATGTAGTTTTCTAAATATTTAATTAAAGGAACCTAAAATGGTATTATACTTCAACTTAGACTGGGCTAAATATTCAACATTATTGTTTTCCATGACTATCAATAAATAATTGTTGGTAATTTATTTGAAATTGAATTGGTTTTGAAGAGAGAAATAGTTTCTTTATAGTTATTTTTTATATATAATTAATCTTCATGGGCTGAAGATTGTTGTAATATTGTCAGCACATTAATATTTAAATTTTTATAAAAAATAATATTTATAAATAAACAAATTTTAATGATGATGACTGTCATACTTATTATAATTATGTTGTAATATAAAAAATGAATTATTAAAAAATGTATAAAAATAAATGTTTTATCATAATATATTTTATTATGATGAAACGTTCATTATTAAAACATTAATAAAAAAGTGTAATATGTAAATAAATATATAAATACATTGCTTTGGTAATTATTCATCATCTAAATATGATTTCTTTTGTTAGCACCAATTCATTGATATTTAGATTATAATTAGTAACTTTTAACATAGTTATTACATTCTCAAATCAGAGTTTATAACATTAATTTCTGAAAACAATGACTCGCAACTAATAATAATACGAAGAAAAAAATGGACAAAATTGATTATGTTACTATTTTGCATTGTCTTACCTTCAGTACTTATATGATCTGCGTTCTTAAGGAATCTAGAGTTTAGTTTTCTGAAATACGTCAACAATAGTGAAAAAGTATTAATATTGTAATGCTGTGATATATTATTAAAGACAAAAATATAATATGAATATTTTAATTTTTCGCGTGCCATTGATTTGCCTTACCTAGGCTTGCCATTCGTCCCGGTGTCCCTGCCGGTCATTATTTTGTCCCGGTTAATTGAAGCTGAGGGAAAATAACTTAAATATTGTATTATTCAATAACAAAGTATGGAATAATATTGTACATAATATCATTACATCATTATATGATTAAATAATCAAATGGGATAATTTTTTAAAAGCTTCAGAAACTAAAACTTGAAACTAAAAACTGAAATTGTAAACCAAAATCAGCTTTTTGATGAAGTAATATTAGCTTAAGAATTTTGGTTATTTAAAGTTACAAGTATGGAAAGAGGAAGAAATAAAAACTAAGAAAAAAATTATAAGTGAAAAAAAATGGATGCAGCTATTCTGTCATTTCAAAAAAAAGGATACATTAACTCCAAATGTAAAATTAATTTTGCAGTGTATCTTTTGTATGCCAGGAACTTCTGCTGCAGTAGAAAGAATTTTTTCGCTTATATATAACACTTGTGGTCAGACTAAAGGGGAAGGATTAATGAAAATACTGTACGAGGTCTAATGGTATGTAAAATTAATTTTAATCTAACTTGTAATGGATTTTATGAAAAAATTAAAAATAATAAAGCTGTATTGAAAAAAATCCATTATAGAGAAGAATATAAAAAAGAACTGGATGGGCCTCGCTCTGCTATACACTTGGGGGTGAAGTGCGACTCTTCATAGGCCATTATAATGGATTTGTTAAATTTGAATTCAATGATAGGTATCATTGTATACGAAAAACGATTCTGAACGGAGATGATATGTTTGTCTAAAATATAATACAATGTTATTTATAAATATTGTAATAAGTATATTTTATTTTGAAACGAAAAATTTAGAAAAATCGAAAATTTAAATTGTCTATAAATAAGTCAAAATATATCAAAATACTTTGAAAACTTAACCGTATAGAGAACGTCAATATAAAGATTTGGTGAATATTTCAAGTTGTTGCGATTTTTGGTTTTTGAGTTAGAGCATTTTAAAAAACCGATATCATTTGTCAGTCTAGAATATTATACATTATATTATATTTTACATGTAATTCTATGTCAATATTCGCTGTTCAAACGCTTATAAAAAAAAATTGTGTCTATGGATTTTAATAATTTTTGAATGACAATAAGAAATACTTCTATGGAATCTTCTATTACAATTTCAAGTATTTTGTACGAGCCAAATTTTTTTTATCACCGATTATAAAAAAAAAAAATGTAAAAAAATCGAATATTTTAAATGCATATAAGTGACTTATAAATCAATGTAATATTTTGAAAAAAATATGGCATAAAGGAAAAGCCAATATTAATAGCTGGTAAAAATTTAAAAAATCTGCGACTTATACTTTTTGAATTATAACAAATATTTAAAATCGTTTGAGTATAAATCGCTATTTTATGCAATTTCGTAAATATTTAAATTTCAAAAAGTCATAAAATTTTTTCGTCTGAGTCTGGTAGAAATTTTTTGGAAAAATTTGAGTAAACCTGATCACTTTTATTTTTTAGTTACGATAAGTTTAACTTATTATAAACTTTGTATTAAATTTTCAAGAGTTTTCGGTCAGCCAATTAAATATTTCAAGTTGTTGCGGTTTTTCGTTTTTGAGTTAGAGCATTTTAAAAAAATGTAATTTGTAAAAACGTGATTTTGCGTAAAATTTCCCGTTTTTTCGTAATTTTTTTATCGTTTTTTTCGATTTTCTTAAAAAGTATTGAAAAGTTGGATTTTTGACTTGCTAAAGTACCATCTACATTAATTTTCCTTTCAGAAAAGTTGCTGTTTAATCAAATCGAAGCATTTTTACTGCCAAAAAAGGTGTCGTCAGACACAAAAATAAAAAAAAAAACACACAACATTTTAAAACCAATAGATTCCATCACTCCGTTCAGAATCTAAAATTAACTTATAACTTATAAATGTAAATTAAACCAATGTAGCTTATGTAAAAAAAAAATGCATTGGTTTTTAATTTTTTTTTTTTTAAAAAAAGGTTATTCAATAATATGATGTCCCGGTTTGGTAATTTTAAAATCTGGTAACCCTATCCTATATTCTTACAGCGATATCGACTTCATTTTTTTCCTGTAGGAACAACATTTTCATATAGATAATTGAACAGTTAATCTTACTGGAAGCACCGACGTAATTTTGTTTAAAATTTTAATCAGCTCTCATGGTGTTATTTAAATTTAAAATCGCGTGTGAAAATCGTAGAATTATTCGACGTTTGGTAGGGGGGGGACGTGAGAATATGCCAAAACCGACGTGCTATTTATCCATATTATTTTTATCCGTTTACGTTTGTATCAATATGCGCACTTCATTTTATACTACAAATTGTATTTGTATCATTTTGAAATGAAGCTTCATCGACAAAAATTAAAAAAAACCGTAAATGTCAATTTTCAATCATTCAAATTCGTGCGGGTCTTAAATTCAATAGTGCTCGTTTGAAGAACGCACGTAAGATGTTATACAAATCGGAGTGAACATCATTTATTTATGAATCTGATGGAAAAAAAAATAAAATTGATTGTTTAAAAACTTATCTGATCCGTACAACTGCAGTATCAACAAGTTGAAGATAAAAAAAATATGAAAAATGTGAATAAAAGTTAACTGCGATGGCCGGGAATCGAACCCGGATCAACTGCTTGGAAGGCAACTATGCTGACCATTACACCACCATCGCAAGATGACAATTTAGTAGGGAGGCGCTAAACTTAAGTGTTGTGACAAGGACCGTTAGCAACTACTACCACAGAATCATATAACTGCGGTACCATTGTTCCTGTTTTTCTGTCAAGAAGTTCCTGATAATATTTTTATTGATGATTAGCGATGGTGATAGCAACAAATGTGTGATAACAGTGTTTTCAATGCTCACGCTTCAACCAGTGTCCGTGTGTCGACCAAAAGTGGGCAATTCAGCAACATCATTTTTTATTGTACGTTTTCCGTCCTACATTGTTCATTTCGTCGCCCGAAATGCGGGATTTCGGGCAGGTCGCGACGTTCCATACGTCTGAGCAGGAGATCAGCCCGATGTGCATCTACCTGGTAAAGAACGACAGCAAGGGCGACAAACTGCTGTTCCGGTACCCGTTCTGCAGTTTCGGCCGTCCCGTTAAGGTGAGGGCGAACGACCAGAAACGGTCGTTGCACAAGGAGTCCGCCATGGACAAGACGGTGCAGCCGCACGAATTGAACGACTTCACGGATGACGTTATATCCAGCCTGTTCGCTGTCAAGACCGAGCTGTGTGGCCGTAAGTTCGAGCTGAAGGTAAACAATGTTAGGTTTGTTGGCAATCCGATTCAGATACAAACCGGTGGCAGACGTAGAGGCAATAGTAAAAAGAAGCCCGAGAGCCCGTCCATCATACTGATAAACATAGTGTTCGCTCTGGACTCATTTGCTCGCCGATTAATAGTGCATAACTATTATGAGATAAGCAAATGTGTGGGCGTAGCACTCGAGCACGAAGAAAAACGTTGCGCCTATCTATCCTCGCAAATAAAAGATATGCTCATGGTGCACGATTCCATGGCTACTGGGTAATGATGTTAAGAACACTTTTTTTTCATTCTATAGCCACCAAGTATAGTGACAATTATGAAATGGATCATGAACCATCATGTAATATTGTCACATTAACATAGTTCAAAACCAGTTTGTAGGTTTGCTTGATAAATTCCACAATAAGTTACTGTATAAACATTTTACTTAAATTTTACATTTTAAAAAATTTTTAGATAATAATCTAAAAATAATAATAAATTTAAACAATGGGGAAACAAAAGATTTAATCAAAATAATGAATTTCTTTTTTAAATGGTTATAATTTCTGTACTAAATATTATTGTAGCATTTTTTATATTGATGAACCAAGAAGAGAATAAGTATTGTCAACAAAGAATTTAATTATTTTTAATAACATAAGAGACATTGTACTTATTAAGTTCTCGTAGGACTTTGTTTATTGATGGACTGCTATTTAATCCTGAATATGATTTTTATTGAATTATTGAATTGATGTTAGGATTTAAATTTTATCCATTAATAATTTTATTTTTTTATTTTTACAGTTCAGAGTGTGATCTAGATACATCTTTTGAGAATGATCAACATTTCGAGCAAATTCTAAAAAATTGCTCTTTAGCACAGTATTTAAAAAGAGTGTTCGAGGATATAAGTACCACTGGAAAGGTCAACTTTAAAGTTAACAACTGGATTGACGTAAGCTACTGTGTGACAAGCAAAGTCCATCGTTTCTTTAGGAATGACCAGTATTTTGAACCATATTTTATTAACAAGTGGGAGCACATTACATCTGATAAATTGAATCAGTACTAGTATGTTTTGTGCTTGAAGGTGTTTAGAAGGAATTGCGCCATACCATGGTTTGCTCTTGTTAGCTGACCGCAAAGTTCTTCTGGACAGTTTGCCACTAGATACTAGTCCATCAGTTGTTCGAGTGATCAACATGTATAGTCCTATCAAAAGCCTGGAAACTATAGCTGCCGATTCAGATCTTACCATAGCTCAGGTTTGAAATAATTAACAAATGCCGTGTGTAGTTTAATTGTAATGTACAATATGGGGTATAATGTTTATAGGTATTTAATATAGCTGCTCATTTGGTGTATTGGGGTGACGCAACTATAATATTCCCGCTGACAGAAAATAATTTGTATACCATTGCTCCTCATGTACCAACTGAACGCAATAATAAATTTGCCTTAAAATTTAAAGAAAAATTTCCTGATCACAATTTATTACAGGTAATATTTTTCATTACGATTGTTGCAATAATTACTATTTATTTAAAATTAGGTATTGAGCGAATTTTCCTTTCCCACATCATTACAATATAAAATGTGTCCTGTCGATGATAAGAGCAGTGGCTCCACAATGGTTCAAATTATAATTTGGTTGTTGCAACACAAAATGTTGCTTCAACTTCATACATACATTTACTTTATGCCATCCACTAAAGGTCTAGTATGTATTAAAATATTTCTGTTTCACTATTATTGTTCATGAAATGTATTATATTTTTATATAGGGTTATTATAAGGAGGAATCAGATGATGAAGAAGAACATTTTAAGCTCCCTTCTGAAGAACCAATGACTATGTATCAACTGCGGTCAGATAGTGAATCAGTAGTATCAACATATTCTGAATCCATGTGTAAAGCTGAGAAAATGTTCCATGAATTGGACGAAGCTGAACAAATGGCTATGATGCATATACCAGCAACAGCAAATCCTGATGACTTTCAATTGTTAATGAGGTTGTTAAGAAAAGGTTATTTTAAAGGAAAACATCATATAGAAGAAATAATGTACTTACAAAATATTAGACGATCGGACTTAATACAATTGTTAGACAAGTTTAAAGATGTATTAGTAATTGTTGAAATGCAAGATCCAATAATAAGTTGTTTTTATTCACAGTAAAAATTAAAAAAAACTAGTTTTAAATGTTAAAAACCAATTTTCGCCTCTCAACTATACTTATCATTTAGTCATTGTCTTCCAGTAAAATATTTTTATTAATATCATAAGATATTTTTTATAGTTCGGTTTAATGTTGATATTGGAATATATTGGAATTTATTTTTTTGCAAATGATCAATTTGTAAATTCAATAAGGTGCATTTAGTATTTGTATATATATAAAAAAAAAAAAAAAATTAATATTTATTGAATATAGCCAAAATATTGGCCTTTTGTTAAATACATTTTTGCAACAAATTATACATTTATGAACTTTATTATTTATTTATATTGCAATATAATTAATATGTTAACTATAGGAAAAAAAAATCTAAAATTATTTGTGTTTTATTATTTTAATTACTAGGGCTAGATCGCAGGTTAGTTGGGTTCAACATACAAAATCTAAGCGCCAAAATCTTATCGCTTGTTTCCGCTTGCTAAAAACATTCATTAATAACAATATATACACTAACAAAATTACTTATCTAAAAATCTCTAATAAAACCAGTTTGGACTTATGGTATCCAGCTATTGGGTAATGCCAAAAAGTTGAACCTAAATAAAATTCAAACCTTCCAAAACCTAGCCCTCAGGAAGCTACTAAATGTCCCACCTTATGTCTCAAACAGCACTATACACTCTGATTTAAAAATGAAAACCGTTCAGGAAGAAGCTAAGCACTACAAAGTTTTCATAACCGTCTGTCCTCCAACAACAATCCACTAATACGCAATCTTGCAGTCCCGACCATTCCTGGCAATCCACCTAGGCGTCTAAAACGTAGCTGGTGTCGTGACCTTGATCCCCCCACACAAATTTAAAAAAATAAAATAAAATACTCATCAGTGAGTGTCATTGATGGATGGCTTCTCACATCCCGTGTTTCATGTAAATATATATATTATGTTAGTTCCTAGTTGTATTAATGCATAATATATATATATGTACCTAATTACCCTTTCCACATGTACTCATTGTGCCTCTTAGGTATAGATTATATATTTCAAATAAAGAAGATAAAAAAAAAAATTACTAGGACTCGGATTTTGTAGCAAATGCTTCTTTTAATGGGTGTGTCATAGAAAAATAATTCTTATATATAAATACGTTTTGAATCGTCTGATTTAATAAAGTAAACTTCGTTTTGCTTTATTTTGTTTTTTCCACAAAACCTGCTTTTTATTTATTTTTTCCCTATTTGGTTCTGTTCTTATGATTTTTACATATTTTTCTTGAAAATTTAACTTATTTCTATGTATAATATACTTGGACTTTATTATTATTACCAGAAATTATAAAACCAGTGAAAAAACCTGTAATTAAAGTACGATTGATAAAATAACTATTATTGTTCCGAAATAGTTTTATCTACAATTATCTATAGTTATATTATTGATTATGTAATAGCCCATTATATAATCAATGATTGTATTTACGACTTAAGGAAAGGAAAAATTATCTGAATTAACCAATAGAATGAGTTTTAATGAAAGTAATTTGACTAAATATATGGTCGTAAATTCCTTTATTAGATTCTGAACGGAGTGATGGAATTTATCGGTTTTACAATGATGTGTGTTTTTTTTTTATTTTTCTATTTTTTTTTTTTATTTATAATAATTTTAATAAGACCAAAAAAAAAAAAACTTTCATATATTTTATGAAATAAATATAAGCGATTGTTTTAAAATATATATTGATGAACAATGAACAACTATATTTTATAACTATGTGAAGGACTAGAACCTGGAGTTAAATGGTCCCGTTGCTTACTTTTCTGGACAGCCCTGGGTAGAATAGACAATTTAAAATAAATATTAAAATCTAAGCGTAACGATGATTTTACAATGTTGTGTGTGTGTATTTTTTTTGATGTCTATGTAAATACATGATAACCAATTATTATTCCAAGTAATACTCAAATTTCACGGAATACGTCAATAAATAATACAGTGGTCGCCTCTTATTGGACTCACGGTTAATTGACTCATTCGCCTAGTAGACTCAAAACGGCTGGTCCCGATTCGCACTTATACTAACACACAGCAAAAATTTCGTCTATTCGACTCACACACCGGTTAATGGGGGTCACTTGAAAATTAGATAAATAAAGAAAATATTTACATTTTATCATCTGACCTATCAACTGAACTTTATAATGAATGGATAAATATTGACGAAGTAGTCCTAACTACCGAACTCGTTACCGAGGAAGATATATGTGATGATATACAGTCAAAACGGCTTAAAGAGAATGTGGCTGGTGATAACGACGAAAAGGAACCTGATGAAAAACCACTATCAACTAAACAAATGCTAGAAGCACTTCAAATTTTACGTAGACGATTCAGCAGAGAGGCGATTTTGACGTATTCGAGAAACATAAATCTTATGAAGATATGATTATGAAGTTGGCCGATGAAGGGGAAATCCAATCAAAATTAGATGGATTTTTATCAAAAAATTAATTTATTTTATTAATTTTATTTAATTTTTAATTTTTTATGGCTAGATTTTTATTTTTATACATACCTTGAATCTGAGTTTTTTAAGTTTTTAAATTTAAGTATTTTTAAAAGTTTTTTGTGTCATTCGCCTTATTGACTCATTCGGTTAATCGACTCAAATTGTCGGGTCCCAAAGTGAGTCCAATAAGCGGCGACTAATGTATATGTCATAATCATCGATATATAAGTATCGCGTACTTACGTAAATAAATTCTGATTATTTTATATCTGTACAAAGATTGTTATTTAATTTATATCTTATTTTTAAAATATAAATAAAAAATAATTATATTGTAATATTTTATTGCTTTATTATTTAAAATAAATGTATTTAACGGTACATTTTGGATCGTTCTATTTTTAGTCATTAGTGGTACACGACTGATTAATAATACATTGTTATCTGTATGAAAAATACGGTCTAACAGAAAAGAATTCTAGTTTAATGGTTTATTTTAACTATTGTTATTATTATTGAAGGTTATTTATAGTCTGTACAATTTGTACATTATTTTATCGTCAAATAATAGTTTAATTTTAACTTTTTGTGGTTTATCATTTTCTCTTATTATCACGGTTGTTAATCGATACAGCCAATAGGTAATTTTATTAACATATTGTAATATACAGTTTATGAGTTTTATACAAAATACTGCATTAAATTGTTTGAATTTACAATTTCAATTTCAATTCAATTGAAATTACAAATTACAATTTCAATTCGCATTTTAATTTATTTTAATTGATCCTGGATTTGGACAAAATGGTTGGACAAAAACCAGCAGTGGCGCCGTCAAAAATAATTGATAATATGGGAAATTTATGACGATCTCAAGTCTAAATCATCAAGAGTCAATGAAGAAACTGAAGTAGCCTGTGAGCTTATCGTTTATACCATATAATGAAAAATATGTACTTTTATTTTATTAAAATTGTTTGTGTAATAACCTTTTTATCTTTAATTTTAATTTTTTATTATAACGTACTTATTAGTAAGAAAATAAATACGAGAAAATATAAATGTATACAAGTAATATACAAGTGTAAGTCAGATATATAAATATATTAATTTTATTCACATAACAAATAGATACGTTATCAATTATAACTTATAGCATGTATCGTATATTTAATTATATGTAATCGTCATGTAAGTATGTCTAAATACTTTATTAGATACTCTTAGTAAAGTTACTAAGAACCATTAGTTGTAAGCAACAATGAGAAAATCATAGAAGTTTAGAGTTTAGACCTTTGTGAAAACTTAACCTTTGGAAATTATTAATTTGTAGCACTGAGATTATTTGGATGGATTCAATTCATCACATACAATAACATAAATTTCAAAATCAGGATTAAAACGACATAAAAAAAATGCATGAGACCCAACATTTAATAGTTGAAACCTGTAATATAATATCATGCATACGAATGGCGGTGAAAAGTTGAAAAGGTAATTCTTGGTGAGCAATTCCGAATTCCGTTAAAGAATGGGGAGGCATGACGTAAAACTACGACCCGATAAAGGTAGATTTAAAAATTAAGGGTTGAAAGTTGTCATACAAATTCATACAAATAGCGTACAAAAAAATGACGGTGAGCAAATCCATATTCCGTTTAGGGGTGGGCTGGCGTGACGTCACCCCAGCCCACCCCTTTATTTTATTTATAACTTAAAAACCAAGGTCATACAAATTGGGAAAATGGCCATAAAAATTCATACAAATGGCGTACTAAAGGTTGCATATGAAAAACCATCAATTTTACATATGGGGTGGGCTGGTGAGACGTACGTGATTTTATCGCTTTTACTAGCATTTGAAATTATTATTATATAAAAAAAAAAAAAAAAAACAAGATACTTAATTAATATCTTGTTTTCAATAAAACAGTACACGACTTGCAGTGGTGTAAATATCGTAGGCGGTAGACGAGTGCCATTCTCATGCATTTATTTATAATTTTTACAATAATTTAAATTGTTATTATTAATGAATAGGGAATTAGGGAATAACCCATGGTATGCACAGACAATTAAATATAAATCATTTACCTACGCGTTTATAAAAATGTTACAAATCAATGTTCGATTATTAATACCGTAGCGTAGTAAGACGGACCAATACAACTAACTTTTAAAGTGACGAGCGCATTGTGACGGTACCGAAAACTGAATCAGTCGAGCACGTTTTTTACGTAAGTTTATAGCTTGTCGTTTGAACGAAAAAGCCGTTAATCGTCAAAAACGTTGAACAATACGGGTTGGGAACAAAAAATAAATACGCCAAACGGTAATTTCAACTTTTTGATGTGTTCGAATAGGTTTGAAGTGTAAAACGATCGCTGTCTGGAGTTTTTAACGCTGCTGACGTCTTTGAAAAAGTTAAACACATAATCTCTGCGCACGTATCATAATAATGCGAACCAGTCGAAAGTATTAAATCATTATTATGATTATTGTAGATCGGGCGGAACATATTATTTGTTTTTATTAAACGCGCCACAACGTACTCGTTCGTGCGTGTGTGTGGCTGTGTGCTGTGAGCGTATTGCGCGAGTTCGCGCAGACGATTGGAAATCACGATAATGCAGAGTCGTCCGGGGCCAATGGCAGCAGCAGCAGCGACCGGCAGTGGTAGTGGTGATCACCTCGTCCCGGCGACGCGCCGCAGGGTTTCTGCCTCCGTTGATTGGGCACCGTTCATTTTTCATTTATTGGCACACGGGCCGCTGCCAGTGGTTAAAAAACATTAATTTCTCTCTCTCTCTCTCTCTCTGTTTCGCACGCACACTCACGTACACACTCTTACGAGTACACCGCGTAAGATTCATGGCTTGCAAACCGAACGTGTACGCACACGTGATGTATAACGCACACGTGCAATAATGCTTGTACGATATTTTTATTAGTCGCTTTTATCTCTTCCTCCCGTTCGTAGCACGTGTAAATAATATATATTATATTTTATACAAATGCACGCGCGCATTCGTATACCTACACCTTTCGCGTCGAGTGCGGCACACCCCCGGACCGACGCGCAGCGTACACCAGTGCGGCGAATTATTAACTGCCGGGCTTGGCGAGCGGTTTGTTTGTTTATTTTTTTTTTTCCTTGTTTTTAAAATGATTTTTTACGTTTCGCGAAACGCACGCGTGCATTTCGTTCGGCGCGACCGGTTGTGTACATAAATAACGCACGGGCGTACTATAATTCATACGACCACAACAACGTCGGTGCAGTGGTACCGCGCGCGCCCGTTCGATTCGGTCGGGTCTTCTGCGGCATTTCGTCGTTCGCGAAACGTATTCACACCGATAACTATTAATGTTCACGTCGGGACCCAGAAATAACACGTAATATATTATATATTACATCGTACTGTACGTCTATGCGTACCTATTGTACAACGCAGACACTATATTTTACATCAATTTTTATTCTATACTCTTGTCGACATCACAAACGGTGTGTATGACGATCCAGACATCACTCGCTCACTGCCTACACCTTAAAAACGACAAAACGTACGGACTTCGAATTCGACACAGTGGTTCCTCCATTGTGGTTATTCTTCTATTCGTTGAGATTATTTCAGAAAATGCTACCATGCAGAAATAGACTCTGGGTCCACCCACATGATTCATCGAGTCCAGTTCCATAAGTATCATAATATTATTATTTATGTAATATTATATTATACTATGTTTATATATTTTTACCTGCGCCTGTTTAACATACCAAGAATTACGTAGGTAAGCAAACCGTGAGAGAAAAACGGCTGCAGATTAATATCATGGTCCTGGGAGGTGAATGTGATTAATCAGTGTCATTTTTTTAAGTGCTTTTAATGATGTAATAATCAAAAAATCTATCTTATCGTCTCATTTGATTGCCACATCGTACATATATTTTGCTATTTTTACCCTTTCAAAAGTGCGAATTGCAGTGCAGCTATTGTGGACAATGACCGCGCGTTGGAGTTATGATGACGGTTGTATTGAGTCTTCGTTAGCTAAATGCAACGAGAGAATAACTTATGTATTCGAGTACTTATGAATTAAACGATACTTTTCTTCGTGCTCTTTGCAGACTAAAACTGTCATCAGTTTACATACATGTTATAAAAAGTACAAGTGTGATAAATGATCATATTCTGTTTGTTAAATGCATACTGAACACGTAATTTAAATCGTGTGGTTTAATTTTTCTGACTTCCTAAGACAATTTCTTGTAAGTTTATGACAGTTTTTGAATCAAGACATTTTATTTCGTCACTCAGTCACTCTTACTCCACGGTCACGATGTTTTTTTTTAAATGCACGAAACACTGCAAAAAAACTCGTTTGCACTTTACGTTGCCGCAGTTAAGATTATGACCATGGTCGATACGTTCAAGAAACTTAATGAGTAAATATTATTTATACGTTATTCGTCGCTCGGTCATATTCAAACTTTCAAAGGCGACGATCCTTGTCGTACCTCCGAGCAAATTCATCATGTGCATAGTGCGAGCCCGTGAACAGTTACACTGATTGCTTCATAATTAAAACAACGCAATCATATATATCTACATATATGATTGGATTTTGTTAACAAAAACAACAATTTAATCTAAGACTGCAGATTTCACAAACGGAGGATTTTCAGTTCTTACAAGACAATGTAAAGCGAATCTTCAAGCAACAATTCGATTTTATTTAATTCAGAACTAAAATCATTTATTTTATTTTCATTACATTTAAATTGTTCGCTCTGCACGATTAATCTATAACTTTGCAAATAAATAATAGTCACATTTTTCAAGATCATATAATCCTATACAACCTGTAAAACATATTATTCAACCGAAAAAAATATTATATCACGTGATACGTTCGTGTATAGTACCTACTGTACTATATGTAATTATATTTAAGTGTTCGGATACCGTTTCGGCATAGTTGTGGATCTACTACAAGCAACTGGTAGTAACGTCCGTTTTGGTTTTCTAGTACCTCGCGAAACGCGTGAAAAAAATGATTTCCCTATATCCTCCTGTCGGCGCTACGTATGATAATATATCGTTACGGCGTGTAATATTGTCTGGGCTGCAGTATTATTATGTTATTCGGCCACGGTAGTCGTGAAACAGCGGGTTGCCGTGTCCTTATGTAATTTCGTAGTCATAAATTTGGTGAGACTAGTGTAATATAGAGATGAAGAAAAAAAACATTTTCGACCGCAACCGACACGTTCATAATTTAACTCTAAACCACTCGTCACTCGGAAAAATAAAAAAATAAAAATCGTACAGACGACGATTGCATTAAACGAGCGATACGTTAACGTTCCGAAGACGCGTATATTATTATCGAAGCGAATACCGTTCGCAGTAGGCGTGCACGTCGTCATTTCGTATTATAACATTATTATGTGCGAGCTGCACGGGTGTATCGAAGTCGGACGGTTTTCTTCGGGAGCGAGCGAATAAGAATAGATTCGGCGCGTTTGCGACCGACACGCGGGGCGATGTGATTTATCGAAACGTGTTAGTAGATACACCTGAACAATCACATATATCATGTTAAACGCGTGAAACCGTTCCGAATGCACGCGTGATTGGGTCCCGAACTCGATGCGATAAATTCTCATAAATCAGCGAATAATTCGTTGTAGGCGCAGGAGTCTCGAGCGCGTACTCGCTGTGCTCCGGTAGAGCCGGCGATATACGCGCGTCGTACGAGCTGTCCCGGTACCGGTGAGAACGGTGGGCATGTCATCTTTCCCCGGCGACTGCTTTCCCGTACTCTTACTGATCCATTCGGCTTCCATATGGAAGTGATGGAATACATCACCGGAATATATTACGTTATAATATAACGCATCGGCTATTCGATTGTTGGAAATGTTATTTACACTTGACGGACCCTGAATACCCCGCGGTGTTATAAATGTTGTAGTTCGCCTCTCCTCGTGTACGGGTCTTCTTGGACGGACGTCTATGTACGAGGCGCGTTCCAATTAGACTCGAACGATTCGAGTACAGCGAAACACAACTCATTTGCTACGTGCACTTTCCATTAGCGCGGAAACCTATAATCACGTAGATTTTAAAACGGTCCATTCTTTTTCGAGAACACTATTACGATTATATCTTATCCTCCTTCTAGCGAACACCCCTCAACAAAATTAAATTTCTTAAGTTTTCAATTTTTCGTTCGTAGAAAGCCTATGGCTTATTCCACGTATGCGTTTCGGTAAAATATTTTTTATTACTTTAAGTACACGCATGTGAATACAATTGATTTACAGCTATACCGTTATTCGTTATAAGACTGTCCCATAGTTCTTATTAGCAATATAAAGCCTAGCTAAAGAGATTTAAAATCGTTTCTTTAGTTGAATCAAGGGTAGACGTTAAAATATACTTGGTAATTAATCTGCAATAACGTATTACACAATTACATGTAATACGATGTCTTTAGTGTAAGCAGAACACTTTTAAACACTTAAAGCGTTCAGTAGTTAGTATATATGTGTTAAGGTCAAAGTGGAAAATTCGGACAATGTATACAATGCCCGAGGTATATTGGGCAATGTAAATTGTGAAGTATTTATACAAAATAATCTGCATAATATATTCTGTATTTATTGAAAATTATTAATATTATGTTTTATCAAATAATTGTTATATACAATATTTTTTCTTATAAAGTATAAATAGTTATATGCTACGTATATCCTTTGGTTAAAAACTAATGACATTTTGTGAATGCACTATATATCCCGATAACGAAAACGATAAATATCTAGTCTCATGTGCGCAAAAATGTAAAATACGAAAATGTAAGTGCAAAGCAGCAAATAGACTATGTACATCAAAATGTCATTCAAGCAGTACATGTGAAAATAAATAATTGAATTGAATTGAATTTTAATTTTAATTAATTAGTATAAATAGTATAATAGTATAATAAATAGTATAATTAGTAAAAAAAGAAAAAAATTAAAATTATTTGAAATAAATTTGTATAAATAAAAAAAATAAATAGTTAGTGTTTAATCAGAGAATAGACATAGCATTTAATGATTATTACTTATGTAATTGTTAGAATAAATGTACTTCTTAATATTTTAAATGTATAATTTAAGCTAATTTATCATTTGATGATTAAACATAATATAATATGCAGATTATTTTGTATAAATACTTCACAATTTACATTGCCCAATATACCTCAGACATTGTATATAATGCCCGCTCACTGTATACAATGCTCGGGCATTGTATACGAGTACATTGTCCGAATTTTCCACTTTGACCGTAACATATATACAAGATATCTTATAGAATTTGAAACTATTTGTGTTATAAGCGGGAACCGTTATTACGATAAACTGGGGGGAGGGAATTCTGTTGTAAGAAGTTGTCTGTTAACAGAGGTGTCGTTGTACGTTTTTTTTTTTATTTATTCGTTTTTTATTTATACGTTTATTATCCTTCGTCTTGCACGTCGAATAACTATTATTTGTCAAACACCTAGTTCTGAAATGTCAACATACCTAGAATTACTAACGATTTGTTACACTGATTGTAATATACTACGTGCCCATTACCGATTTCGCATTATCAACCTCCCCTCCCCTCATATATTACGGAATTATTGCGCGAAACGGGTATTTTATTATTCGTGTCCGTTCCTCGCATACTACTCGGTTCGAACCGAATGCGCGCACCTGCATCAGCAGACCGGTAACTTGCAGCTAGAAGACGTGCGCATTGTATACACGTTTGTTTTGTTGTTCATTTTTTATTTATTTTTCTCTTCGTCGTTAGACGGGCGCCGCGGTTGAGATGCAGCGGTAACAATATAATCGCAACTTCGGAGCTAATCAACGCGCGAACCGATGACGGAGCGTGAAGTCGTTGGGCACGGAGGAGATGAAGTATCGTCTAGACGAGGGCGGAAAATAAAAGGAGAAAAATCTAACCAGTGCAAGGAGCGTATAACGAGCGCGATCGATGCGTAAGCATACTCGTATGTATATCGCGCACCTCCTATTACGTGTACGGGAGAAGAAAATAAAAAAGGAAACGGACATCGGTGAGGCGGCGGTCGCTAAACGACAAGGAGCAATTAATGTAACGCGAGCGCGGGGCTCTCCGGGTCGGTGTCTCTTTCGAATCGGCGACGGCGAAGATTGATGTGCGCGCAAAACGAGAGACCGGGTGAAAAGAACGGAAAAACGAACAACGAATCCGTGTACCTACATGCGTACGATGAAATATTTAGTAGTCCAATGGCCGTCGTTGGACAGATTGGGCTTCCAAAGAGGGCGGGTGTGTGGTGCTCGGTGGACCGAAGGACCGAGTTGTCTTCGCAGGACGACAGCAAACAGCAGTGCCGCGATTAGGCATTTTTCCTGAAGGGTCGAGGTACATACTGGTGTTAACATGTGTATCATTCGAGCTGACGTTTTTCGTCCAACATATACCTGTGCGCAGTGGCGTATTCCCAAATTGTTTGCGGAGTGGGGGCTAAATTTTTTTCTAAAAAATAAGTGATTTTATAATACTATTAAAAGTATATATATATATATATTATTAGTATTGTGACGTGCCGAGCGGTGAGTTCAACACGGTTACGCCATGTTGTTAAGATGTAAGTGCAGAAATAATAAACTTATACGAATATTTGTAAATGTATTGTTGGTGTTTATTAAGTTAACTGAATCGACAAAGATAGCGTAACACGAAAATAACAAATACAAGTGAAGCGTCTGTACTGAATGGCTGGATACGTCTGACGTTGGTGCCGATTCGGAGTCTTTTTATATGTTGATAGATGACACATCTTTAGTGCTGACGCATTATTTTTTGTAAAATTACAAATTACTAATTATAGATTGGCTTACGCGTGTAAATTATGATTTTACGTAACATCCGGTTTTTGACAGATACATCATTTTTTTTTCAGTATTTAAAATATAGAAGAGTACAAGTTACACGGTTGTTGTTTAATTAGTTACATAATATGTGATAGTTCACATATTCCAATTTTATTAGTTTACTAATATCTAGTATATTACATTATTATCATAAATACAAATGAAAATTTATTTACAACCACTTGATATAAATACATTTTTTTTCTCTGTACCTTTGTAGCAAGTGATTTATGACTTTTGAAACTTTTTTTTTTCTTTTGGGAGAAAATCGAGATCCCTCTTCCCTCCCCGAAAATACGTCACCGCTTATGCGTGATACTGCAACGCATTAATACAACCTCTCATACATTTGTAATTTAATTTAAAATATCTATTGTTAAAGAAAGAAAAAAAAATCAATCTGTAAAATTCAGGTAAGACGCACGGGATGTCGGACTAATTGTTCTCTGATATTTTTTACATTATTTTTTGTACACGTTTTATAGCGAATAATTCGTTGCAATTTGAATACGATTCTTAGCGAAAATTGATGTTAAATAGATGTACATCACCTGTAGAGGAAACTGCATTCACTCAAAACTCAAACTATACTCAGAGCAAAATATTTCAGTAGGATATCTCAAGATCAGAATAGCAATATTTTGGAGATAAGAAATACTAAAAATGCCGATTTTCAGAAAACTTAGAAACCTTTTGGTGTGCGTATGTGTAAACTATAGCAAGGCTATGGTTTTTTTTTTTTTTGACAGCCGCACCAATTTTTAGCACAAGATTCGAATAGTTCTATTTTTTTTCGAGCAACTTCGACAAATGAACTTTTATCACCTCGACCACAACATCTAACGATATAATAATTATGATTTTTTTTCTTTTAAAATTGTTAATAAATAGTGTTTTATCAGTCGTAAAATAAATCACGAGGAAAGCTTATAACATTATTATTTTGAATGACTGACGCATTATCATAGAGTTACACGTTAACGTTCGCTAAACAGTTTCGACTAACAATTGATAAGCTTAGATAAATTTTTCATATTTACTTGAAATACCAGTACATTGTTATGATATTAGATATTTGATTATTTTATGCAGTTCCCCGTCGCAGTGATATTCAACCTTCACGACACTCATCGCATCGTGTATTAAATATATGATATAAATATTACAATACTGTTATGTATTCGACGTGTCTTGTGAACGAGCACGAACGTTATGATTAATAGTGTTTGCGTGCTATTATATTATGTACAATTATTGTATTGTTACAGAAAAATATTTAAATGGACTACTTGTCGTATACTTGTACGAGTTGCGTCGTGGATAACAATAACGCATTAATTTCAATGTACCTATGTAAATATTAACCCAAGTGCTATTTACCGTATTCTACGACGTTACATTATTATGTTATGAATAACGCGAATTGATGGGCTCGCGATGTACACACAGATAATGAGGTATTTTTATTTTTCGGTGATGAAATGTTTCCGACGTTTCCGTATACTATGTCTCAAGAAAATAATATGACGTATAGTATAGTATTATTTATTACGTATCGGTTTTTTTTTATTGCACGTAGACACACCTATTCCGTCCGAACGCATTCGGGGTCCTTTTTTAATCTAAAATTCTATGCATAGCATTTCAACGTGATTTCTAAAATTCTATGCATAGCATTTCAACGTGATTTATTTTAACCAAAACAACAACAATATAATTGCATTTCAGTCGAGACAGCGCGATCCTCGTGTTTGTCATTTTCTCGCTAAACAACAAATGTTTTAAATTTTTTCAAATTTACTACTCGAAGAAAGTAGTCAATAAAAAATAGAATCAAAAATAGGGTGATAATCATGAGGTGATGGAGTTATTGGTAATATAATACAGAAGCCAATTTCAGCAGTACGTAATATCTAGATCATAATCATAGTATTAGTCGTCTTACAATAATATGATTTAAATTTCTCATTTTTATAAATTTAACGCAATATATGTAATGTTTTTAATACTTTTCTAGTACATTTCATGTAAATTGAACTAATCGACGATCGTAGGTGTATTGAATCCTGTCGAAAATGTTAGAATTTATTTAGGTGTAAAATACATAGTATGAAATGAGCCAGTTTGGTAGTGGTAAATTTATCTATATGAACACAACAACCGTGTTTACAACTTGGTGCGCATTAATTGGCTGTTGTAGTGATTTAAGTAAATATAATTTTGATAAAAATATAAGTGCCGTTAGTATGTCTTGGTAAAGATCATAGTACCTGTTATAAGCAGGAAAAAAGACTCAAGGTGAATTTATCCTCATACATCCCCCTTAAATATACCACTGGTTGTGCGTTATAGATAAAAAAGTTCTTTGAATTTCTCATTTTGTTTACCATATTAACGGTTAGAATCAGAAGAATATCGTAGTACCTGTACAAATCAAAGCTCCTGCGTGGATCAGGTTAGTTTCAAACATTTTTCATTTCCACGTTTAAGCACTCCGTTGATTATGAAATATATTTATCGGCTGCATAAATGTATAATGAACTCAGCACGAGTTTTATTGTTATGATTCAACATACTTATTATCAGTCTTGTTGTGCTGACATAATTTTTCTACGGTATAGAACGTATAAGGCGCAGTGATAAGTATGCATACATAATACACATAAATATATATATATATATATTTATGTGTATTATTATATTAACTTCCACGGCGGCCTAAAACCATAACGTTGTCGCGTTGTCCGCCCCCGATAGGACATGTTTATATCGTGTTTTCGTGTTATAATAATAATAATAATAGTAATAATACTAAAGCAACAACGGTGGCGACACGAATTTTCGATATACGGTGATATATGTGCGTTGTCGCGTGGGACGCGTCCGGCGAGTGAGTTGTGAACCAATTTGTAGACAATTATATTATAGAAAATGTATACGAGATACACAAACATACACATATATATTATATAACACACAGACATGCATATACACACAAACACATACACACACATATATATATATATAAAATGAAACTGTCGTAGTTTAAAATTTGATTTTATCCATTCATAAATTATGTTCTGATTATGTACCGGATAAGCCGGAAACTTGTGTGAAAAGTAATATTTCTTTGGTCACATGCGATTCTGTCTTGGACAGTTTTCACAACAATATATACTCTTATAGTATTATGTTCAAACATTGAATAATAACTTATCCATTTTGCTAGAAAATCTAACGTACTACCTAATTAATCTATAAACTTAACCTCCGGGCATTAATTAAATCAGTGATATAACCAATAATAACAATTAATTCATTCCATATACGAGTATTTTAAAAATATTGTTATAATATCAATTGATGTAAGTTTGAATTCATATTTATATGCATCAAATTATTTTAAAATAAAAAAATACAACACAAATCTAATACTTCTTGTTGGGTTAATGAGAACAAATTTTGCTATCACGATTTATTTTACGTTTAACTTAAGCGTGATTTAAATATCTTATAAGACTGTATATTTTAAAATTATTACAGCAGTTATCGCTTATTGGAGTCACTTTGAGACCAGACTATTTGAGTGTATTAATTGAACGAGTCAACAAAGCAAAAGGTCATAAAATATATATATATATATATAAGAAAATAAAATATACATTTATAAAAACATATGTTTTAAAAAAATGTTAATAGTTAAATTTTAAATTTAATTTGTATACATACTATAGTTAATAATTATTGTCTTACTGAGATTGTAAAACCAAAAAATATTTGACAATAATTTATAAATCTGTTAAATAAAATAATTATAATATAAACATGTACTTATTCGCTTATATTGTAATACTCACAACTAATTTTAGATAGAAATCGATCCATTGTTAACTATCTAATCGTCTAATGATTACCCATTCTCTGGACTAATCAACCATGAGTCTAGCAAGCAATGGCTTCTGTTATTTTATGACTTTTTACCAATGTACATGAAATTTTCCGTGTGAAATTAAATTTTCGTAAGGTTTGTGCGCGTTGGGTTCCGAAAATGCTTACATTAAACCACAAAAACAAACGTATGCGAATATCCCTTGAGCATTTTGAATCGTATTCGTATTGATGAAAGCTTCTTCGAGAACTTCATTATAGGAGATGAGACATGGGTTCGTTAGTTTATTCCTTATAACAAACGACACTTAATGACATGGAAAAAATTCCGAATTTTCAGTTCCGAAAAAATTCAAACAGATAATTTCTGCAAAAAAAATTATGGCCACTGTGTTTTGGGATTCACAGGAAATTTTACTGATCGAATTTTTATAAAAAAAAAAAAAAAAAATGAAACAATAAATGCTGACCGATATATTGAAACGTTAGAAAAATAGAAAGAAAATTTTCGTTTCAAGGGAAGAGGGTTAGTTTACAAGACAATGCAACCCCACATTCAGTAAAAAAACCAAAGCTTGGCTGGAAGAATACAAGTGAAAAGTATTGTACCATCCACCATATAGTCCTAAGAGGGCATCTCCAGATTTTTCTTGTTAAAAATAAAAACACTTAGGATGAACTTATTTCCAAAGCGAGGAGGAGGTCATGAACGCAGTTACCGAGTACTTTGATAGAAAATGTGCTGCGTATTTCCGAGATGACATTATCAAGTTACTCCGTTGTTGGGAAAAAATGAATCAATTTGAATGGCGACTATGTGAAAAATAGTAAAACATTTCTTGTTTATCGTTTAAAAGTTTGAAAGCAATAAATTAATTTTTTATTCTTCAGTACATTTTTGTACCTTATTTATCGGACAGTCTACGTATGATGGCCGGCAACCGCGTTGATTTATAACGCCGCGTGATCGTATAAACGATCCGGTGCCGTGATTTTTTTATTTTCATAATTATTTTCACACGCGCCCCATATAGGTACTGCAGAGCGGTGTAAATACGCGTCGAATTCTCTATCTCATCGTCGTAGGGCTCACTATCCTCATACACTAACCACGCGGAAAGAGTATATAGTATATTATGCTTTACAAACATTTGTCTACCTATAAGTGTAGAATATAAACGCATATATATATAGAGAGAGAGAATAAGAACGCGTGTAGAGCAACATTATAACGAGATCCGGATGAGATCGCGTAACGATCAATTATTATTAGAGAATTTAACAGCGACACACAAATATGTATATATAAAATGTAGATACCGCATGCGTTATACGTGGTCGGTACGTACCAATACGCCGTCATAGGGGCAAAGTGATCGCGCGTATAAATTACCACCGAGACAGTCTCTGGGAAAGTACCGGTCGCGGCCATCGATGTATGCGCGTACATAGTGCGGTGGCTGCAAATACGCATTTTGTTACACGAATAACGTACGAGCCGTTTTCCCCGACGTATCTTTAACCGATTTTAAAGGTTCATCGCAGTATGTTTTCAGGATTTGAAAAAAAAAATCAAGGTCAAGATTACGCACGCAGCACGGGTTTGCGAGCCGTTCGCGAAGATGGAAAATAATCCGAACTAAAAAATTACTTTCCAGCAAATAAACAGTATCCGATTGTACGCCTGTATTTTAGTACCGTGTGGTGCTAATAATTTTATTAATGTCGGCACTGTTTGCGAACGCATTCGAATTCCTCAATTGAATGTTAGACAAACGAACGAAGCCCGGTGTGAAACACAGGACTTTGAACGTTGTGTCGTGGTCGTCGCTGCTACACGTTTGTCACATTATCCATTTCGGTGAGCAGTCGTTTTGCATATTTTTTCCGGTAGAAATTAAAAAGGGCGCGGTGACGTTAGTTTGAAAATCTCCTTAATCCGTAATCCAGAGCTCTCTCTACGATACCTGCCTACTGCACACGACGTTTAAACGCGTACAATCCACGTTACACTTTCGATGCGTATTACAGGTGTAGGTATAATATATCATTGAATAATGACGTCCGAAAACGATAATAGCGCACATTAGGCACGGCATGTGTTGTTACCTACTGTAATATTATCTGCACGTTCTTATAATATTTGGGAGTGCGTCGTAGGGCCGTCCGAGTGGAGGGAGTCGATTCGACTTAAGCTCCCGGTTCGAGCAGTCAGGCGGGGTTCCACGAGGCAACTCTCCGACAAAAATACATTTCGATATTCGATTTAGATAAGCATAAAACGAGTAATTGCATGGAGTTTGTATTGAAATCATTTCTCCCGTGGATAGTATTATTTCATTTTATTACATCCAATCTGTAGACACAACCATGTCAGCGTATATTCATTTCATCGGTTGCTCGAAGCGTTCGTGTGAGCGAGTCATGATTTCTCATTATTTATTAATTTATTAAATTAATACCAGCTAGATATAAAACAATGGTTTCCAATACTTTATAACTAATAATTTTGTGTGATAATTAGAATTAATCGGGTACAGTACTAACTGAATACATACAATTCCAATGTAGATACAGGATCTATTGATTCGTTAGATGACGCAAGAGAGCGGCATATCGGACTGTTATTTATGTGATTTCTAGAACTTTGAGGAACACGAAAATTGGATACATTTCTAAAATTGAAAATCAGGAATTTAGAAATTTATTTTTGATAAGGTGTCGTCTAATATCTATCGGTTGGTTAGTTAATTTGTGCTTATAAACATATTTCACTTTTAACTAACGGAACACCTTTAATATATAGGTGACATACCCTAAGGCTATTAGGCTCATATATCTACGGTAACTGGCCCGGTAAACGGTCGAATAAGGGTTGCATATTATTGTGCCTGCTAGGTATCAACACCTTATAATATTGGTACGTAAGATTTTTAAAACATCTACGAGTGCATGCAAAAAGGGCTTAGTACAGGCTACCGCCAACCACCCAAAAATGCTGTACAATTGATAATTATAATTAAATCGAACTGTATGATATTTTATTTGTATGTTAAGTTTTTTATTTCTTTATTTATTTTTTTTTTAATTCTTATATATGTGTTGCTTTTATATGACATATACCTATATTTCTATTATGATTATAACTTTTAGAACGTACATATATTACATGCTAAAAAAATAACTAGGGTACATGCATGGGTGTGCGCAGACTTGTATTTTAGAGCTTGCCTACAATACTTTTGGACTTTTGAGCCCTATCCTAAGAAAACATGTAGGTATATTTATTATATTATAATTCATAAATAACTAAATAAACATATTCTTAACATTTATTTAATATTGTGGTATATTAGTCCCAATGAATATTTTTTTTTGAATCTCAAATATTTTTCTCAGATAGCTTCAATTATTTATGATTTGTGCTCTAGCAGTCAATTGTAGCTGTTGCATCACCATACAATTTTAAAATCACTTTGTTTTATTTTTTCTATTACGAAATATGATTTGTTTTTTATCAAATGTTTTAGAATAAATTACATTTGATTTGAGCAACATCAATTGAAATACAGGCCCCCTACTCTTGGACTTAAACCGTAGTGCACCATTTACATAATTTCAAGGGGTATCCTGGGCACACCCGAAACCCACCTTCTCTCCGTGCGCACACCTATAGGTACATGATATGTTATTTTTTAGGAGCGGATGTTCATGCATTTATCACATTTTTCTATAAAATTCGAATTAAGGAGGAGAATTTTTAGAAATACGGTTCATTACTTGAATAATTAAAATAACCAATTTAATTTTGCATGTTTGAGGTTTTTCATATTATATCAAGTCAAATGCTGCGTGCTGTTAATGTTCATCGATTATTTTTACGAAACGGGAAAAACCTACAGACATGATATTTGCCCATTTAACCAAACGGTACGTTTTCAGATTTTTTAACACTTAATGTTTTTAATATTTAGGTATGTACATTTTTTTTTACTTCAACAACAATTATAATTTTAAGTACTTTTTATTTAATGTAGTACATTTTTAATAGATAACTTCATAAAAAATGATTATACGTTTATTTTTCATTAATTGTTATTGATGCATGTTTTGAATATATTCTTACTTTAAACCGCATAAACGCACGCATATTTTCCAATCAATTAGAGCGTTAGCACCCAATCCCTAGTCAGTGGTATATTTTTTTTGGGGTGGTTCTTGTGTTTCGATTCTCTGGAAGAGAAAAAATGTTCGAAAGTCATAAATGACTCACTATGATGGTACAGAGATAGAGAACATCGGAGTTATACCACATGATCGTGAACAATAAACTTCATTTGCCTTCAATAATAATAACAGAACAATATAATTATTAGTATTATATCTTATACGCATTTTTTATAATGTTATACAATAACTTGTTTTTCGGAATAGTTTAAACTCCCCCACCCACTCACACACGGTAGTACAAAAAAAAAAACTTTGAAAACCACGTCACTGCACCTAGAGCCGTTTCATTGCTGTAGTGACCGCGTGCTATGGAGTCGCTGTACGTGTTCGCACGCACACTCGTAACCCATCAAAACCTGATCGCCACCTAACGTTGTGCACGGCAGACACGAATCTAAGATGGGGGGGGGACAACTGGACATAGATTTCCACCCCCGTAAACTCTGGAGAATTTTTTAGTATGTCTATTTTTGGCAATCGAAAAATGTATTATTGTGCCGATAGTGTTTCGACCGTGTCTTGTATCGGTCACCGTCAAAACGTTAGTCTTATGTAACATTTTTTGTATTTTATTACTAATTATTATTGCACTTCATGTATTACTATCAATTAAACTATTCATATGACTAATGTAATTATTATACTGACAAATATTAATCGAAAAGACGAAATGATTTTGTAATAATTTAATTTATTTTATATAAAATGATTTGATAGAATTTTTAATTTTTCTATGCGAAATGTTTTGTACTTCATGTAAAATTAATTTAACCTAAGAATTGTTCAGCTTTTATTTTTATGATTTATATAATTTATATTTATATTTATATATATAATTTTATTGCACCGATGAATTGTAATTTAAATAATAACATTTACCGGTTAGCGTACATAGCATTTACATTGTTTCTATCGGACTTGGGTTGAAATCTTACTCAATGTGCTCCCCCCACTCGCCCGTGAATATGTTCTGGATCCGCGCCTTGTGCTCGGGCGCACGACAAACGCGGACATATTTCTCCACGCGGGGCCGGACGGCGGACAGCGTGTTACGATTGTTGTTGCCTGAACGTTTCGAGATCCCGATAACCAGCGCGAACGAGGGGGACGGGGGCCGCCGACGCCGTGGACACTGTCCGAACCGTACCGTACAGCGCGGCACGGCGTATAATGGTAATACGCGCCGCCGTCCGTTTGACGGATTACGTGTCAGCCGGGGATAAGATCGGGACGGGCGCAATATTACCTCGCAGGACGTTTCGCTATTATTATTATTATTATTACTATTATTATTGTTGTGTCGTTATCTCTCGCGCGGCTCCGGACGTATTATTTATATATATATATATATACATGCGTGTATAAAAAGGTATAGAAGTGTATGCACCTATGGAAATACCGGGCGGCTCGAGCTAATGAAATATTGTCAGCGACCGGTGGTGCCGCGGCGGCTACGGCGGACTACCGGTCGTCGGAATTCGATAATGGTTTTCTCGCGCTCGACGGCCACGAACCCACGTCGGGGGAGAGACGGAACGACGACGGGTGGCGACGGACGAGGGGGACGACAAAAGGAGAGCGAGTGAGAGAGAAGGACGAAGGAAATAAAAATTGTCTATACGTTTTACATAAACCGTGTGTGTGTGTGTGCACGACATACCACGCGGACCGATTTAAATGCGGTTCGCGACGGGTGGCCCTCCCTTCCGACGCTGCCGTGCCCATTGTTGCCCCGCGCACGGATTATAATATCATTTTATACTTGCGTTGTTGTGATATTATAAATATATATTCTAATGTTTACCGATTGTCGAGTCCGTCGGAAAAACAGGCGAACTCCTATCGTCCACTCCCCCGGCCGTGACACCCCTTTTCGACGCCCACGGGAGTACAGTTATCGTTACGTTCCGTGAGGCGTTTATTCCTGCGCAAACGACCGCAGTCCTCTCCTCGTCCCGTTCTTTGCACGTTTCTTACTCGGGAATAAAAACAGTTCGGAATGGTGGAAGTTATTGAGTGAGTACCTTGAGCAAGGTAACCCAAACGAAAACGACTAGCGAAGCAGTAAGGTAAGCGCGTAAGGTTTGTGTACACGTACAATAAAGGTGTGTGCGAACATTTACCCTAAGAATTGTATCTAACCACTGCAATTAAGTTTAGCCGGTGAAGGTACTGTAATCGCTCCGACTGTTACAATACATAAGTCATATAGGTGAAATGTGAAAATTGTGTACTTACACGGCTGGTATTAACCATAGCCGGTTGACTATGCCAAACTTACCAATTAACTAACTAACCAGCTTCACTTTAAATACTTTATCAAGCGTCCCTACAGTTCAAAAACTCGAACGAAAAACTGAAATGCATATTGTTTGTTGCACGTTCGTTTTCGACAATATCTCTAGCCTTTTTCGGTGTGAAATCTAGCTCTATTCAAAATCATAGATTGGAATTTTTAAATCGTAGTCGTTTATTATTAGTCTTAAAGTGAAAAATTAGTAATCCTGGAGATTGCGCCGTGGTGTCTGATGAACGTATATACATACAGCGACACCCAGTGTTTTTATTTTGTATTCTAATATGTTTTTTACATATCTACTTGACTAGTCATCATTCTATAAACAGATTTATTTGTGTTGACGAATCGAAAATATTTATTGGTCGTTACACGCATCTTGGGTGTAAACGATTATGAAGATATGTAGCATTAATATTTACACTAATGTAAACCTTTGTGGGTGGTTTTTTACTTTTCTTTTGAACACCGAGTGAATCGAAATTGAATACATACATAATAATATAATATGGATGTCAACTTTTTAATGGGTTTACATTTATTTAAAGATGAGTAGATGTAACTATTTGATGTCGAACGAAACTAGCCGAACTTCAATTAGTTATCAATAACATATATTGTCGGCAAGATGCCTGTATTGTCAACCATTAATTTAATTTAATAGATACCTCTAATATAAACCTGTTTGTAATGCGGAGGCTTATAAAAACAATTTTATAACGAAATAAAAAAAGACTTAAGAGTAATAATATTGATGTAAACACGTGAAAAGCGTTAAAATTAAGTTGTATCGATATTTAATTTTGTCTAAACGAATATTTGAAAATGTAATGTGTTTCGATCAACTGAATAATTCACAGTAATGTGATGAGAACACGCAATATTTGGCTTTTAAAATTTGGAAAAATGAATACGAAATAATCGAGTATACCAAGTCCCTTATTTATCGCTGTACTGACCGAGTACACTTTATTGCTTTTAAGCTTAAAATTATTATACCCGTGCACTAATTTATGCTAAGATTATTGAAACAAAAGAATTGGCTAACATCAAGTCTCCGCTATATCGTTCATGCATATTGATTTAATAACTCTCTATACCTAACTATATAATGAAAACGGCTTCAGTTCTTTATATAGGTTAGAACTTAAACAATTTAAATTAGATTTTAAATACGTAATGAGAATTCAACAATTATGTAGGTGATGGAATTTAAAACGGCATTGGCAATAATGAAATAGCAATACAATTATTTCTTCGTATTGAATTGAAATAGTTTTTCCATGCTAAGTAGGTAAGTGAAATTGTAAGGACTGGTTTTGCGTGGGATCCGTCCTCGCTCCTCGCCATAGTGGATCTTCGTTATAAATTCGTGTCCATAATTTCCTACGGATGCTGTTTACTCGTGGATTGATTCATTTCAACGCTATCAAACGTTATTGATCAGATTTTTAAATAATAACTGTGTGTAGTAAATATATGTGACTATATTTACTTATTATTATATACTCTTGTGCGTCCATATAGCTTGAAATAACACAAGGTTTTCATTATACACGTACACATAGTTTACTCGTATACGTTAGGTGGAATCGCGCAACACGCTAACACGGTGTATTTATAACTTCTAATCGACTAGCTGTTACAGTTGTTATATGATTATGGGTCCCAAATCTAGAAAATGTTTTTATAACATTTTTGGGCTAAACTGTATTTTGTATTTTATTATTGTCTTCAATTTGAATTAATACCAACTACTGTAGAATTCGTATCTTTATAAACTCTTTATAAACATCTCTAACAATAATTGTTCAATTATTAAACTAAATGGCTTACTAATCAAACATGTAAATGAATATTATTATATCTTAAAAATATGCAAATCAATACAGATTTATTTTTATTCTATCGGAACTTAAGATTTTGGATTTCACGTAGGATAAGCAGTCGAAAGACAATGGAAATCATATTTACAAGTCATTTGTTTAATGTTGAAATTTTGAACAACACCGTTTTATAGAAGCCTGTTTGCGTATTGACTTAAGTAATATCTTACTTACTATAATTTACAATTAATTTTTGTAACTGTAAGATTAAGTTTGTGATCTAATCAGTCATCAAGTTATTTGAGTAGCAAATTTTAGATGATCATATACATTTAAAAAATACAGGTGACGCCTTTATTAATCATCTTTTTTTTTCTTCTACTAACTCAAACAACAAAATAAATATAAAAATGTTTTTAATTACAAAAGAAATATTCGTACATAAAAATAATTTTTTAATAGTAACATATACCCACTGAAACGGTCAAAGTAATAATTTTAGAGATTATATTGAATAATAAGTTATACATCAATCGTAGTAATGAAAAAATGGAATTAATATGGGATAGACTTAAAAAACAAAAAAACGGGATACATTTTTTCTCGTATAACGGTCGTCGAGGTAATTGGATACAAAGTTAAAATAAATCACATATAATATGGTACTAATGGTTGCTGATTCGTAGTCATTTACTCGCTCGTAATTTTTATACAGCCGATATTTCACCCACCTGATAATAGTTACCACCATCGAGTTATTTAACTATTTCGATATCTTAGTGTTCCAGTGACAAAATGCTAAGCAAGTACTTATTTTGTACGTGTTTTCACAGTCGCATTTTTTTCTTTTGATTTTCCGTTCAGTATAGACATATTTCAAAACATCTTATGCGTTAGTCGTAGATCCCGGATTCGTACAAAATATGTTGCCAGCATATTATTTTAGCTGCAGTACGTGCAGGAACACGAACACGTTCACAACATTCGTTGGTGCCGTGATATTTACGCGGTGCATTCGTTTGTAACCTTGTGCAAATACGCACTCGTACAATTACTATAAATTGAATTCAACACGCGCACGCGTACCTCCTATGTACAACGTGTGTTTTGTATATAAGTAACGTTTTCATCACGACCGCGGCCCGGCAACCGTTTCGAATTCTTCGCAGAGATCTCCGCGTGCAATCGGATCATGAATCATGCACCACGAGTTAATTACTGTCCACCGCCGCAGAGCGCTAAACGTTTTGCGTTCATTCGTTTTTTTTTTTTTTTCAAAATATATTACAATATATACTAGACGCCGTTGGCGAACCGACACGAAGGAGTTGTCATCGCTAGCTGCGGGTTCTCGTGTACGCGTGCACGTGTATAATATGTACATACGCGTATCGTACACGTATGGTTGGAGGTACGTACGTAAACACACACACACTCACATGTACACGTACACGTATATTATTTGCTACATAACCGCGTAACGGGATGAGAAAGCTGCGGGGAGTCAGTTTTGATGGCATCGGTTCGAGACTAATTCCTCGGGAGTTAAACAAATGCATTCGTTATACCTATGTGGAAAGAAAAAATAAAAAGGAAAAGGACGAGCGGACAATATATGTTGCTGCAGCAGCGATAGGGAAAAATATCGTTTTTGCAAAAGCGTCAATCGTATACGTATAAACGTGATCGGCCAACGGTTCTTTTACGCGTACACGACGACGAAAATGACCATAGAACCGCATCGCTTTGCTTGTAGCATAATAATATGCTATGAATTTACATCGACACGAAAATATATCGTATCACTGCACAGGACAATAGAATACAGTACAGACACGAGTATATGCACAATAATATGATATGCTGTCGCGTGTACGCAGAAATCTTGCAACAGTATACTGTTGTAAACTGTATATATACATATTAATATATTATTGGAGTGTATTCTATGCAGCGGGAAATGTAATATAGACCCGGAAATAATCATGATTTCAAACGCGAAAAATTACATTTTTCAAATTTTATTAAGTGTGTATAATATATTAGAACACGGTACCGTTTTTTGCTCCCCTTTTATCATATGTGACACGTACGTGACGTCTCGATAAAGTTCAGAACCGTTTTTTGAATTTTATTAGCTACCGCCTCAACATTCTCTGTCCACCCCACGACTATAGTCACATTAACGTCATTATTAACCTCATATCATTAACTGAACGCCTGTTGTCGGTTCATTAATGGACTTATTGAAGGAGCTATTTATATACCCTTTTCGTTAGAACGACTTGATAATTGTGTTCTTGGTTGCACTAGGTCCAAGGATTTTTTTTTACATACCATTAAGTTGTAACCAAATCGTACAAATTTTATGCAAAATGCCCCTCCATCCAGGATAATGTCAATTATCAATAATAATTTATAGTTTTTTCGTACCTTGGCCAACTTCTACAACTTTTTTTATTTTTTGTCTAAAGTTAAACATAATTCTTTGCTCAATTAATTTAGGCCTTATATGTACCTAGTTTAAATCTTAATTTAATTGTTATCCTGGTCAGTTATATTATATATATAATTTAAATATTGCTAGTATTTTGAAATATTGTATTGCTAACACTTTTCTCGAAAGCCTTATGGCGTATATTCTAATAAATAATAAATAAAAATATACATATAGGTATGAGTAAACAGAAATATTTGTGTACAATTAAAGTAATTTTTTTTCAGTATAATTATTATAAAACTATAAGAATCCAAAAATATAATTAAGCTGTGCATTATATTCTGTATAATAATCAGATATCTTTTTGCCGATGTTAGTGTTTAATATGTTTACAAACAACTTCTATAGTAATAATACAATCAACTCATAATATTTGTAATTTAATTCAATATGATTCAATAATCCGCATTTTCAATAAGAACTGGAAATATTATATATTGAATTTATTAAGGCATAATATGATAAATCGATCGAAGTATGGGTAGCTTTATGAAAAAACTTGTAACACCTTATAATTTCAAAACTCATTTTGTTTACTTTTTGTTAAATTTTCAACAACGCGTTATGAGAAATTAATGAAATAAATCCAAATTTATGAAAATTTAAATTCAACAATAAATCCGTACTTCCAGATTTTAAGCGTCAAAACTTTGGTTTTTTTAAATTTCAAACGATCTAGATTTTTACACCAATATTATATCGTAGAAACAGTCGAACCTTGAAATACAAAAGCGTTTGGAATCCTTTTGAATGTACTTTTTATTTACGCCCTCGCCAAATTCGAGTTATCGTGACTTAGCTGTTTCTTGTGTTCTAAAAGACCGTGGACTGCATATGGAACACGCGCCATGTGTTAACATGATGTACGCATGCACATTCTCTCGCATGCTCAGAAAACGAGTCGATATAACAAGTTTCGGGTGGACACTGTACGTATATACGATCCGGTGTCTAAACCGTGGTGTTCAGCCGAACGATGATGGTGTTATTTTTATCAATTCCCTCCTGAGATGTTATTATTAATTTTTATTTCTTTTTCGACTGTCATAATAATTGGTCGATGCGTTGACACGGAAGTTCGTTATGGACGAGTCTTGTTTGACGCGCGGCATGACGTCTGGTTCAACAACAACGCGCGCACGGTCCTGTAACAGATCGATATGTTATTAATTTTTATTTTTCCATTTTTCAATCAGTACGCACGTGCACGCGACGGCGCGTACGTCAGTGATTGTAGACGGCCCGCGATCAGCACAGATCTCCCGGACTTTTGATCGGAAAACTGCGGATCAACGCGCTGCCCGGTGGTTCACGCTGCTTGTCCGTACACGTTCATTTATATCGCCCAATACACGTGCGTGCAACGTAAGCGGTATGGAGTGTAATAAAGCGCGTATCACGTAGTTCATTGTAAAACAGCGTACGGATTTACCACGCGTTACCGTTCGTTTATAAGCGCGTACACATATTTCTTCATGTACATGCTAAGGTCGGGCCGTAGCCCGACCTTTTTTTTAAAAAAAATGGCTGGTACGTCAAAATGAGGCTAGTAGGCCATATTATACTCACATCATAATTGCATTATAAGTAAATGTATAGTGTTATGAAAATATTTAAGATATTTTGGCCGCGAAGTTTTGAAATTGCCCGACCACATTTTAAAAACTTCGGCGCCACTGTGTACATGTATGTATACATTTGTACGCGTGTGCATTCGCAGACCGTTGAAATCGTACAGTTTAATGGTTCTGACCCGGACGAAATCTCGTGTCGCGTTCAGTCGTAAAGCACGTGGTGTAATGTTTACTCTCATCGTTTCCAAATGGTTTTCGTACGGTGATCCGAAACCGATACAATACGTGCATAAAACGTATCCCAAACACTTTATGTAAATCTGGATCCGATGTACCGGCACGTCAAATCGTTTCGATGTTTACGCGCGCAGTGCCGTGCAATAAACGGGTTTCCGATTGTTGAAACGTTTCGGAAAGTTATTGGTACACGTACCGAGACGATGTCAAAATAATGGCTTCCAAACGAAATCCGAAATGTGATTCGTGGTAACAGAATAATACCGTGCGATTTCCAATCATATCCGTATTTCGAGTACGTTTTTTTTCACGACTAAAACCTGATTTCAAAATTTTTATTTTTATCAACATACCGTACAATCGTTATTATAATAATACAGCATTACGATTACCAATAGCCGTTTAAGTTGCCGACAATTCCATGGAGTTCCATCACGGCGTGTGCAACGTATATAATGTGTATACAGGATTTCACAGGTGCGGTATAATGAATCAATGAACCCTATAACACTTGATTTAGAAAAGAAATCTGTTCGGAGGTGTACAGAAGATGAGTAGACCGCAGGCTTTGTGCGTGTATTTACATGTTTAAAAGCAATCGTGTCGCGTTCGAAAAACGAATAACGAAGTTCGGCAGTTTGTTGTGTAACGTCTATTACTTATGCGCGTATACCTCGGATCAAGTGTTGTAGATCATTTGTTATAGCAGTTGATCTACAACAGTTTATCTGTGTGGTACAAATTCGACTCATTGAAATCACACGTCACGCTGGTCAGTAAATGCAGCTATAAGTTATAGAAAAAACCTAATTGTTATAACAGATTTGTTCTATAGCTTATTAGCTGAATTTATTGACCACCGTTACGTGTGATTCCGATGATTCGATTCGATGTTCACACGATTCAATAATACACCGCGTCATTGTTGTTGTAACGAAACGATAATACTGTTACAATACACAATCGCATGGTTGAATACGATCAAATTATCAAACAATTATAAAAATCAAATACCGCGAGCTGCACAATAATAGATTACTATATAATTTGAGTATTTACACCAACGGAACGCCGCGTGAATCCTTACGCAACACATACCGTAGGCTGCACATGCGTTATGCATAATTATAATAATAATATAATAGCGCATTATTATACATGGGATTTGCAGTCAAGTAACATTTTATTAGGCGTGGGCATAGGCTTGCGCAGACCTGTATTTCTGAGGACGCCTGTAATAGTTTTGGGCCCTATCTTAACAAAACGTGTGGGCATATCCAATAAATTATAACGTATAAATAATTGAATTAGATTAATAACATTAATCTACTAACATTGGTGGTAGGTATATTAGTCGTAATGGTTATGTTCTCCTTGAATATCGTATAATTTTCTCATATACCTTCAATTATTCATGGTTTGTACTCTTGCTGTAAATTGCAACTGTTACACCACCGTAAAAAGTTTATGCACGAAAGTTAAGAACATTTTGTTTTATTTTTCCTATCACGAAACATGGTTTGTTTTTTACCAAATATTTTAGAATAAATTACATTTGATTTAAGATACGGATCTCTCATACTTGGACTTGAACCGTTGTACCTCATTTATAGCATATCGGGGATGCCCCGGCACCCCCTGCGCACAAACCTATTTGCTTGGATGTGTTCAAGCATTGTTGTATGCGTATCAAAACGGTATGTTGACAAACATGAGCGAACCGAACCATCTCAACGCACTGGTATTACGCGGTTGTTGCGGTGGGAAAATCGAGACGAATCGTCGCGTGCTGTCTATGCGTACGATTGTGCTGTAATCGCGTTGTTAAAATATAAATCTTTTCGGTCGGCCGATCGAATAACACAATACACCGCGCTAACTACATAATAATAACACCGTATCGGGTTTCGTGACCAAAACGACGGAGGTCGGTCGGCCGGCCGCTGCTCACGGGAAGATTAAGTCATCACACGCGCGCGCGCAGTACGCGGACACGGTCGTGACGCGTGTGCCATCCGAGTAATCCGACGACGGCTCACCGAAACACACGACGATAACGTAATAATGAAAATCGTGGGGAGAGGAGGGGGTGAGTGGAGGGAAACAATGTACAACAATAAAAAAATTACCGGCCGGTAATCCGTGCGCGTCATTAGAGATTAACGTTTTCCGCGGCGGAAATTAAATGGTAGGTTACAGTAAACAATTAGTGTACACATATGCGCCGTGCGGTGCGCGTATGGCGCTCCGGGGCACGAAGATATAATGTAATACGCCATGCAAGGTTTATATGGGAATTTTTATACTCGGGGTCGGCCGGGGTCAGCAGTGAAAAAAAAAAGCAACCCGTAAACCGCCCGAGGTCCGGACGTTTTTCATAATATTCACGAAATTATTATTAGATGCGTATTATACGTATGAATTCCGATATGTGTTCGTGTGTTATACCGTCAATGGTACGGCGTGTGCAGGTCATTCTGTGTGTGTGTGTGTGTGTGTGTGTGTGTGTGTGTGTGTGTGTGTGTGAATGTGTTTTGTTTTCTCTCGTTCGCCCCGTCGATGAATCCGAGACCGGACTGACGAAGAAATTCGACGCTGTGGGTATCATCATCTCTGGGGCCTAGATAATATTTTAATGTCCGTGCCCGATAAAGATCACATCCCATACAAAAACACAAAACCGTTGACCACATATGAAGTCAAAGTCCCACAGGACGAAACGGATCGGTAATAGGTTTTATTTTTCCTTAACAATAGCCCCGCCCTGCCGGGCGCATGTTCATTGCATCTATCAGCACGACGACGCCGGTTTATTAATTTCACTAGTGCTGCAGACGTGTCATATATACCCACGATTATAAAAATCCGTTGCTTGGCTTTCTCTCCATCGACAACCAAAACGATTCGAATAGGTTTCATCCGGAAACGTTCGTATTGCAGCCGATAATAATAATAATTAGACGTGTGCGCTCATCGTTACTCCAGCTGCTATTACACTCTACAACGGAAATCGCGGGCGTTCATGAGTAAAAAATATTTCACGAACGAACAACAAACGAATAATATTAATTGATTAAAAAAAAACAGTTTTTAGAATAACGCGACGGAAAACGTTACGTATTTAATTTTCGTTAAGTACTACGATTTACCTACCTACGTATGATTAACATGTACTGTAAAGCGGTTTGTTTCAATTGAATGTCATATTTATAGTAAGCAATAACGCAAGCATTTGTGACTTTAACGACCATAGTAATATCAATAAATTGTGAACACTAAACGAACTCAAATAATTTGATTAAATTAATTAAATTTTCAATACTCTCAATTATTGAGAGCATTGAAAATGTAATCACCTTTCTTTCTGTCATAAAAAACGGATACTTTTATTTAACGACTTGGATCGTTATGATATTTATCAAACATCTAAACTATTGTCAATGAAATTATCGATTTGCTTACTGTTTAAAATATTCATTATTTATAATTTTGTTATGTTGTAATACAAGATCACAACAGTTGACTAGTTCTTGATTTTCTCTATTGCACAAGTGATATACTAAAAATATTATGTGTAATGCATTGTGAATATATAACTTACTGCATTTTGTATACTATTACTTTTCGCAGTAGCATGCCCAGACATTTTTAATGGTAGAGGATGATATTAATTATAGTTCGTGTTAATGAATTATGGGTGGGAAATCAAAAGCATAATAGGTAAGCCTATATATATATATATGTATATATCAGGCCTTCCAAATAGTTTATTTCTTATAAATGTGCGTAGAAATCAATATTTTTCTAAGTAATAAGATTTAAATAAATCTTAATTATTAAAATTCTGATTGTTTATTAACGATATCAACCATTACACTAGTTCTTATTTTTAAAATTGTAAGCTTGTATTACATACATGGTAATAATACTTTTTCAATTTAAATCGATACTATTTTTCGTGTTTTTCAGTCAAAATACTATGTCATGGTTTTATATTGTTGTGAATCGTATAATATATTTTTATACGATAATCCAAAAAAAAAAAAAAAAATATTGATAAAAATTCAATATTTACATAATTTATACTCAAACAAAACTATTCGTAAATCGTAATTGCTGTACAAGAATTCATATATATATATATTATACATTGTTTACACCACACTATCACACGTATATAGCTACAATCATATAATATTATAGTTTATTATTATTTATTATCATCAATGTTTCACAAAGACGCAATTCGTAAATTTTATTTTCAAGCAAATCAATTTTATATTGAATAATTTTCGTCTAATTGGCATTTTATAGAAAAACGATTTATTGATCAAGTCAAAATCTCGAAAACATAATATTTGTATGTTATGTTAGTATACGCTATATACGATACTAATCGTAAGTACCTATATATGTATGTGTTGAATAGTTTGTCGAAGAACAAGTCGTCTTGTACGTGTTTATGTGTCTGGTTTATTCCGTGGCATTGATTCCATATAATATTGATAATTGGTAATAATTGATTGACACCGTCACGTGCACAGATGTATGTAATTGTATACGATAGACGTAAGCTATATAATATTGTATTACACCAGTTGTAATGATCAGTGGCGTGTTTGCGGGAGGCTATGGTTAGATTGCCCTATGATCCGAGTTGTATAAATATTAATCGGTGTAATTATAAATAAAAACAAAAAACCGGTCATAGATATTATCTATTAGCTACACTACGGATGATTGCGACTTTTTTTTTTTTTTTTTGTAAACGGTATTTGAAAATAATAACATTAATGGCTATGGATGAAACGTGTCCTCGCGACCTGCATCCTCTGAAAACGACTGTACTTAGGTATCATGACTGGTAACAGGTATCAGGTATGTTTTTAATAGAAGCTCTACACATTAATTGTAATATGCTTATGCGGATGATTTAAAATATAATCGAGATTACAGTGCACTATAAATGTTGTAACCACTTGGTGAAATGGAAACGGTTTTTTCGCACTTTTTGGAGTATGAAAATATTTCACGAAACCGGAACGCGAATAAGAAGCGGCAGTTTCATCACCTCTGTCCAAATGTTACAGCCCTTGTCCCCCTTTAACGAATACGGAATATCACACTTACGACGCGCCGTCAAACAACGGTTGACCATCCCGAATCCGACGCGAACTACTCTCCGCGGTCGATAGAGCGGGTTGCCCTGGAATTATAGTTTGTGTGTCAATACGTAATGTATTGACACCATCGTAAAATACCGCCACTTCTATACGCGTCCGCGACGAGAAAATTACATATAAGCCCGGCAGACACCTACAGTATATCAGTTTATTCTAATAAAACTAGTTTCAATTATAATTGTTTAGTGTCAATAGTGCATCACGGCAAGCTACGGGTAGGTTAGATACATATAAGAATATGAAAGCACTCGGTCTAGACATTTTGAGATTAGTTACTTTACAGTGCAACCGCAACCGCGTAAATTTTCATAACGGGACAGAGCGCGTATAGTAAATACCGTCCCCATTCATACTAATATATCTGTCATTACAAAATTCGCTAGTCATATTATATTAAAAGACGTAATGCTACCGTGTGAGTGTACGTAGAACCATTATAAAAATTCTGTTTATATTCTTAATAATTATAGTTATATTGTATATTTAAAAAAAGGTTTTTAAAAAATTAATTACCGTAAAACCCTATGTGTTATATTTGTATCTGGAATAGATATAAATTCTAACCTTTACACCCCTTACATAAAAATAACTGTTTGGACTTGCGTTTGGTATATTACATCATGCTGACAATATTTCAGAGGTTTGTAAATTAAAAACAAAATATTAAAATAAAAATAAAAAAAAAACAAAAAAAGAACCGGATGGGCCTCGCTCTGCTGTACACTTGGGGGTGAAGTGCGACTCTTCATAGGATAGGTCATTATAATGGATTTGTTAAATTTGAATTCAATGATAGGTATCATTGTATACGAAAAACGATTTTGAACGGAGATGATATGTTTGTCTAGAATATAATACAATGTTATTTATAAATATTGTAATAAGTATATTTTATTTTGAAACGAAAAATGTAGAAAAATCGAAAATTTAAATTGTCTATAAATAAGTCAAAATATGTCAAAATACTTTGAAAACTCAACCATGTATAGAGAACATCAATATAAAGATTTGGTGAATATTTCAAGTTGTTGCGATTTTTGGTTTTTGAGTTAGAGCATTTTAAAAAACCGATATCATTTGTCAGTCTAGAATATTATACATTATATTATATTTTACATGTAATTCTATGTCAATATTCGCTGTTCAAACGCTTATAAAAAAAAATTGTGCCTTTGGATTTTAATAATTTTTGAATGACATTAAGAACTACTTCTGTGGAATCTTCTATTAAATTTTCAAGTATGTTGTAGGAGCCAAATTTTTTTTATCACCGATTATAAAAATAAAATGTAAAAAAATCGAATATTTTAAATGCCTATAAGTGGCTTAAAAATCAATATTATATTTTAAAAAAAATATGACAAAAAAGGAAATACCAATCTTAACAGCTGGTAGAAATTTCAAAAATCTGCGACTTATACTTTTTGAATTATAACAAATATTAAAAATCGTTTGAGAATAAATCGATATTTTATGCAATTTCAGACATAAAATTTATTCCTCTGAGTCTGGTAGAATTTTTTTTAAAGATTTTTGAAGAGTAGCTTATAGATAACCTAGTGTTAAAATGTTGAACCTTAAGTATGAACAGAAAAAATTTTATGAATTTTTATCTACAAAATAACTTGCAAATTTTCGCAATTTTTACATATTTCGTATAAATTGGAACTTTGAGCACTTAAAAAAAAAATTGTGACTTACGATTTTAGATTTTTTTTTATCAGTTAAGGAACAACTTATAAGAATCCTTGTATTAAATTTTCAAGATTTTCTGGCCGGCCAAAAAAATTGTATTGTTATTTTAAAAAAAAATACTTAAAAAAATTGAAAATTTCAATTGTCTATAAATAGCTTAATAAAAATCAAAATACTTTGAAAATTTAACAGTGTATAGAAAACTCTAATCTTAACATTTGGTGAAAATTTCAAGTATTTACATCGATTAGTTTTTGAGTTATAGCAAAATAAAAAATTTGATTTTGTTGAAAACTGGTTTTGCGTAAAAACTCCCGTTTTTCCCTTATTTTTTTAGAGTTTTTCCCGTCGCATTTAAAAAATATTGAAAATTTTTTACTTTTGACCCCCCAAAGTACCAACTAAATTCACTTTCCTTTCAGAAAAGTTGCTACATAAGCAAATCGAAGCATTTTTACTGCCAAAAAAGGTGTCGTCAGACACAAAAAAAATAAAAAATAAAAAATAAAAAAAAAATACACATCATTGTAAAACCAATAGATTCCATCACTCCGTTCAGAATCTAAAAGATGTATAACAGTTATATAACTAATGTTACTAATGTTCCCACGAGATGATCGTTAGATGCATATACGTGCACGTGTACAAATTACAAATTATATTAGCAACCTCACGGTGTGCCTAAATTATCGTATGATGCTAACCAGCTCTATCAGGCAGAGAAAAGCCTCATTAAAAAATCAAAAACAAAAAAAAAAAAATTCGAATAGAAGGAAAACACGACTACGGAACGGAACACACTTCGTTACCGAATGTTTCAATTACTATAAATAATAATACGAATAGAAAAATAAAACGCTCTACCCGCGGGGTCACGGATACACGTACACGCTTGCGCCGCGGAGGAGAGGTCCCCGCAATGATTTAATAATTATTTTATTTCGGTGATATTTATTAGGTGTTTGTTTTTGAACGTACGGGCCATGCGCGCGCTTAGCGTACACTACAAGCGTTACAATATTATTACCGTACGAAGAGTCGGACGCGCGTCCGCGATCGCCCCTCGAGGGTCGATGTCGCGCGGTCGTATATTATAGTGCAATATACGTACAATGGATACATCGCGTACGAGACGTGTTGCGCGCGCGTACAACACGTTACTGCGTTATGTATTTCAATTATGATTTCCAAAACAAACATTCCGAAGAACACGGCTCGGGGGCGAAGAGCCATGAAATCCCATATAGTTCGTCGTCGCCACCAGTGATTTCCAACCAATTATCGACAATCGTAAATTAAACGAGCCCCGATCAATTATTATTATTATTATTATTATTCTTATGATCGTCTCCCATCGTCTCCGGTCGCGGATGCAGTCATTATTTACATATCGTTGAAATATTTTCTGTTCCGTTCGATTATTAAAAGTGTCTGTACGTTGTATACGATCGCATTATGGATGACAAACCTTTGGTTATGATCTCCGGCAATGGGCAAACGTTCTCAAAATACCAATCAAGTGGTTTTGGAAACGAAAACTTGCGAGTTACACCCGAAAGTTGTCGAGGTTTTCATCGAACGTTTCCATACGTACTAAGGCGAATCACACGCGCAGATTCTTTAATAACGGATGAAAATCAACTGATATTTTATGCTGACACATGTTTTACAATTAATAAATCATTTTCGAATTATTTGATACTAGTTACTCTGTATACAATTACCTATATAGTTTCACTTTATAGTTTAACTATATAATTTATGTAGTTTATATAACTCTAATGCATAATACAACCTTTAATTCGTTGGTGGATATAATATACTGCTTTTTTTAACACTTGATTCGTTAAAATAGTTGTACGACTTGAAGAATATGAAGTCTTTATCCATAACTATTAACTACTACATATATACAATAAGAGTAAATGGAAATGTTATACCTGATTAAATATTTGATCGATAATAAAGAATAATGGTTTGCATTCTGTGCGTAAAGAATGAATGTAGTATCTAATACGTGTGCTAATAGTGTATTAGTAGTGTACTACTATATAATAGTGTACTAATAGTGTAATTAATGAATCTGAAACAAAATATAATCTTTTGCACATTATGTTGAATATTTATAAATTATTCTGCACTTTATGTGAAGGCGATTGTAAAAATTTATTAGGATACATATGATTTTTTTTTTATACATTTCTAGTAGAAAATATTTTGTTATTATTTTACTACAAAATGTACTGTTTCAAAGAATATTTTTGAATTTCATTATGTTCAATTTTACTACGCACTTATTAGTGATAAGATATTTAAGATTTTATTAATTTTAGTTATGAATGGAAATCAATACAATTTTCATAAATAATTTCACTGTTTTGATACTTCAATAAAAATATTTTAAAGCCTAGTTTATTTTTAAGTTAAAAATTTTGTAAAATCTATTTATATTATTATATTATATATTGTGTAAAAATAAAAAATTGTTTTAATTACATTACAAAAATACAATATCAATAGTTTATAATTATTCTAATATTTTAGAAAATGAATTCCACTTGTTAATATTGTAATCATTTAAATATCGAAACAAGTAACAACAGTTATAAAATATTATACGATATTAGTTGGGTGGTTAAAGTTCAACAATCACTAACCTTGCTCTTTATAACTTGGTCTTATATTAAATTAATATTATTAATGTAGTATTTATTATAAAGCGTACACCCGATTACTAGTAAATACAATAATAAATTTGTGCTACAACAATTTTTTTTATACTTACGGTTATCGATTATCGTTTCGAGTGATTCAAACTTGCAACGCAAACATAAAACAACCTTGATTTAATTTTAACATCATCATGCCAAGAAAAAAAGAAAAAAAAACTCTAACGAACTGTAAACTTTTTAATTTTACCAATTTATTTATTTATTGTATGTATATTGTTATCGTTCAATTAAGTAACGTAAAGAGCTATTGTCTGAATTCATATAATCATTTATTAGTGTCGAATGTGTGTCTGAATGCGGCGTGCCAATTGTAATAATGCAAAACCTTTCTGCATTTACTATTTTTGTGTGATCGGCTGAACCGTTAAAATATTTTTAACGTAACGAAAACCATACACTATAAAAGAATGTTACGAAGTAGATGTATTGAGAATATTGGAATCTAGCTGATGTGTAGTTTATGATCGCGGTTCGAGTTATAATACAGCACGCGGCCACTGAACTGGCTAAACTACTATTCAACGCGATAGCGTCTAAACAAACGTATGTACAATAATAAATCGCATTTACATTAAATTCAAGTATCGCAAACTAATATATCAAACACACGTGAAGACCAATTTATAATAGGTTAAATGAACACTTTTGACAGGTACATCCCTGTAACGAACGCGTCGGTAAACAACATTTGTGTTCAGGTATGTGTGGCAGAGTATAGTTAATAGTACACGGTAATATATTTTCGCCAGTTTTGGCGAGAAAAAATTAAATTCTATGTGTTCATATATGCACGTCGGAGAGAGCGCAAATCGATGATTGCAAACGACTAATGCAGTATAAACACAGAAACGTTAACTTGTACACAATATGCGTTGCGCGGTAAAGACGACGCCTTTTATACGGCTCATTGTTTTCCGGTCAATAATTGCAGATAAAAAGTTATTTTTTGTTTTTTCAATACTTCGAAGATCATTGTTAATTAATTGACATTAAACTAATCGTCTATATGGTTTTATCATGCGTTTTTATGATATGTTTTTTCATATACATATATATGTAATGCAACATATCACGGTCATCAATGAATCAGATGTATTTTACTTAAGTAATCTTTACCATACAGCTTGTTGTGTGATCTACTTCATTTTCTTATTTTATATCGTAATGCGTATTGCAAATAATATTAAAAATACGGTAAGATACTGGTTTTGAATTTGTAAGTACTTTACTGTATAAGCTGTATTTCTGTAAAAAATTTGAAAGCAATAATAAATCATCGCATTCGGTAAAAAGTCCCGACCGATAGTCGGTGTAATATATTATTACACATCACTATATCAGTAAAGGTATCGAACGCAATATTATGTAACATAAATATTACTCGGATGAATCGACATGTAATAAAATAATTGTATACATATTTGTATTTAAATCAACAGTCCAAAAATATAAAAATCAGCACTTCAACGGTCCAAAAATATTTTTAAAACGACACATCGGTAAAAAACAAAATTTACATCACAATATATATAGAAATTATAACAGCCCATTAAACTAAAGACCAAGGCCACTGTAGGTTTAAAGTTTACACTGGAACGGTTCGAAGCAATGACCAGGGGGCTGCCGGGGAAGAAGAAAAAATATCCGATGCTCGTATATTTGAGGGTTTTTAAGTTCCTATCGACTATTTCGTTTACGGTGCTCGTCCCATGATCATGGTTCATGACTTATGTATAAAAAAAAATAAAAAAAATAAAAAATACTTGTTGCGCTACACTGCCAACGTGACCACCGAGGTCTCACGATAATAAGTTATGTGTGTTGAGGGTGCTGCGTGAACCTCGATGTAAGCGAACTAAGAGACCGAACATCACAGCCGAAGCGAACGACATACATCCATAATATATTATATATTATTGCGCTGGATTTGCGACGGAACACGACCGGGAGACGGGACTTCAGAGTAGCGTGCCTAAACGATTATTATTTACGCAAGTGTGCATTGTAAATGCATACATATGTGTATGTGTGTATAAGTATAACCAAAAATCGTATACAAACAATAAAAATAATGCACCAATCGCGGATATCGGAAGGAGGGGGAGATTGATAGATCACCTTGAATTTTCATCACCACTGTACATTTTGCTTATAACTCAATAACTTTAACTTTATGATAGTATATTGGTAGAAGGTTTTCTAAAACTAACAATTTTTTGAATATTTTTCGTACCGATTAGAGTAGATAATACATTCTCAAGAAAATAAAGGGATTGTTGAAACTCATTACATCTGTGAATATGAAATCCACCCCTCCCCTCTCAGAACTAAGGTACGTCCGCCAATGGAATACACTATATAGTTTATGTAAATGTAATACTTTACGCGCGCACACGTTGTGTATTGATAATGTTTTAAATAGTAAATATTAATGAATATAATATCACGCTCAATCAGTGTCATATGCTATAGCAACCGAATACCAATTCTGGGGTAATACTTCAAAATGCGCTCTTACTTATTTTTCATTTGAAATTATTGTAATTATTAGACATTATTTTTGACAATCGTTTCAATTAATTTAAAAGACGTTGACATTTTTGTCAATGCAATACACAGCATTGAGCGGTGTTATTTTTAACGTAAAAAAACAATTTTTCATTTTATCGTACTCACAAGAATTCGTTCGGGGCGTATACACCTTCATCCCCTCCCCCTATGTGACAGCCCTGCGCTGAACGAGTTTTCGAAACTGCACACGTTTCTGAAATTTACGAATCCGATGACGACCGTCTCTCTCTTTCTCTCTCTCTCTCTCTCTTTCTTTCTCATTCAACATCATCGTCTGAAGTTATTGTACAAGCACGGCGGCATGTACCGCCTAGACATTAATATTATGCACGTATTGCGTTATGGATCTTCTCCCCGTGCACGCAAATGAAACAATAATAACAGGATTCACGGGACGCGGGAATAAAATCCGGAGAGACGATCGGGCAGAAAAGACAGTTGGACAACGATTTAATGCCGTACCGGCGCACTATATTGTTATAATATTACGTGCGCTACAAAGAACCACACGAACGCTGTACGATATAAAACACGAGTGTATATTTACGAGTACCGTGTGCACCAAGTGTACCTCTATTCGGTTTGTTTTTCCTTCCAACTCTCAGTAGTGTTTTTATTTTCGTCCGATGTAATAGCCGTACCGTCATTTTATTGCTAAACGCGGCCTATTATTTTATCAGCCGCACGCATACACCGCTGAATGTGGATCGAACGGCCCCACACCGAAACGGCCAATAACGGACAACGATGCTCAATAAAATTAACGTGACGATATCGACTAGGTACACGTATTTAATTCGACGTCCGTCCATATACTACTCGTACGCTTTGCGCGTGTGTGCATGTGTATAGTTTAAAAAAACGTTTAATGTAATATTAATTCAGCCGCAGCAACGTTACACGGACAACGTTTTAAATTACATGACAGTTGAAACGATTTCCCGTCGAATCCGAGCAGATAAAATTAATCAACACGTTTATGTATATATACATATAATACCATTATTATTATTACTATTATTTTCTATACGTATGCGAACGCGTTATGGTTAAGATTAAAACAAATGTTTAAGACGGTGAATATATGGTCGTGCGAAGAATGAGCACCAATACGAATATATGCGAATTACACACGCAACGAACGATGTTACGCGGTTCGGTATTTAAAATAGTCTTAATAGTTTTGCTGCAAACACGTATGTTATTAGTTATTGCATTGTTTACTGTGTTCGTACTATGAAACAGATATCCCGCATCCATGCGAGTCCGTGCAAAGTCGAACGCTTGAAAAATGTTTGATGGAATAATAATAATAATAATAATAATAATAATAATAATAATTATACTCGTTTATTGGTTTTGCGTGAAGCGGTTGCCGTTAGTCTCGTGCACTCTTGATGTACTCGACATGAAATCTTCTCTGTAAACGATACGATAACAGGATCATGTGATACGCGATAACCATGTGACAATAAGTGATCGTATGTGTATACAAAAAAAAAAATGTCGGGCCAGCGATACTGGAAGAACCGAGTGAGCAATGGTTTTTGTACATAGTTTCGCATTGTGTAGCTATAGGCTTATAAAATTGTTGCAATCGGATAAAAACTATGTATAAACGGTTGAATCCTCGCTATTTTAAAAATTGAACAAAATATTGTTTCTTAAAAAATGTATGACAAATGTAATATTTCAACGAGTTAAACAGAAAAAAGTTATTATTATATATATTTTTAAAATTTTTTTATACATTAAATAAGTTATACGAGTATTGTTTTAAAGGAAATTTTCATCACATAATGTTTAAAATGTTATAATTAGGGCTCGGAAGTTGATGAGCTTATAAACAATAAAAAATAACATAAAAATGGCAAAAAATGTCCATAAAAAATGACCTAAAAAAATTACAAATATTAGTTTTAAATTAATAAAAATACATTTTTTTTTTTTAATATAAAATTCTATATAAATTTATTAAAGCTTCAAATTACTCAAAATATGACATAAAAATGACAAAAATGTCCTTAAAATAGGGAAATAAAAAAATAATAGTATTGGATACTAATCGAATATTAGAAAAAAATAATAAAATGTAGGTAGATATAATATTATTCACTACAATACGACAACGACAAATGTAATCGGTTGAGATAAAATTGGATAGGTACTAATCTTAGTCATTGGTAATTTCCAAGTTTTAGGCATAATGGTCGACAAGAAACGATAAGAAATTAACTAGTTTGAAATCAGCAAAAATGACTATAAATAAGGGAAAATAACCTAAAAATCACAAAAATTACAAAAAAGTAATAAACACCAAAATATGCAAAAAAAATGCAAAATAAAAATTAGTTATTCAGATTCACATGCTAATGAAACAGATTTGTGACCAGGAGAGCATTGTCTAAGAAGTTCCAAAAAAGAGATGCAAAATGCATCAACTTCCGAGCATTAGTTATTATATAGGTTTGAAGGTAGAACCTTACAGGTACATTTTTTTTATGTGTTCAGTATTTGATATTACGACTTACAAAGTTATCGTCCTTATTTTAGGTGGAATGGTGTACATAATTATTACGAAAAAATAGAAAAAATAAATATATCTTATTAGTTGCACGTGAAATTAATTTAAATATATAATAAATTGTTCAAAAAATTCACTATAAGAGTTTAGTTAGGTTTTCTGTTAACGTTGGTCACATGATAGTTTGTCATGTCGTGTAGCGTGATCCGTGTATCGAGTGACAAATATTTGTCGACAAACGTTGTCGTTGGAATGATTGCCACCGAAAGTTAGTATTTTTGACCCGTGTTAAAGGAGTACCCAATATCGGAAGCCATTTGGAACTATCATTTGGTGGACGGCTACACGATGTGACATCCCTTGTGTGGTCTTGGACTACTGTTCTTTACTTCTGTCCGTGGACAACATCTATCATCTACTTGCACGCATTTTTTTCTGTTATTATTTTTTTAAAGGTCTTAGAGATACCTATGTGAGTGAAAAGTTTGTTTCGGGTGACTTAGAAGTTAAACACGAAATTTTACGTTACACATTTTTGCACATTTAAAGATTTTCAATTTTGCTATTTTGCTTTTTTAAGTGTCTTTCATTTTCGTAGCCTTAGTAAAATATTTTTTCTTAATGATAAAAAGTAATTATAGTAGTTTTAATTATTTATATTCTAATAAATTCATGTTAATAAACTAATTACTCTTTCTATAGTATTAGCTTATTATTTATTTAAATTGTACATCGACGTGATCGATAAGCTTTTTAATGATAAGAAGGACATTTTTTTTTCATACATAACACATTTTTTCACATATTTTAGTATTTATAGTGCATATATTGGGGCTTATATGAATATTTTTAAGAGCATAATATGCATAATATTATTATAGCGCACTGCTCATTTCCGTACACGCTTTTGGCGGTAAGTCGCGAACGCACGTTACGCCGTCAACGCGTTGCACACGTAAGTTAAGTGCACTGCGGTTGATGTTCGGTGGGCTTCGTCCGTACCATATCGAAATACGCGCGTGTACGGTACGATCGACGCTCGATCACCGACGTGCTCCCGAACAATGAAACGCGCTGTCAAATGCGCTTGCAATGGAATGACGGATTAACAGTTGACTGTAACGCGCATTGATCGATTGTACCACACACACATTTTATTCAAAGCATTTCATGTGCCGCTCGTTGCGTTCATCGTGCGAGTAGACAACTTTTTTTTTAATTTTTAATTTTTTACACATTTCGCCTAAGATCCGGAGTACGACTCGAATACTGTCACGGTGTCGAACACGGCTTAAAAGTGATTAGCTTCTGAAAATCTACAAATCCATTACGTCGAAGCGGAAGAAACGCATTTTCAGTTGAATAGTACCTGTTGTTACAAACCCGATGAAATTTTAAAAAAACGAGCTCGTCCAGTTTTCGCGTCTGGCCCGTAAATATTGTTACAACGTACGATGTTTGTACGCGACATTTTCTTTCGTCGTTTTCTACGTTACTATGCGTTACGAACCAGTTCGGTTTTTCAATACCGATTGTTGCGTACTCAGGAAAATCGAGTGCACGTATATTCCATTTGTGCGTAACATAATTACTACGTCTTGTTGTATCGGTCTTCCTCGGTCAGTCCCCGTTTCGCATTTCAATCAAGACTTTTACAGTCTAATGTTCTGACTTGGATATTATTCAAATGAACATATTGCACACGCTGTAACTTATGACCACGTGCGTACGCGCGTGCGCGCGTGTACGTGCATATGTGTGTTTAGTAGTAGTGGTAGTAGTGATATTAGTTGTATTAGTATTGGTGGTAGTAATGGTCTCGAGTCCGAACGGGGCAATTATCGGGAGGAAGGAGATAGAAGTATAAAAATAACGAAAACCCGATCGCGCCGCACCTGTTTTCGAGCGATCGGTGGAGGAGCGGGGCCCTCATTTAAATACAGGAATGAGAACAACGCCGTCTACTCCGACGACGACTTGTCGAACACCTCTGTTAACGTATCTCCCTCTGCCGGCACGGCGTGCGTCCGAAACACGACAAAGCTTTATTATTCGTGCACACGGTACGCTGTTGGAAACTGCGTTCTCCGTGTTTCCCGAATGCGTGTATTATTGTTGTACATTTTGGAATCGCCCGGTTGTATTTTATTGTTTGGCGCCCGCCGCCGACGTACGCCGCGTGACGGTAAATTATGCATATTTATTGTACGCACCGTGTTGTCGGAGGAGAAAAAAATTCTGTCGTTTCTTCCCCCGTCCTCGATTAAAAGATTTTTCGATTTATTTTTTGTATTTTCTCTTTTAATTTCGTTATTATGTTATTCACACCGCGGAAGAAACGAATACCGAGCACATAAAACGTCGCCCGAACCAGATAACGCTATTAGAGCCATATCGTACCGGCTAATTAGTAAGGCCGGTTGTCGTGTAGTCTCAGTGACATTCACACCGATGTGACCGGTTTTCGACCGTAGCCGTAGCCGTTAATCAAATGCCACCGCCGCCGCAGATCGCGTATAGCACCGAGACCTGAGAACAACGACGAAATATTACCGAGAGACAGAGAGAGAGAAAAACGACAGTGCGATATATATGCTGCAAGGACGAGCTTTGTGTTCGGCAGCTAATAATAATAATAATAATAATAATAATAATAATAATATATTCTGTGTTTTTGTAATGTGTGAAGTGAGATTGAGGTGAGTGCCGACATCGGTATACTCTCTTGTTAATGCATACCTCGGGTTGGGCTGTTTATGACTTCATATATATGAATACATATTTAATATATATATATATATATATATATATATATATATATATATGTTTTATATTTATACATATTTTATATACACTTCAGACCCAGCATAAATTCGTTTAGTTTATTTTTTTAGACCATTTTATGACACATTTTATTTCACATGTTTTTGCATTTCTATCATTGTGTATTTCGACAATAACAGAAAAGTGTTCAATGAAACTTAAAACTAATACATTTTTTAATATTACAGTATTATAACCTAATCATATGGTTTGTAATCTTAATATATTATCATCGATTACTTATTGGATGATTTTTCGACTGAGAACCGTGACTGCGTGTTTATGAAGTCACTCTTTAATAAATATTTATTATAAACTTTGCTGAAGCATATTTTCAACTGTTGGTTCCGTGCAAATAAGTTTTCATTATGGCATTTTTTTATTATTTATTTTTTTTTTTGATAGTCTCAGAATAATCGATCAAGTATATTAAGTTTCAAGTTTGTTCATAATATATTTAACAACTCAGTAGATTGATTGGAACATTAATTAAACGATTTGGTTTTAAAACAAGCGTGGTACAAAACTTTATTATACTTACAAACCGTATTAAAAAATTATATACAATTAGCTAGAATGTTTACAGTAAACGCATTGAATAATATACTCGTATAATAGTAAATTCGACGCATCGTTTTTAGAATTATCGACAGGCCTTTATTGGCAATATATTGTTCTTTTATAATAGTCATATATAATTCTAATTATGTATTAATATAATGGGCATGGCCGGTTTCCGCAAAAAGTGTACCTTTCCCTTTTCCGCCAATTAACTTTTGCGCCAAACCATAAATTGGTTAATTCTCTTTTCCCCCAAAAGTATACCATAAGTATACTTTACCTTTTCCGCCAATTCACTTTTCCACCAAATTTAAAAAATAACGAATAATATTTATTCGAGTTATTCTATGCAAATTTTAATAAAAGTTTTTATATTGAATCGCCGTCTATCGATACTTTGGTAAACGTTTTGATTAATGAAGTACAAACCGAAGTCTATGTTAAACTTAGAAGCACTCATCTACCAAACGTGGCACAAGATCGTCGAGTCGAGATAGAAAAAATCGAAATGAACAATTTATAACTCAGTATAAAAATGGATGTATTGACAGGTAGTATGATTATTTTAATTTGATTACAATATTTATACTTATTTTTTTCTTAAATTTTCAGATATGACTTCGTAAAAGAAATATCATATACTATAGTAAGTTATAAAAAATATAAATAACAAAAAAAAATTGTTTAATAGTTTAAGTCTAATAGTTTTTAAATTTTAATGACAATATTCAATAAAAATATGAAACATAAATAATATATGTAATTTTTTTATTTTATTTTTTCATTTGGTGGAAAAGTGAAAAAGAATTGACCTATTTATGGTTTGGGGTAAAAGTGAATCGGCGGAAAAGAGAAAGGTACACTTTTGGCGGAAATGGGTAACTCTCAGTAAAATCATATGTTGCAGTGTTAGGAATTCAGGAAATTAACTACACATTTTCAACGTTTTGATTAAAAGGTCCGTTCGCACATTATGCGTAATATATGCCTTGGCAGTTGACCATGTACGCATAATATAATACTATTCCTTTCCAAATGTGTTATAAAATTAATTTGTTAGTTTTTATACGCATTTTACTGCAAAGCATTCGTTATTTAATAATCGCATAATGAACATACGTTCAATATTATTATTATTATTATTATTATTATTATTATTATTGTATTTCTTATTAGCATTGATCAAATACAAATGTAATTAATGATATTAGGAGTAGTAGACTTCGAATATTTCATATTGTGAAATTATTTTATATCGTGTAATTAAGATCTACATTGCTTAAGGGGTGAGAATTGTATTGATACGTTAGACGTAAGATGTTTGCACTAATGTAATAAGTTTTCAGTCGTAACATTATAGTTAACAAAACGGATATGTACGGATTTATGATGTAAACGCACATAATTAAATTATTATCTGATTTGTACTGACGTGCGCATCACATGTTATTGTTAAGCGGATTTTTTTTTGTCCTCCATACCGGAATATAATTATTTTCCAATTCCTGTAACGAGTCAACATAAAGTTCTTCTTATTATGACGATGAACAATTTTACGATACCCGGTGATTTTTATGCGATGGTTATAAGAAAGTCGGTTTATTGCTGCACACACCACGTGGTGGCGCATGTTTCCAATTACAGAGACGTTATTGGAAAATTTATTTTCTTCGCATCGTCGTAAAGTACAAGGGAAGAAAAAAATACTGCGGCGCGAAAAATCCCGACTGTCGACATTGTTTTATTATTGATAAATTCCATATTTTAATAACACGAACGATGGACGAGGTCGCAATCACATTGTCCCGAGTCCGGTTATCACGACGGGTGACCGTCTATACCCCTTACCTCTCCCTTAGTACAGCTTATAGAGAACAATTGGACGTGGGTGGATAAAACTGCTGTCAAATTTCATAGTTATTTTTATTTTATCGTGTATCCTAAACAACGAAATAATACTTTCAGCGTATTAAATTTCAAAGTCTTGCTATCATTAGTTTGAAGAAAAAAATATTTGTTTTATGTTTTCCGATGTTTTTTTTATGCACACATGTACGCGAGTACATTTTTTCAGAATTCTTAACGTTTCGATGATTAATAATGTATTGCCATAGTTATTAAATCGAGAATTTATTAAAGAAATCAAAACAACAAAATTGATTACAAATCACTAGTTTTATTTTATTGCATACACTAAAAATATCTAAATTTTATATCGCTAAATTGTTTTTTGTAAGTATATTTTATAGGTTATTGATACTTATTGCGTACAATTTTTATGACTATACAATATATATTTTAATGTTATTCGTTTCAGAAAAAATGCATGTAATATAGCACTATTTGTACATTACACGTACTGGTTGCATAAACACGCATTATTTTTTTAATTTTTTTGTTTCGCAATGAAACCAGCGACAAAAATGATAGAGACAAAACGTAAACAATGGGAACCGTGGTGTATGAGCGGTCACAAAAAAGACGAATCACGAATACGAAAAGTTAAAAAATATAAGCTTAACTCTAAAAAGTCAGCTATAAAAATGCAATTGAATAAACTATTAAAACCTGAAGCTGGAGAAGGAGAAAAATCATTTCTCTTTAAACGAGTGAATTTTCCAAATGTAAACGTAGATAATCTTAAAACAAAAAATAAAAACGAAGCGATTGAAAAACGGCATCAAAATATTAAAAATGAAAAAATATTGAAAAAAATGTCATCACATATGGTTTTTAGTCGGACATTTTCCAAGTATAATGGATCTGTTCAACAAAAATTAAAAGCTGAATTCAAATCGAATTTCAAAAGCAGTGGAAAATATGATGAACAGTCTAGTAAATATAAAGCATACATAAAGAAAAATCGAAACAAAAAAAACAAATCTTTGTTAAAATATTCAATGTGTAGTTCTGGTTTTAACAATGAGATCAAAAAGAAAAAGCGTACCGTTTTATGTCCAGACCTTCCAGGGAAAGGGACTTATAACCATCGCTTTGCGTATGATGAAGCATTGCGGTTACATAAGAAAGGTATTGACGTAGATGTGTTGTATAAAGTGAAAAATAAAACTGATTCTATTTACGTGATAAATGGAGAATTTTTATGGACGAAAAATTCACGACGTAGTTCTAAACTACACAAGGCTAAATCAAAATTGGATACCATTTCTGTAGAGCAAAATCGAATTAATGAAAAAATTGAACAACTGAATAGATTAAAAAAATCGGAAGAAACAAACGCTAAATGGCTAAAAAACAATGATCCAGAGAAACAGAGATTAGCTAGAATTGCTTCTATACAGAGAGCAAACGAGCTAAGAGAAAAAGAACAATTGTATGAGGAATTGGATAGAAAACGGACTATGAGAGAATTACAAAAACAACTTAGGGCTGTGGAACTGCAAAAAATGTTAATGAGAAACATGTTGAAAGCAAATAAACCAAATAATAAACAAATTGGAAAGAAATTAAGCGTAAATGAAAAGCAAAAAATCGAAGAAATTAAAATAGATGACGCGAATAGATTATGGCGACTGAAAATACATCAAAATTTAGCCGCAAACTACAAAAAAAATATGAAAGTTGTAAATAATATACCAGAAAATAATCACGTAAAAGGCATTGAAGGATTGGATGTAATTATTCTATAAATAGTATTATTCAATAAATATACCTTATTAATTTAATATCAATTTATATTTTAAATTACCGTCTAAACATTAATTCAAAAGCAGAGGCAGATCTAGAAATATGAAATGGGGGGGGCTAAATGTATTTACAGAAAGACAAAATATATAATTTTAGTAAATACATATATTATACTTACATATTAAATGTTTAAATATAATAACATATATTTTAAGTATTTACAACATACTTATTTAATATATAACATGTCCAAAGGGGGGGGGGGCTTTAGCCCCCCCCTTAGATCCACGCCTGTTCAAAAGTATAAAATATAAAATCAAAAACTATTCATACGTTTATCTACGTACAAATATATTTTTGCTCTTTCTGACATAGGTGTCATTGTAACTAAAAATCTAATTTATCAAGTGTCATTTTTTCATTTTTATATTATGTAACTAACTAGTTATATTGTACGAAATTTCATATATTTTTTTTTCATTTTATTAAATATATAATTGAATTAATATTTTTCTTTATGTAGATCTTAAGGGTTTTAACTATAAAAAAATAAATTAACATACTATCAATAAGTAACTACCAACCACCTTTACGGTTTTAAGATTTCTAGAGTTAGTAGATTAGTAGTATAAAGTAATACACTATAGTATAGTATATTACTTTATATACATATGATTTATTGTACACTATAATATATGATTAATAATTCAGAACATTGTACTACTGTTGCTTCTTAGTGGACATAATTGTATTATTCATTTAGATTATTACGGATCCCAGTATTATTAATGATATCGAACGATGGGTATTGCGAGATGATCGCACCATACATACAATGTCATGGTTAAAAATCGTTACTCGTCGAATCGGTTCTTTGGATGGACGAGTGGATAAATTGTACAAGAATAAATGGATGCGAATGGCCATTGACAAAGTACTCGATGTAATGACAGGGAAAGACTTGATGTCAGATTTTAGTAAACAAGATTTTAGTCATCGGAAATTGATGTGCCATAAAAATGTCAAGGTAAACATTCGGTTAATACATATATTTATAGGTACGTATTATTGGTTTACCATATATATATGTATGTATGTATGTTAATTGTTAATGTTAGAATAATATTTCTAATTATCTTAGTGTTCTTAATCGATTATACGCGTATGATAATACTTATTACGTCTGAATATTAAGGAAAATTACAATATCGTTTAGACCCTGCTTGTCCAAAGCTTTTAACATATGAGTATATCTATTGTATCATTGAAATATCTGTCTAAGCTGCCAAATGATGAGAGCCCTATTTTCATATTAAAAAATATATATATACTCGAGTTCCGATAACTCGAATTTCAGAGGAGGTAAAAATGAATTTGACTTAGTATTTTTTGAGTTACATAACGCGATTTTTATTTTTTAAATACGAACAAATTCGAGTTAACTACTATTATTATTTATGTATATATTAACTACAATTACAATTAGAAAATAAAATTTTGAAACCAGTTTCCAGTATATTTATTAGTTACAAATGTATTAAAAGATTGTATAATAAAAAAAAAAATGTATGTATGTATAATTCTAATAATTTAGAAAAGTTATTTGAAATAAAAGTTTGATAAGTAAGACAATTACTGGATATTCATCTTCGTCTAAGTTGAATTTAGGAATTAGTTGCACTGCACCTACAAATCCTGATAATTTAATCCTCCAGTTGTATATACATAAGTAATTATTTCAGTGAATGTATGAAATGCAATTTTTGGTTCTAATTTATATTGATTTACTATAACTTTCTAATGGGAACTTCCATCATCGTCTTTTTTATGAGTATATTTGATTTATTTTCTTTAGAATTTTTTTTTTCAAACTAATTTTCTCAAATATTTTTATCAATTTTTAATGTAACCAATTTACATTTAAAAGACATGACTACACATTTTACATGCTATACGACGAAGATAACGGCAACTGTCAATTATTTTACTGTACAATATAACATAATGATAGTTTTATTAGTACATATATGGTTGTAAAACGATTGTTCTAAGGATAAAATGTAAGATATATTTGTCTTAACTGACTTTGGAATTGTCTAAGCTCCACCATTTTTTACATTTGACTTATTTCAAAACAAATATTGAGTGTACAGGAATTTCCTAGGGACAGGAAAATAATTTGAATTATCGAAATTTTAGAGTTATCGTGGTTCGACTTTATATATACATGTGTGTGTGTGTGTGTGTGTGCGCGCGCGCGCGTGTGTATGTGACTGCATGAGTATGTCATAAAATTAAATGTAATATAAACAAGTTATTTGTACGTATTGAAGAAAAAAACATGTAGCGGCTTGGAATAAAAATAAAATTTTCATGCATCGAAAATGATCTCTCAATAATGGCCGACATTATTAATATGTACTTCATGCATAAATAATTGTTCAAGTTATACCGTCGTAAATTTAACCCGTTCATTTCTTTAATGTTCCACACATTGATCATGTATATTATCGGCGTATGAATACTCCGACGATAAGAACGTCCGGTGGCAACGTATATAACATAACATTGTTGTGAAAATAATATTTTTACTTTTTACATATACGTAGGTGCAATACTGTAGATAAAAAAAAAACCCTTATTTGTGAGTACTATGGTAAATCTTTCTAAATCTAGGACAAAATATCACCAAAACCAAAAAAAATAACATAACATACTTTGGAGGTCATTAAAATGTTTAAAAAGTTGTTTTGTATATATTTCATTTCAAATTCCTTAGCGATTTTTCTTTTAAAATTTACTAAAATTAGAGCTGGTTAGTATTTAATTTCAACTATAAACGTTTGAATTTAATTAAATGGTGTCGTATACGCAAATCGAATGGTATCTTGAATTAAAGTTACACTTAATATAACGCATATGTTTCCATAGTGGTCGAGCCACATAATCCTCACAGAAGTCGCCTTTATTTACATATTTTCCTTCGTTTGTGAGGATTCACTTAACCTTATTAAACATAATCATTGCTTACATGCGTGTTAACAGTACTGATTGTTTTACAACAATTGTATAATAATAAAACAATTATTGTTTTCTTATATTCTAAAATGTAATATAAATAAAATATTATATGATCTAGATGAGAATGTGTCTATTAATGAATTTTTAAATAGTCAATAAATCTAATTATAAGACCTTATCTGAATGTGTTACTAAGATATGTTCCATGTAATATGTGTTTACCGTATAATATTAATTAATTAAGTCGTATCTTTAATTATATAATATTCTATTAAATAATCTTACTAAAATAAGAATTATAATTTATAAGAACTCCATATACCAGATACGAGCTAGTATCAGTTATTGATAATGTATTCGTAATGTAATAATTTACTTATTGTTATCATGTAATTGCAATTAATTTTTTGGCTGAAATAAATGAACAAAAAAAAAAAAAAAAAATTCAAAACTATTTCCTATTGTGACATGGATATTCAATATATTTTGATGTGTCTTATGTTTTCTGTGACCTGGACTTTATTATTATTGGTATTGCTTAGTACTACAATGGGCATATTTAAATAGTTGTTTTGGACGAGCACATGTTTTATTTTTACTATTTTATATTTATAATAATAATAATAATGAACTTTATTGCAACAACATAAATAATACAAAAAATATTTATTTACTTACATTTTATCGCAGTCCCATATTACATGGTCCTTGTCAATTAAAAAATTTACTAATTTTACTAAATTTTTTATTTTTACTTCTTTCTTCCAATTTAATGTCAAACCAATTTTTAAAATACTAAACGAATATTTCAAACATGTTTGTTATTTTTTACCCGGCGGGATTTTGTCCGAACGGGATTTTGGCAGCGGGATTTTGGTAGCGGAATTTTATCCGAACATCGATCTTTCTGACATTGTTTCGTTACAAACACCAGTTGTACAATTATAGCTTACATCTTAATAGGTGACATATTTATACTAACACACTTAATATCATATAGATACTGCAATAATATTAATAGATTAATAGATTAATAGAAATATAATGAGCACAGGTTGGATAGGGAATAATGCAATAACGATATGTGCATCTAAAAGCGTTTATAATACCATACGCATACAAGTAAAAAAGTATAATTGTAAGATATTATATTAATACATACGTATATCTCACAAATCTATTGTTATGCGTTAGAACAACGTTAGTTTTGATAATAAAAGAATTTATTTATTTCTGTAGTTGATATAAAGATAATGCATGTTGAATAGATATTTCGATTAAATATTAATTTTTTTTCGCTAGATAATAATTATTCGCGAACACAATAATAATCGAGTCGAATAAATCGATAAAATAAGTGTAAACAAACTAGCAAATAAAAATCAATGTATGAGATTGGAATGAAGTAATAACTTTTACAGATATGGTGCATATTCTTATTTTGTTTTCTAACGGAAAAGTTCTATCAGTTGCCATTTAGTGGACAATTGTAAAATCTCCCGATACTAATGACCTGTAAATTCTTCCGATGGTAAACTCTCTCGGGTTTACTCCAGTACTATCTGACAGAAACATGAAAATCTTTCCCGAGTCTTCTTCCGCTCTACCCAAAGGGAATATGTTTGTATTGAAAAAGATGATTTGTTATGTAAAATTTAATCTTAATGAACAATAGTAATAATAATAATAATAATATAATAATAATCCTTGTACATTTAAATTTAATTTGAAAAAATTCGTAGTGAGCTAATAATAGAAAATCATAAAATAAACAAAATATACATTTAAATGTCTGTAGTGTGTCCAATTTATAATGTGGTAAATAACATTTAAAACGATTCGGGAGAGTTTACACATTTCCTGCAGGTAACCATAATGTTAACCTGGGTGAGTTTACTAGTTTTAAAATCCAGAGTTTACCACCACTAGAGGAACAGAATAACAGAATGGCCCAGGGAGATTTAATGATCAAACGGTCCGTTTCATAATTTTTAATAGACCGTCTTGTAATAAAACATAAATTGTAAAGTAACATTGGTTCTATACAATTCTTAAAAACTGAACCACCAATTTTTATTTATACGTATACTTGCATATTAAATTTTGGTAGATCTAATCTGGTTTTGGACATCGTTATACAAATACTACTCGTATCTCTAATTATCACCTATAACAATAGTACTGAATAAATGAACATGATTGTCGGTACGTATTTTTATTACAATATTATAATGTACCGAACAGTTAGACCTATATGTAAAATAATTATTATAATTATAATTATTACAATGCTTCTGGGTTGATAAATAATCTTATAATTGTTACTGGCCCAGGTTAGTTAAATCTTCCCAACTAACCCTGACCAGTCCACTCCTGATCACCACCCCATTAAGTCATAAGATTACAATTCATTCTAACGTTACAATAATAATTTATACTTTAACACAGAATTGTTGACGAGCAAAAAATATCCATGCCTGGTGGACGGAAGTGTAATTATTTGAAATCATATATGAAATATGCATAGCATTATATAAGCTTTGCAGTTTTCATAAATGTTTTAATGTCATTTTCGTTTGCGCGCGAACAAAATATGATTTTTACGTGCCGTTATATTGCTGCGTTTCGGTTTTAGGTATCGTCAAACAGTTTCGTGGTGAAAACCAGAAGAACATTGAGGAAGTGTCGCAGACTTCTGAAGCTATCACCGAGTCGTGACACGTGCGGCATCCGTAAGTCTCCTAAGTTTTCCACTTGTTCCGGCGGCATGAAGAATCCGTGCACAGCAATCGAGAAAACTGCAGAATGCGCCATCTGCGAGTGAGCAGCGCAGGTGCGGCTTTGGGTCACGGGCAATGAAGGAGCTGAATACGGTGCGCGCCTACCCACGATCGCGGGCGCGTGGGCCAAACCGGAAACGGCGTGAAAATGATACACTGCCTGGACGCTCTAGTTTTGATCGACCCCGACGTAAATAATCATTAGTATTATGCCCAGAGTACTTGTCCGACACAAAAACGTCTAAAACGCGATCGGTTCGAGGCTAATCTCGATCTCACATAATAATACGAGTATGCACAAATATAACTAAATCTAATAAATTTTATGATAAATAATCCAATGCGTTACATCAATTACCTATATAAAAATGTATAATTATCTAGAACTACTCGCTGTTGATGATGAAAATGTTATTAAGCAATATAACTTTTAATAATAGATTATATCATTTAACTAAACGCTATGCAATTAATGTCAATAATTAACAGTATTAAAATTCGTGAATACTATTTAGACCCTTATCATTTCATCGTATAATTATAAAGCTCACCTGGACTTTTGTACGCTTAACAATTAAAAGGGCCTAGTGTTGATAATAGTCTGAAGCGCACTTCAGTAAAATTTTCAGATATGGAATATTATGACAGAATACAGCTCATTATGGTCCACGAAAACAGTATAAACATAATACCTACACAGTATTTAATTTAAGATAACAGAAAAGTACTGACAACGAATAAATTAGTTTTTTTTTTTTATTTATTAACCATATGAAATAAAATATTTCCCTTGGGAAGAACTGCTAATCGTCCCACGTTCTCAACATTATTCAGTACTAATATGTACGACGATTAAACTTATAAGAGATATATGGCAATATTATTTTGGTTTGCCAGCGTTATTTTCGTCATTTTAGACATTTTAGGTTTATTTCTATTGGACACCGATTCTTTACAGGATTATAATACAGGACATTACTCGATATTATGGCGAATTGAACTAATAAATAACAACAAAATATTAATAAAAATAACACATTTTTTATTGAAAAAAAATGATATACAATAAATATATTCATAAATTTATGGTAATTAATTCGAATTGGATATCAATCCACTTGAATAGATATTTTCTAAACAAAACTTAATTAATTTAACAACATTAAACAGAATTGAAGCAAAAAATGGAAAATTATAAAAAAAAATTGCAACATTAAAAAAAAAAAAAAAATGCTGCAATTTTATGATAGGAGAGACGATCGTTGAAAGACTACAACAAAAAGAGCGAAAATCAGTTTTTACTGATAAATTGAAAAAAATTCATTGATATATACACAAGAATGAAAACAAAATATTTGCTTTAGACTTATTGCTCTTTTTCTAAGGCATATTATTCCACTCTGTATCTTCACGTCAGTCTAATAATGTTCGGTTCATTATATTACTACCATTACTTTCACTTATATTTTTATCAGTAATATTAAATATTACTTATTGCACTGAATTCAGTGATTTATGCATTGCATTTAATTTCGTCCGGTAAAAAAGGAATTACTTTGTTTAAAAATATATCTAATGGTAGACAGTAAGTCTTATTTGTTACTAGTTCACGGCATAATGGACATTTATTGACTCTCCTAGTCCATAAATCAATACATTGATAGCAAAACACGTATGAACAGTTACGAAATATTGGCTGTGGAAAAAAAACAAAATATTTTATAAATCTGAAGTAGTTCGATAAATACAATTAAATGATCCTGTTTGTAAGTAATTCGATTCAGTTGTAAAGTTAATATATTAATGTTATACTTATAACATATGAAATAAGGTTAGAAAAGCATTGCAATGGGCAACAAACTAAAATTTGAGTTAGTTTCTTAATTATGATAGTTAAAATTTGATTTACTAAAATGGTTAATACCTACTTTTAAATAAGTATATAAATAAAATTTGTGTATGATTGAATTCTATAGGCAAGTATTTTTCACCCGTCAGTCAACAGTTTTGTTATGATATTTAACAATGTATTTTGTATTTGTCTACGATAAAATCCGTGCAATACGGATCAAAATAAAGTTTTGCCACCAAGATTTGGCCGAGTTGTCTAGAAGACGGAGCGTGAATATCATTGTATCATTTCATGAAATGGTCAATATCATTATGTGACTGCGACATTCTTCTCCCTCACCTTTGTTTTTTATGACTATGAAATGTATACGTATATTTTAAATTCAATTTTAATTTTTTTTTATTTTGTCGATTAGTGATCGTGTAAATGGGTGATTTACGTACGCTTTTTTGTATATTGGGCGAAATTGACCGAGAATGATTTTTATTATTTTTTTTTACTATGGAAAATTGTTATTCAAATAAGGAAACTTGACTCCTGATCTCGTTTTAGAAATATGATCTCATCGGTAATTATTAACTTTAAAAACATTTATTTTAGAATAACACTTATTATACCATTACATTTTAACACATTGACACTCTAATAATTTGATTACAAATAAGAATTTATCTAAGGTAGTGTAAAGTAAATGTATACATTTACTTAGATAATATATTATTTTTAATAGTTACAGAGATCAATCAATCAATGTGATTATTTTACAATTTAAAGTATGAAAGGATAACAAAGAGCAATAAAAGGAAATGGAATATTATGGATTTACAATAACAGCATAAAATATATAAATACATTTTATCTAGATATTATAGTGTATATCCTATTGAATTATTGCTTCTTAAATAAACGAGTTACATTTATTAAGGCAAGAAATTAATAAAAGTTAATTTTACATTTTCACTCCATATTTTCCTTTTTTCCGAGTAATTGCGCGTTGATAATTTATGTGCTACTTCAAAAATGTGTTAATAGTTTGATTAGAAAAATTCATTTTTAAATTTTGAAAAGTTATAATTGGGTGACGCTATTTTTTTGTCGATTATTTTGTTTTGCATGTGATAACCGCATCCGGTTTTCAGTAAAAAATAAGAAAAATCATACATAATAATATTGTCACCGTCAGTGGTACTGCTGTGTCTTGTTCAAAGTTTTCACGTATGCTTATCGTCTGATCGGAAACCTGCCTTGGACGGGGTTAACAAATTGAATTGTCAGGAAAAGAAAAAAAAAATTCCATCGTGGCAAGGACATCGATATTCTATATAATTATACATACCAAGTACCTACTCCCGTATGAAATATATATTATATTTATAATTGGTCATTGTCCTCGGTGTTTTGTTTTTATTTTTTTATTCATCTTCAGCTTTTCAAATTATTTGAAATTAGTAATAGAAGTCGCTATCCGAAGACGATACGATACGATCGTCCGGATAAATAAATAACATAGATCTCAAACACGGTCAATCGTTTGTTAACCAGACGGCGAGGAGCGAGAACGGTTTTCGTTTACGAGTTCAATTAAAAACAATTTTTTTTTAAAGTCACAATATGCATTGGATTAATGATGAATAATTGGGATTTTTCAGTCGCAGTCTATAGTAAATTTAATTTTATGAAACATCAGTGACGAATATTTTATATAACATTTATACTACATTTGTAAAACAATGAATACAGTCAGAGTTCAATGATAGGCTAAATGATTTATCATATTCATGATGTTATCATAAATCGACTTTAAGAACTATTTCAGTAAGAGTAGACACACTAATTGGAATCCGATTGCACTCAATACCACCGATTGGTAATACATTGCTACATAGCATATATTTCTGTGTCTATACGTGTTAATACTCATTATCATATTAAATTTTGGTTTAAACACAATATCGCTTCATCAAATTCACGATTCTAATTTCGTAATTAGTTGAATCACTAACTAACGATTTATTCGTATCTAATTGAAAATTAAAAATTTTTTTTTTAATTTGGATGAGAAAATAGTACAGGAGGCTAGTTTTGTCATAATTTCACATCGTACTCTGGATGTTAAAACGCAACGGAAATTGTAGATGTTTAAAATCGAATGGTAAATCTGTTGGGAGTCATCGGTATACGCGGGTTCAAGACATCTTCTCCTTTTGTATTTTCCCTTATGATTGTTGCCTCAATGACGCTATTCATTAGCTTTTTCGGTACAAGTAGTTCTGGAGTTATTATATTAATAAGTGCCCAAGCCCCGGGCGCAATACCTAAAAGGGTTCGAGAATGAAAAATTTGCATTTCATGTTAAAAATTACAACGGTCAATTTGTATATTATATTTACAAAAACGTTACGTTCTTATACGAATTGAATCAATTGTTGAAAATAATACGTCATGATTATAATATTTTTAATCTAAAAATACATTATGGTGCATTTTTGTAGTTTCGTCCCTTTTACTTATAAAATGTCGAACCTCACTCATTACTATAACAAAGTTGATAGCGAAAAAAATGCCTTACACGTACCCTTTCGACAGTACTTAACGGTTCTCAACCTTCGTTGTCAAATAAAACGTTCAATGTAGATATTTTTTGTCTTTAAAATTTTGAATACATTATATGCTTACTTGTAAAAACGGCTAAAGCGATAGATTTGGATGTGCTTAACATAAAATCATGACGTTTACTACTGTTGGGACCAAAGGAATTAGTTTAGATAGTTTACTCATATAATGTACATTTAACGTTCTTATCGATTCGAACCGTTGTAACCAACCATCTTTCTGATACGTGAATAACACAGTTTTGTTTTCGTCGTCTTTTCGAAATCATTTTATCTCGAATAACCGTATTCCCTCTTTAACTATGTTTCGTTTTCATTCAGATTACGTTTCGTTCGTCTTTCGATGACTGTGACGCGTATTAATAGGTAACATTTGACGTAACACATGTGACATGCTCAAGGGTTCGCGATTTGCGCGGAATAGACAATTAACTGTACACACGTACAATACGTACCTGTATAACCGCTTCGGCGTAACAATAATGATGATGGTATTACACGCGCGACGTGATCTCGATCGCGGAATTTTGGAGTGTAGGGACGGGGGCATCAACGGGAATGAAGACGGAGATGGTAAAAAAAAAAAAAATCCGTCCGTCCAGGTCCACGTAGACCGTCGAGTGAGCTATACGCGCGACACTACGTGATCGCTTTTCGTAAACGCTTGTGATGTAGTGCGGTCGGTAAGTCAAAGGGGCCGACCATTCGTGCCGCGACGTTTAACAACTGCGTCGTTCGCAAACATTGAACTAAAGACTAGACGAAATAAATGGACAATTGTTTCGTGGTCAGGGGTGACGTAATGATGTAACAGTTGTTACACTATACAGGAAACAGGAACGGGTTTGATAAAATGTATAATTGAACGTAGATCAGGAGTATCGCAATTGTCGAGGAGAAGGTCGGTAGTGATAAGGCAACTATAAGGAGGGAGTATACGAGAAATGAAAAAGAAATTGCTCCCCGGCCCAGCGATTTTTAACCATTTCTGATCCAAAGACAAATAAGACAAACATGTTATTTTGGTTTTTATTCAATATTTTAATGTTAATTTAAAGTCCTATTATCATTATGTTACAACCAGAGTTATGTTAATGATGGGGGGGGGGTATAAAGGTTAGGGTATAAATATCCGAGTAACCATCTATGGGATTATCAAGGGTCCATGAATCACTGGTTAATGAACCTCAACCGTCAACCGCAGAAACTTTATGGCCTCGGGCTGTCTTCGTTGCCGCTCGACGGGTGCACCTGGTCCGCAATCTTAAGCCTCGCAGTGGAAGATGACTCGTCCATCACACGACTTAGGAGGTCGACGTATTCTCGGCTGTGACATGGCGGGACGTTGCTAGGGGATTTCGAAAGTCTGTAAAACGAGCGTGGATGCTTGTGTTAGAGCTGTACTGTGCGAACATTTCATTGTGTTGTATATGAAAGGGTGCGTCTCAATCACACACACGTACATATGATACATCAAGGGTGCCACGAACTTAAATTGAGGGTGCACTAAGATTATTTGAATTTTTTATAAGTTTTTTTATATACATATATTACAAGTATATAATACCTATTTTATTTCGTATAATTTTTGTTAATACTGCGATCAATATATTTTAATTTTCTTACCAGTTAGATTGCTATCGTTTTGAATGTTAAAATTATCTAATAAACTTGTTCATGGTGAACATCTTATGATTTTATTGTATCTTTATTTTATAAAACATTTACTCACAAAATTAAAAATAACCATTTAATAACATTCCAAAAATTTCACTACACTCAGCATGGTATTAAATATCAATATGATAAGCACTTTATATAGGCTACTATAGAGTATAGATAAAGGGTGTCTCAGGATTTTTATAAAATAATTAAGGTTGGCCCATGAGTCAAAAAAGGTTGGGAACCTTTGATGAATGTGGTCATTATCCAATCAGTCTGCGGGATTGATATTTAAACATTTTTTTCCTTTCTCGCAGTCGCTATGTTCTTATCGAACAACAGGCACATTTTATAACATATATTATCGATGACCATGTGCATAACATGCGTAAGTACGTACCGCAACCGTTTTCTCCTTATGAATTTTCGACAATAAGTCGTAAGGCGAAAACACCGATTCGACCCTCGTGGGCAACAGTCACCATACTCAGCCGGCACCGGCTCACCGCGGTCGAGGGCTTGGACCGACGTGTTCACGCTAGCGTGCCGGGTCCTCCACGTACGGCGTGGTCTTGGTTCCTGAACAGTGGCAGTGACCGACTGTTCGAGGATTTCGGTACCACGGCACGGAGTTTCGTCTTCCGAACAACGGCGATGGCCGACTGCTCGGGAGGTCCAGATTGCGTGAGTAGTGATCGGGGGACGATCCACATCGCACACGGATTGTCGACTTCCGGCTGCTGGACTCTGCAATTGCCAGCAATCGCGGTGGATGAATACATGACATTCTGTAAAACGATAACAGTATCGTAGAAAATCCGTATCGTCCGAGCGCTTGTACTGCAGCTTATAACAAACACACGTACCGAGACATTCGAACATGTGAGAAGAGAACAATTCGTCTTCTCACATTTCAAAACACGTCTTGAGCCCATGCATGCCTGTATTCTCGATTTTCGGCGATCTCGTAATTTCTCGTTATATGAGGGCAGATACTGTGGAAATACAGACGCATGAACTTTGATACATAAATATCATAAATACAATAATAATATTTTCGGTTGATCCGTTGATTATCACACGTTCTCGGATGAATTGTACGATATAGTAATTATTAGAACATCGTTTAGCTTTTAATACATATTATTGTTGTAATTATTATACTCACGGCGTCATTGCGTTCCATATTTTTTTTAAATTCGAATGATATTCGTACACGGCAAATGGTCGTTGAATACTGTCAATTTGTATTTTGTTTACTTTATACCTTTGAAACGTTGTTAGGAGAAACCTCATATTATGAATATTCTTTTATTATAAAAGCCAAATTGTTAATACTGATTGTCGTAACTAGAGAGTTATTTCAAACTTTATACCAGTCGTCTTGCTGCCGATGGTTTTTATACCATCATCAGTTCTTCAACTACAACTATATGAAATGTAAACGTTTGGTCGCTCACGGATAATGATACAAAAAAGTTGATAGTCATAAAGAAATGGAATATGAGGAATTCTATTCAATCATCTACTCTGATAAATATTAGAGACAAAACAGTTTCCTGTTATACTCGTATCATTTACAGATTTACTATGTTGATTACAATTTTTATTATTATTTATACAAATATATTTGTTAAAAACTTAAAACAGTAATTGATTTAAAACGCAACCGATTATATACAGTTAATTTTTATACCACATTTTTTTCTGTAGTTAGTAATTAATTATTATTAGTTAGTAATTTGTAGTGTATGAAATTTTAATAGGAATATTTAATATATATATATATATATATATATATATATATATATATATATATATATATATATATAATATATATATATATATAATTATAATTGTCCTCATTTCGTTATAAAATACCTTCCTGTATTGATCAAAGAATTATTATTATACAAAAAATAATATAGATCAATATATGTAGAAATGAACTCTTCACAGATTTAAAAAAAAATGTCTTATATAATATACTAAATAGTTCACCTCAAATTAAAAACGCAGAGAGTAGCTTAAGAATTACAAATAGTACCAAATTTAGTCGTTAATACAAGACGAATAAAAAAAAAAAAAAAAACATTTATCAATGGAACACCTGAAAGTAGTCACTGATTGTCGATGTAGAATTAGAAACGAAATCCCTTGTAAAAAACAAAAATTAAACATATCTGATATAATGTGTCATGAAATGTAACATTTGAAAACTATATATTCTGCAGCTATATATACAGCAGCATTTGTTGACATTAAGGGAGCTGTCGATTCTGTGCACATACCCACTCTTGTCTCACACCTTGGCTCTTTACATATCCCTAACTCTATCTGTAATTTTATTTTTTCACTTTTTTCCCAACGAAACCTCAAATTTACATCTACTTTTGGTATCATATTAAATAAAACAACATACATATGCCTTCCTCAAGGTAGTTGCCTTAGCCCGCTTCTTTTTAATATTTATATGTCACCCATCTGTCTTTCCCTAGTCTCTCCGAATTTCCAGTTCCTTTTATATGCTGATGACATTGTTCTATTTTCTTCCAACAAATCTCTCTTAAGATCTTCTGAAATATTATACGATTCTTTAAATACACTTTCGACTTCACTCACTACTGCACATTTAACTATTGCCCCGGAGAAAAGTAAATTCATGATATTTACTCGTGAAAAAATTACAGCTATTCCTCACTTAATTCTTGATGGTCAAATTATCCAGCCCTCTTCTTCTGTCACCTATCTTGGCCTGAAACTTGATCCTAAATTAAGATGGGTCCCACATTATCAGTATTTAAATGGCATAATCTCAAGATGATCCAACCTCTTGCGAGCTACAGCTAGCACCAGATGGGGTTCACATCCATCTTGCTTACAAACAATCTACAATTCTGTCATCAGATCTAAGGCCGACTACGGCTCCTTTTTCTTCGCTTCCGCTTCTTTCACGCATAGAAAAAAACTCAATTCTATTATGTCATCTTGCCTCTGCACCATAATTGGGGCCATCAGCTCCTCCCCGTTAGCTAGTCTTGAGGTGGAATGCGCCTGCCCCCTTTTAGAATTTAGAAGTCGTTGATTAGCTGAAAAATGTTTACTCAAATGCTTATCGTCTAACTATCACACCTTTTACCAAATGTTTGTGACTATTAAAAATATTAAGTATTGTATCATTAGTAAAATATAATATAGGGAATATTCATAGTCATGAAGTGTGTGATGTATTGATTTTTTCGCACTTGCGATCCCTGAAAATATCATAGGGTCGCAAGAATATCTTTTTGCGACTCCAAAAATTCACGATTTCAGTTTTCAAAAAATTGAAATGTTTAATATCAAGAACCAATGTTTAACCCTTTCAGACCCCATATTAATTTCTTATGGAGTTAATACAATTTTTATGGCATATTTATTTTACTATGGACTATAACAAGAATAAAATATTTTTCGAAAATGCCCCCATTTTTCCAGCCCCCCCCCACTTTGATTTTTTAATAACTTTTTATGTTTATTTTTTACAACGAAAATTTTGTTTTTACAAACCTTTACAAACGACTTACAAACGTAATGTCTTGTTTAATTGCAAAAATTTTTAAGTGGGGGGGCTGGGGGAAATGTGCCTTATTTAACGCTTTAGTACAGTAGTTTTGAATTGATTGGTTTGTGAAATGTTCGTTCATGTAGTACACTATAGATAGTGTAATTATCCATGGCATCTATGGCATTTTTTTTTTTTTAATAGGTTGTCTCTTCTAGAAAGCAAAATCCTTGAGGATCAGATTCAAACCGGTAAATGTACTTACGGTATTGTTATTATTAGTCGTTGTTCAAAAATGTTTCAATAATACTGATGATTGCTCAAGGAACCACATTGTGTATACCACGTGGAAACTGTAGATCAGGGGTGGCCAAATTTTAAAGAATTGTGATCGACTTCTGAGTTTTTCTAGGTTGTTACGATCCACAGAAAAAAAAAGAAATGACTATCAAAAATGTAATTTATATACATGCATGTTACACTTCCTTTATTATGTATTCGGTTTAAAATATCAATAAGTAATAATAAACTTAAAATTATAAAACTAAAGTAATAATAAACTTTAGTTTTATAATTTTACATAACATTTATATTAATAAATATTTTATTACTTTATACGAAACGATAGGTACTGTTATTTAATACGGAAAATTCATTTTACACGTGTACAACATACCTACATAGCTATTCAATTTCAATGATAATTTCGTTTTTTATAGTTATTTAATACTATATCTTATTACTATAAATATTCTTTTTTATTTGTTATTATTTTAATTTTTTTCTGTGTGGGTTGAGGAATTATATAAAAATGTACAGAAAATAAATAAATATTTTAACTCTTTTTTTGAAAGAATTCGAAAAAATTGAAAGGAAGTCGCGATTGACTCGAACTCATGTCACAATCGACCAGTTAACTTAATACTAAAACTAAAAAAAACTAACCTAACACAAGTTTAAAATATTGACTTGACTAAATATCTATTTTTTTTTTTTTTTTTTTTAAATAGTGTTATTTATTCACTCTGAGTATAATAAAACATACTAATCATTAATTATTTCAGTTTAATAATTTAAATATAATAGAGATGCTTGAATGTTTATCCTTGTGCATCATTTCTCTTTATTTGTATCTTCATCCGATATAATCAGGTTAGTATGTCATCACTGTAATTAAGGTTAGGTTATTTTTAATTATATAATTATTATAACTCAATGGTAACTTTAAATTGAAATTAAATTAATATATATTATATTAATTATTATAACTCAATTTTAAAACTGAATACTTTCAATTCTTTATTATTTTTGATATATATATATATATTTATTTATTTGTATTAATTTGATGATAGTAATAATTAAATTTAGAAAATAATTTTTATTGGATGTTACTTTACACTTTACGGATTTTAAATTAATGTGATTTAAATACCAATTAATTATAGAGTTATTCACAAGAAAACTATTTTTCTTAAAATTAAGAGTAGAAATATTGTAGGGCTGTGCCTTTAAACATTTTGGTGTCTATACATCTATGGTTATGGCTTGTTTCAAACTTTTTTTTGATTTTATAGTTCCCTGGTTAAACATTGTATACACAATACACATCCTTGTATCTTTGTGATACTAACATTGGAAATTGATAGCATTATCAACATATTAGGTTTATAATTTGACTAATAGAGAATATTTGACAATAATGACAACTATTTGAATGTAATATTTACCTCCGGATGTGTAGTAATGTGAAAATAGATCTCGTCCGGTCTACGGTTCAATGGGGGAAAAAATAAAAAAAATACTTACCTGTCTTTTTATAAATGACAATTCAAATTATTGGTGAACTTCAAGTAATACAGTAAGAAGAGATAGCAATGCACGGTCTTATGATAATTTAGGTAAAGATTTGTTTTCATTACCTTAAGCCGTTTGAACCATAATAATATTTCGTTTTGTACATCTAACCGGAGAATTAGCATTTTAAAAGAACTGTGTACTATTGTGCCTGAGCACGCGCTGTAAACAAACATGCAATTCACATTCCTCTTCGTCAACTGCCACTACTGATGCTTTCTTTTCATGTGACCGTTTGCCGCCGTACGATTGGTGTTTTCACAAAGACGAGAGAGAAAGAAATTGAGCGAGAACGAGGTGGCGAGGGGGACGGTGATGCGAGGCTTGCTACTAAGTGTCAAAACAAATCGTCGTGCCCGTTAGTCCCGAGTTTCAATGGATGGCGGTGGTAGCTTACAAAAACATTTATTTATTTCTATTCCCATTTAAATGTCGAAATATTTTCTATTCACATAATATTATTATGTGTATATTATAATAAGTAATAACGAATACCGAGGACTCATCGTGACGCTCGCGTAGAAGAAAAAAAAAATAAAAATAAATAGGCACACACGCGTGCGTGTTCATACGTGCTTTTGACACGTCATCTTTCTGACAAGATGCATAAATTTTTTCTTTCCTTGATTAACCTTTTTTTATTTTTATTTTTATTTTATTTTGAAAAGATTGTACTTACGTATCCAAAATTATTTGTTAGGTATTGGAAAATTTTTAGCATGAATTTTCAATAACATTTAAAACAATATATTTATTTGTATTATTACTTACAAGATTGAAGCTCCAGCGGTGTTCTTTAGCAATTATTTTAATACATTTATTTATTCTTATTACAATACAAGTGTTTTGTTGATTAGTGTTTTTCATTATTTTTTATGAGAAATGGTACAATTGTTTTCATAAATTATTATTAATCTTGTTTCTTTCATTTTGGAATTTTAATATTATAACTGTATCTCAGCAGTAGAATTTAACGAAGTCAAACTTTTTAAAAGTACATTTTATTAAATTTAAAAAAAAAACTAATAATTATTTTGTAATGGACTTCCTTACGTTTTAACAAATTCTAGTCATTGCGTTGATGTTATGTTTTGAAACCAGAAAGTATAAATATAGCTTAATATTTAAAGTCCATTTGTTTAGTAATTAATGAGAAATAAGTGTATTAAGAAATTTATTAGGTATAATTATTTAGTGCACAAAGTAGAAATCGAATTTTTTAAAACTGTTTAGTATTTTTACTTCAAACCTTAAAATGTGTTAACACCTGCAATTAAAAAAAATAAATGCTTATTGCAGTTTATTTTTATATATGAACAATTATAAGTTCAATTAGTTCATTGTTTTCCGTTATACTAGTAAAAATAACATTTTTCTTTTTCAAAGATTTTGTAAAAATTTGAATTATTCTGAAAATAACAGAGAAAAAAAATATAAAATTAAAATTTAGAATGCAGAACAACTTTATTCTTAGTGTAAGTTTTGTAGTGGGTATCATTTAATATTCAAGAATCGTGAGCGAATAAATGAATGAATGAATGAATGAATGAATGAATTAGTGAATGAATGTGTATGTATTAAGTAATAACCATTAAAATTTGCATTGTAATATTATGATCAAATTTTAAGAGGGATTTATGACGTACTAGCAATTAATGTTTATTTCTGGTTACCTTGAGTTAAGTTAATATATTTGAGTAGGTGGTATACTATTACCTGCAGTGTGTTATTCAAATAACTAAATGGAACAAGGCGACGACGATAACTATTGACCGGATGACGTAAAACCGTTCTTGCTCAACTACCAGCGATCGATAGTAACGAGTATATCAACAAAAAAAGTAAACGTATAGTTCCTGAATTCTATGTTTTGCAATTTGTCGTTCATAATTATATACTTATCCAATATATATATCGTTAATCTAATTAATGTGTTTTTGAACATGAATTGTTCTAATAAGGAATACATTAATATATTTGTTTCAGTTAAATCATTGGAAATTGTACCTTTTGAGTATTTTCTTTGAAATCTTTTATACAGTTTACTAAATGAAAAGTTAAATTATACTTGTAAGAACGATTTTAAATGTATCCGACGAAACACGATATGACAATAAAGTCTTTAAATTGTATTATGATACAATGATACATTGATAATATTTACATTTTCAAAATTCAACATATTTAATAATAATATATACTTTTTTAATGATGGACGTAGACATTTAGTTATTGTAACTTTTAAACATTAAAAGCGAGTAAAATTGAAAAAGTAAAAAATTAAAAAAATTTGGACTGCGTATTTTTAGCACAACACAAAATTGATAAATAAGCCTTGTTAAAGGAATATTCATAAAGGAATATTAATGATGATATTGATGAATTTGATGAAATATTATTACATAATTTTTCTAGTTTTATAAAATCGACATTCCTGATTTCTGGGGTAAATGTTTTCATGGACATAAGGGCATCGCGAACAAAACGTTTAAGAACCGCCGTTTTAAACTGTTAGTTGATGGACGCATGGCGTTTCATTTTCTCGGGAAAGTAAAGTATTCGATTCTGATTTAGTGGTTATTCATTCAAAGATTTGTCTTCCATTAAAATCGATGGACTCTTCGTAAAGCTTGGAAACCGAGAATAACACGTAAGTTTAGGCCAATGATCTAACCAATGCAATGCATTTTATAAGGAATTTTCACTGGGCGACAAAAAATGATTTTCTCAAAATGGTCAATGTATAATACTTTAGCACATATGATTATAGTATTACACGTTCGTTTCGCATTATTTCTCCCAATATTTCAAAATACTGTCGACAGAGTATAATCACTGGGTGACATTTATGTTAACTAGTTAAAAAATGTACTGGCCAAGCGTCTGGTTAGGGTCTTCGTTGTGGAACGGACAAATTGTGTTAGATGCGACGGAAACGGTGTGCTCCTCAGTGGTCGTCATCTTTCCGGTCGGTCGTCAGTCGTCCGGCGGTGCAAACATTTTATCGGGTGAGTAACGCGCAGAATTTCTACGAACCGCGTTCGTCACCGCGGGTTTCGCGCGGTGATATAATAAAAAACAAACGAAAAACGTCTCGCGCCGCCGCGCCGTTCATTGACGGGCGAACGGCGGCCGCCAAGGCTATAGGTTTCCGTGCCGCAGCGGGTGGGCGGATTGCGGGCGACGTGATTCCGTCGGGCGCTGTCCGTCGTCCCACGTGTTCGCGATTTCGCCTCGGCCGACTCGCCGGAAGTCTCGGTTCGCGTAAACCGGTAACCGCGAGCCCGGTCACAGTTTCGATCGCCGGCCACCGTACCGCGGGGGCAGGTGGGGACGGTCCGATTTTTCGTCGATTGCGATCGTCGGGCCGTTCGCGCGCACGCGCGCCAAAACCGAAGCCGGGCGTCGCGAGTGTTTCATTCATGACTGCGGACCCCGTCCCCGGAAACGACCGAGTTGCCGCCGCGCCCACGCTCCGCCGCGCCCACGATGACCTACTCCGCGCGTGTTACGAGTGCCGCGCTTCGCACCGCGGACGTCAACGCAACGCACCGGCGGCCCCGTGTCACCGCTGCCGCCGTCGTACCGTGCGCGCCCTGTAGACCGATCGAGCCAGCCTCGTACAAAACGGAGAAGGGGGTTCGTGGACCCAACTCCTACCGAAATCCAAGAAAATCATCAAATATCAGTTTTAATACAGTAAAAGCGGGTGTACGGATTATATAATTATGAAAATGTACAACCTAAAACCCCAACAGAAATATTTTTTTTTTGTACGCGTCTGGTTCGAGCGATTCGTCTTTCGTTTCACGGACGCGGTACAGTTGCCGTTGAACACCCCGCATCATGTGCGTTACCCTATACCGTCGTCCCGAACGACGTGACCGGCGGCAGTGGCATCGGACGTTTTTTTTTCCGGAGCTGCGCGGTCTGCGTGATCCCGTTGAATTGCCGACTCGGCCGCTCGTTTCACCGAAGTGCCGATTGACTGTGACCAGTCGAAAAATATTATGATTTGTACACGTCTCATTTTCCCGATTTACAACGTGTCAATGGCTCTGAAAAATACGTGTTCGTGTTTTGATTATGTGCCCGACTGTGGAATAACTAAGCCGTAAGCTGTGGCAAACGCATGACCGGCGGCCACCGTAGGCGTAGTCAAACTTCGAGTTCGATGAATGCAAGAACAGCAGTGTTCAAAGAATACGAATTGTCGATTCCGTAGGCAATCGGGGTAGCAACCTTGCAGACCCTCTGGCTACGCCTATAGTGGCAATGCAGTGTCTGCATCCTCTGACCGCGTACTGCGCCTCCCCGGATTCCGATCAGTGGTCTGTATTAGCGACAATACTAACGCGAAACATCGTGCGTCAAGACGTGTTCGTGACGAGTTGCTGCATACACATCTCGGCCAAGAGAATCAAATCGTAATTTTTGTTAATTTACCGACGCCTACTAATAAAAATGTAAAACTCGCATAAAACTGTATCGTAACGGATTACTGCTTTCCATGTCCTCCATCGTCCATCGTCCATTCTCTTCTCCCGTCCTTTCATTTATATTCGATATTTTTCCTTTCTCAGCTCTAAGCCAGATTATATTTTCTCCGATATCAACCTTCTTAATTGAATTGCTCATTATAGAAACCCATTAACTTATATCACATGTGGAATTTTTGCTCTAAACACATATTTCAAAGACGCTAATTGGCCACGTAAATAAGAAGCACATTGGGGGTTTTTACTCAAAACGATGCGTCTACTAATAAAACGTAAATATTTTTCTAAAATTAAACTATATTGTAAATAATTACCAAGTTATAATAACTAAGATAAATGCTATAGAAAAAACAATTTATGGTAAATGTGCTATATCAGAGTCATTTGCATATCATCATCGCACAGATTTTGTATTGTACAACAAACGACCTTCAAATTATATGATAACCCGTATGTTGTGAATAGTTTGTGGCTTCATTTCACATATGTTTTTCATCGGTACCATTACGTGTACTTGTCGAGAAGTTATATGAAGTATATGAAGTTATATGAGAAGTATATAGTATAGTAGTACGAGTAAATAGATACGTATTATTTATTAAAGCTTATAACCTATTCATTATTTTGGGTTCGAAAATGTATTAGAAATAAAGTATTGTTATGTATAATAATAAAATAGCAAAAAATATTTGTTTGAAGTATTTTCACCAAAAAAAATACAATGGAAAAACATAATATGTAAAAAAATCGTATTATAAATTATATTATAATGTTTTTACAATTTAATTGGTTAAGAGTATCTAGATATAAGGACGTTCTTATAAATATTATTGGTACATTTTTAATTTTGGTTTTCTATAATTTTGAAATTTTATTTTTATTTCAAATTTAGAGTGAAATAATTTATGAATTAATTTTTTTGTAATTGAAATTAATTTCTAGACTTCTATATTAAGCACAATTTGTTATGATTTACTTCTTCATAAGCAATTTCTTGACATTCAAGGCCAATATTTAAATTATTGTAGGTATGCTGCGCATATACTTGAAAAATAATGGTTTTCAGTCACTAAAAATTCATACTCACTAATATTTAATATTAAACCATGATTATTTTATCTGTACGTAAACAGGCTATTCTGAATGTAAATTTCTTTCACCATTGTTTAATATACTTACATTTTTTTTAATGTACAAAATTCGGAAACTTATTTGTATAAATATTACATAATTGTAAATGCCCAAACAAGTGATTAAAAAATGAGTTTTATTATGTTTTATGCCCAAAAGTTTATGGAACAAAATGAAAAGCCCCTAAAAACACAAAAATTTGTTTATTCTCATAATTTTTTTTTTCTATTTGTTAGTGATGAGCTAATAATTATTAAATAGTGATTTTATGTCCTCTATGAGTTTTTGAGATTTGTGTATTGTATAGTGTATAGAATATTTTTGTTTTTAAATTATAAAAACAACTGAAAATATTTTTTTTAAATAGAATACGTAAAAAATAGGAAGGAACGTTTTAAGAATTATATGTTAGCAAGCATATTTATGTAACGAAAATTTGATCTGAAATTTCTGTTGTCAGAAACATATTTTGTCAGAAATGTATTTTTCGGAAACGTATTTTGTCTGAACCGCATTTTATTTGAAACATGTTTTTTTGGAAATGTATTTGATCATAAATATATTTTATATGAACTATTTTTTCAGGAACTTAACATTGTTAAAAATGTATTTTTCCGGAAACGCAATTTATCAGAGAAATATTTCTTTGAACTAGTACGTTCTATGAGCTGAACTGTATTTGTATACATATATTTGCTCCTATCCTTCAATCGTATTTATTGTTCTATATTTAGTAATAATTTCAAGTTTCTACTGGATAACAAGATAGTTATGTAAAATGTGATATTTAAGTCATTGATTTAAATTTTATAAAAAAAAAAAAAAATTAATTCTGAGATATGCCTAATATCATAAATAATATTGCCTTAAATATCAAAATTTAAAATCTTGTAAAAATAATTTTTTTTAATAGAAGAAAAAATTACTATATATAGTTAGATAAGAGAATAATATATTATGTCTTTCACTTGAAACTGCAATTTTTTGGGGTCGGAAACACATGTATGTAATAAAAATAAATAAGTATTAATTTAACCAAAAATATGAAAAGGTATTATTTATTTAATTTGGAAAGCATTTCTTTCTTTCATCCTCTCACTCATAGCTGTTTCATTCACATTTGAAAATGTATTTATTTTAGAAACTGATCATTTGAAAACTTAAACGATGAAAAACTAATAAAAATTCCCTTATTTTGAAGGATAGAAATTTCGAGTTGGACTCTAAATATTATAATTTAATATAAACAAACGCAAATATGGGCACCAATGACCCATAGGAAACATTTTAGAGGGAGAGGATAAAATATTTTGCAAAATTTATACTACATAAGTTTAATTTACCATTCATCATGGTAATATTTATGATATTATAGATAAGTATTATTTTTCAGCGAGGAGACGAGTCTTTGTTCTGCCGCCTTCACAATGGGGGCACATGAACACAAAAGAGTAGCTAAATTTATTAGTAATTATAAGAATTCAATAATATTTTTTTATTCTGAACAAATACTATTCCGACCATTAAAGTCCCTATGAAACATTTTTTCAACTAATTATAGTTCTAAATAATTTAATTCCTAGAGAATACTATTCCAATAATATATTTTCACACAGAATACTTTCTGACGAAATATTTTTTCCATTAATTCAAATTCCATCAGAATCATTTTCGAAGTCAATGTGGTTTCTGATAATATACTTTCCGACGAAACGTTTTTCTATTTAAATGCGATTCCTAATTAATATCGATCCAAAAAAATACTTTCCGGAAGTATACGTTCCGACAAAATATTTTCGAATAAAATATAGCTCCTCCCCTCCACAAAAAAAGCTATGTATACAAAGTTAAGTTTTAAATGTTTTGTGTATTTTTGTATTAAATTTATTTATTCTATACTTGTCTACATTTTTAAAAATAATTAAACGATTCAATACTATTAATATCACTTATTATGATACTAAGATACCTAGTAAAATATTATTTTATTGGACTAAAAATGCGCTGAATTGTTTTCCTCATAGCTTTCCAAGTAAATTGAAGGTTATTGATTGAAATATTTGTTTTGAATGTCTAGGCATGATATGTATGATGTTCACCGTGCAAGTATCGAGTAGTTAATGTTTTTTTTTTTTTTTAGTTGTTGGCTTAACAGCGTTTCATGGACGATTGGTTTGTTGATTACATTTGACCACTAGATGGCAGTGCGTTTTATGAATTTCGAATTTTTATTTTAAACCATGTTTTAGTTCAATTTAATATTTTAAAAATATTTGTACTACATTTTACCTTTTTTATTTTCTTGTTGATATTACACAATGGTTGATATTAAATACTTAATGTATGTAATACACTTACATCGACTTCCTCTAATTTTTGTTCTTTTTGAAAAAAAAAAACTTTTTATTGTCAATTTAGCTATTATGAAAATAATATCAGTCATATTTTCGGCTGTAATGTAACTCCAAATGTTTTAAACAATATTTTTAAAGTTTGAACAAATATTATTAATTTTTTCAAACGTTGGAAATAATTTATTAATCTGTATAAATAAAAATGTATTTTTAGTGAAAAGTTTTTTTCTGTACATAATAATAATAGTAGTTTGGTCAGTAAATACGTTTTAAACTTTGGATGAAAGAGCTGAGCTATCATTTTCTCTACTTAAACAACTGATAACTATTTTAATACTTTAGTTTTTAAAATTAAATTGCATTTTTAAGTATAATCGCAATAAATTAATTGAGATGTAACATTTATAAATTTTAGAAGTAAAGGACTTACAGTTTGATTTAAATTGTTGATTAATTACATGGTAAAGATGCTGTATATTAAAACTCTTTCACAAATAACAGTAATGAATTATAATACATTATGAAATATATAATATATTTTATATTTATTATTAATGAATATTAATTGAAATAATTAATAAAATGAGTATTAGTGAACATATATTATTTAGTATATTTATTTTAATACATACAGTTTCAATTATTTATACATTTATCTTATTTAGTCTATTAACGAACAAACAAAAACATTTGTTATCAACATTTACAGAATTTTATGTCCCATTTTGAAAATTCAACACCTTCAATATGTTAAAGCATCTGTCAAAAGAGCTATGTATATTATTTATAACAAATTATTTGTAACCGATTTCTTGTTTCAATGAATAATAAAAATATACTTTAATGTTCTATTGGACTGATCAGAACAGAAACCGTCTATTCGGAATGTATTTTATTTTATACATATATATATATATATATATATATATGTACAAATTTATGGAAGAAAAGAGGATACTAATATTGTAACAACTGAAGTAAGAATAGATAGAGTGAAACAGTGACTATGGAGAAAAAGGAAAAGGAAACATAAATAATGGGTCCGGTTTTTATTTTTTTTTTTGGGTGTCGCGGGGGCAGCGCGTTTATTATTATTGTTATTATATATACTCGCCTTGTATGTATTTAAGAGGGGCTTGTCTAGCGCGTGCCTTCAGCCGGACCGTGTGTGCAGCATTCGGTCGGACGTTCGGTAGAGATCGGTCACCACAGTCTTGTCTCCGGATCCTCGTACTAGAGACTTAAACGGTCGGCGTCGCGCAGTCCTTCAGTCAGACGTTGTACCGTCACCGCACGAGTTCTCTGTTCTGGCGCCTCTGCTGCCGCCCTAGAGTTGTGATCATCACGTATACAGATCGGTAATCGATCACAGTTAAGTGCGTTTTTAGCAATGAATTTTGATTGTTATTTGTGAAGACAAAAATTGTTTTTTTTTTTAAATTTAAATCGTTCAACATTAAATCGTTTTTATTTTGTGCTGCAAAAATTTGTACTAACGCGTGCGTTGAAATGGCCGAGTTCGATGCGAACAATAATAGTGCGTTACCGTTGCCGGAAAAAGCACAGGAAAAATATTCTTTGCGACCCAGAGCGTCCCTGAAACGCGAAGAGCCTGACGAGGAACACGAAGATGGTTGTAAACCCTTGACCCGAGGTCGGTCTACTAAACGGAGGCAAAAACCCAAACCTTTGAGCAGGTACTTGTGAAAAATTATTATTATTACTTCAAAAATATTTTGTATGTTTATGTACAAATGTATGTATAGTGTGTTTTTTTACAAAATTACTTTCGACGATTTTTTTAAGATGATATTATTTCATCATATAAATAATGTATTTCTATAAACTTGTAAAAAAAAAAATTGAAATTAACTAAAATATAAAATTAATTTAAATAATTATGGAATACTTATAATTTTAATTTTAATGTTTTCTATCGTGTTATGGAAAAAATTGATTATCAATGAGAAAAAATTTTAAAAAATGTGATTACTCAAAAAAAAAAAAAAAATTACAATTAATAATGCTAAAAAACTTTTTGCATTTTTATGAAATATTTTTGTTTACAATTTTCATCTATTATGATTTTAAAGTTGAAGCGAATAAAATAAAGTGAATTACAAAGTAAATTACAATTTAATATCTAACGTAAATTAGTGTAAAATTATGTACCTAAAAATTGTTTGTGATATTTCTTAAGAAAAATAACGAGTTACAATAAACGTAAAAGCTAAAAATACTAGGTTCTTATAAATCCCTTTTTCTCAGCCATCAATTTATATATTGAATCATATTAATGTTTTTAGTAACTATATTTTTATTAACCACGGATTTTAACAGACTGATTTTTTTCTAATATACCTCTTTATGTTTTATATATTCTATTATATTTTTTATACTATTGATTTTTGTTTGTCTTACTGATACTGTATACTTGTTTTAATATCAACATATTATATTTATTTGTCAATAATTAATCATAATTATAAATCATTGTTGAATTAATTAATTGTTGATATAAATTTAAAATTAAATATTTGATTCCTAAAAAATAGTTTTTAAAATAAAAATCTGCTGATTTATCGTTTTTAGACTTATATTAATTTATATTTAAGCTAATCGTTAAATACATTAAGAGGACACCGCGCCCGAGGGCGGTGAATTATTATGATTGAATAGACATTTATAACTGTAGGAGAACCCAATGTATACTCTTACCTCTTCTACTAATGCTTTTAAATTAATATTCCTGTAAGAATGCCATCGTAAATCGATTTAACATCGTTATAGTCCTTTATTTTGAACTAGTCATAAAAATAATAAAAATACGAGTTTCCTTTTGTTCGATTTTTTTTATTCAATATTTTTGCTTTTAATAATTTTATTAAGTAATTTTATAGTATTGATTATTACATTATTTTAAAAAATTTTTGTACGATCTAAAATAATTATAAAAAAGTTTATGCATTTAATTAATGTTGATTAGATAATCGGCCATTTTTTGGTTTTCTATGGTTAGGCCTTGGGTTTACGAATATGTAATGAATGCATTCAGGGTGGGCGCGATCTTTGGGATCGATAGATATTTAATTTGTTTTTTCTTTTCACTAAACATGGGGAGAAATGCTTGATCGTATTTAAAACGTAAAACACACAAACACCACTTCGACGTCCTGTCGAAAATAAATATTCGAACATGCGTTGTCACTCGTGTACTATTATTTTAAAAAATATGTTGACTTTCGATTTCAGTGAAAAAATTCTGAACCTCCGATGGCACTATATTAACGCGGTCGTTTTATTTTACTAGTCATCGTGAATAACATTATAAAATAAGGAACATGTATATTTATGAATTTATGATGACGTTAATTATTTGAACTCATAAATTATGTTAATATCTCTAGTTGAAAAAAAAATAGATTAAATAATGTTCTTCGATTATTCAAAAAATAAAAAATAAAATCTCAAAAGAAGAATTTAAGAATAATGTACTTGATACTAAACAGATTTAAATTTTTTCCGACGATATTTTTGTAATCGCACTTAGAATACAAATTGTGTACCACTGCAGTTAAATTCCTCGAATCCCGATGATCATGAAGAGGAGTGTAATAAAAGTTCTTGTATCTTTTTTTTTTAACTATAAATGAAAATAACCGGTGACGCATTTGTTAAAATTCCAAACATACATGTATACATACCATACATACATACATACATAGATACACGTATACAAACTGAACGTGCGCACGTCGCACACCGTACTTCGTCGAAGTTGTGCATTTAGACGTTTGATCTACCCCTAGTTGTACGTTACGAGTTTCATAAAATATTGAAAGTAGTGTCTAATTTATGAGTAATTGAATCTTATTTTTTATAAATTTGAAACGAAAGCAAACGATAGGAAACGAATCGATACTTGGTTGTTTGATAAATTTCTACGATTTTATCGCGATACCATATCTGAAATACACTACGACTCGTATCATAAGGTTTCGATCGTCCCGTTGTCCTGACCATCAATGGTATTCCGTGCGTTTCTTGTTCGGACTGCGAATCGTTCTCGTGGATTCGTAGTGATCATCAGTTCCGTTTCGATCGTGTGTCGGGACGCAATCGCAACGTTCGACTCTTTATCTTACCACCACCACCACAACTTCTACTAACAGTGGTGCATTTAGAGGGAAGCAAAGGGGACAAATGCTCCCAGTGGCAAAATGTCAACAGTTTTAGGGGAAACAGATTTATTGAGTGTATTATTTTCTTTTTCTTATCAAAAAATGTATTACATTGATTAACGTGTATGGTTTAACGTTTTTTGATTAAACAATGATTTTTTGATAACGGATTATCGATATATGACGACGTTTTTAAAGAATTTGCCCACCAACAAACGATAAAATAATTGTAACTAAACCGTTTGATAAAATTTTTTTACGTAATACTTATTTATGATTTATTTTACTTATTTGGTATGATTCTTTAATTGGATGAAGGAGGGGTGGAAGTTAAATAATTTCTTCCCGGGACGCACGTACTCTGAATACGCCACTGACCACTACTACTCTCTACGACTGGCAGATTAGGAACGTGCGACACCGCTGCGCGTATTCTTGTGCCACGTGCAACATACAATAACAGACCGCGATTGTCACAGGTACCGCAGGAAAACGGCGAACGCGCGGGAACGGAGTCGGATGCGAGAGATCAACGAGGCGTTCGAGGCACTTCGCCGGGCCGTACCGCATCTGGCCGTGGAGGCTCACAACGAGAAGCTGACAAAGATCACCACGCTCCGGCTGGCCATGAAGTACATCTCGGCGCTCAGCGGCCTACTGACGGCCGCGCCGGCCACCGCGCACGCGCCGTCCGTGGCGGCCACCGCGGCCACTGTGGTGCTGTCCTCGCTGTCGTCGTCGCTGTCCACCACCTCGTCGTCGGCGTCCTCCTCGTCCCGGTCGCCGCCGCTGTCGTCGTCGTCCGCGCCGCCCGACCACCTGGCCATGCTCGGCGGCTGCATGTCGCCCTCCACGTCCGACGACGTCGACTCGTTGCTCAGCGAGTACGCGTCCGACCTGCTGGGCTGCGGTGGCGGCAGTGGCGCCGGCGGCAGCGAGTGCTCGTCCGCCGCGTCCACCGTCGGCTTCTTCGCCGACCACCACGCGGCCGCGTTCGTGCGTGACCTGCCCGGCGCCGCAACGGTCGCGTCCTACTCGCTGTCCCCGTCCTCGTGTTCCACGTCCGCGGCCGACATCGGCTGCTTCCCGTCGCCGCTGCTGCCGTCCGACTTCCCGGTGGACGTGGCCGCCGCGTTCATGCCGTTCGCCGACCATCCACTTCCACCGATCGACTTCAACGGTGACCCGTACATGTTCGAAGACCATTTCGCGTGCACCGAGTTCAGTTAGACGGACGCAGTGGCCGCCGCCGGGTACAAGGTGCCATATATAGTATAATAATACATTTTTTTTCCCTTCAGGTTTCCGTACGGCCGAGTTTCTCTCTCTCGCCGCGTTTCCCTTCTTTATCCGTCCGTGTCGAAACGAGCGAAAAAAAAAAATCCTGTATTTTTTTTTTTATCTTCTCTTATCGAGAGACAATGTGATACGTAAATCTATATATATATATATATTTTAATCGGTTAGTGTCCGTTACAAGGCGTGTGCGGTCGGGTCGTTCAGTAACCGCGTTATAGGATGAGCACTGGGCCCTGGTCGAGGGAATATCGGACGAACCTTTTTATTGTATTTGATTTTTTTAATTTTTTTTTTTTTGTTTTTTTTATCGCGTTTTTACGACTGTTCGCATCGTTTTCTCTTCGATATCATTTGAACTGTGATACTTTGTCCGATTTCTACAACAATTTTTCTGTACATACTTCCCCTCTTGCCTATATGAATCGGTTACGCGATTTTATTGTGTTGATGTACGTGTGCTTATGTGTGCGTGTGTGTGTATGCGCCGCTCTCGAGTAAATATTGTTCTATTTGTTTTAAACGGAAACGCGTTCGACTCTTGGTCGACGAACAAATAATCAACAAGACCTTGTGTTTTTGAATCCAACTGGTGAAACTGGTTATTATATGCTGTGTAATCGTATGAGCATGTGTATATTACTTAGTTTTCCTTTCGGATCCTTTTCTTGTCCCTTGTATTATACCTTATATTTTATAATTGATTCGTGTCTTGGGCAAATATAATCATATGACTGGAACATCCAATGAGTGAATCAACATATAGCACTTACGGTGATTCGTTAATACCCATTGATGCCCCCTAAATTTCGAGTTAAGGACTCGTTTGATGACCTTAAATTTTTTTTTTTACTCTTATAAATTAGTACGATTTAGTTTATAATTATAATTAAGTTTAGATTATTTCATGTTGCCACTAAATTCCAGGACGTTCGACCGACAGTGGCCGATCATTGAAATGAACATAACAGTATAAATTTACATTTTTAGAAGATGATATAAATAATAATTCGACGGGATACGATTTGATGCAAGTGGTTATGTTTTCGCGGTCGTTTAGTAGACGTATCGGGTACTGAAATGTTTACTCCTATGCATGCCGTGTGTTATCTCTGGGTTGATCGGTTCATTCGTTGAATGATTAATATTGACGGCCAATTAGTCGAGCGGTAGAAAATAAATCCATTCGACCACCCGTCGAGTAAAATACAAAATAAACATACGCAGGCGCGTTTAAATATTGGCATAGGAACCTATATTTTATTTCTTTTACTGCCGAATTCTTGTTGTGCGCATACACACTGGTACCATTATTCGACACCTTTAGTATTTTTACTGTTTGTTGTAACAGCTTCACTATTACGTATGCGCGTCATATTCTCGTGCCTATACATGTGTTACAATCTCTAATTTAGTTTGTTATGTGTTGTTCAAAACGTTTTGATTATTCACAATGCGAAGTATCGCGTCCGTCGTATGATGTACTAATAGAAAATAAGTATATTTTTCGCGACTAATATTGTATCTGTACTGTGCTGTTATACTATATGTCTTAATTTTTATATTTTATTGCCATGTTTCTCTTTGTTACCTTTAGCGTTTTAATTTCTTAGTATAATATGTGCTACATTCTAGTTAATTATATATACATTTATTTTTATGTTAAGTTTTGTAAATTAAAATCATATACGTGTACATAAACAAAAATGATGTATTATTATTATTTTCAATAAAATATTTTCATTTAAAATGTTTTTTTTTTTTATATATATATGTCATTTTGATATTCTCAAAGTAGTATAAATTACATTTGCAATTTTTTACAGTGCATAATTTAGATGTTTGTGATATAATTTAACATAATTTTGCAAAAAATAAAGAATTGTCAAGTAATTTGTATCGTACAAATCAACACGTTCTTCGTTTATCTGTGGAAATAACCGATTAATAATTAATATATACAGTAAGTGCGTGATATTTGACAAAATATCACATTTTTTACGGCAGTGTCGAAGACGATGGAAGGTGCGTTTTCATTTCTCTGGAGGCGATCCGTGGAATCAAAGAGATATTGTATTGAGTATAATTAGTTCCCGAATCTTGTAAAAAAATACGCTCAGGGGAATAAACCCATTTCCTAATGATTCATCATCGTCGTACGTTCTAATATAAAGGCGATTTTATATTGCTAGAACTATAGTCAAAGGTTTGTGTTTTCCGATACAATTACGATATGCGTCCAAAAACTATTTATTTTTCTTTCCTGTTGTACTCATAACGTTTTCCGGAGATCTAAATGCTCCGTATCATCTATTTGTGCGCGTTAATTCTTCCAGGTATATTCTGTCGTTCGCGGGAGGACACCCGTAGAGTTTTCGACTACTGCGCCGCTGAGAACAATGGCGACTTGAAACCGATTAGTTCGGCCGTGACGGTCGAATGGGGATTGTGCCGCGGCGCGTGCGCTCATAAATCACCATATACTCGTGTTTATTATATATATGTAATGTGTCTTAAGCTGGATATTGCCTACACATACGTCGGTTCTTTTGTCTTGTGCTTAATAACGTTTGTATATAAGTTATTGTAATAACTCGTGGCCATAATGCCAAAAAATTAGAGGATAAAAATATAGAATCTATATTATAGATTTATTCCGTCGCTGTGTAATGAGTTATAAGCCAGGTATTCGTATAAAAAATGTTGATACACCCATCCAACTTGTCGAAACTGTGTGTTGTTATGCAGGAACAACGAATGTATACATTAAAGAATTTCGGTTAGGTACAGTTTTGATTTTTAGAACTATTAATTTTTCATGGTAAAACAATTGTTTGATTACTCGATGAACATGATAAACCATCCAGTGGCTTGGCTCACCCGATAAAGAAGATTTGATTTTAGTTGATAAAAATAAGGTTGCGGTTTCCGAAGAAATTAGAAAAAAACTTAGAAAATTGACGTCTCGATGGTGAGAGGCAGAATTAGTATGGAAATGTCCCTATTTTTTTCTATACTTTAAATGTTTGTTAATGTCAATATTACAAATAAATTATTCATTTCGTGACTTTCATTAAGTCTATGCAGCGGCTAGTGTCAAGTATTTTATAGTAACGATGGATGATAGTTTAAGTAAAGACCTATTCATCTTGGGATGAAATCATTCACAGATTGTTATTGTAAGTACCGTGTTGAAAATCAGTCCACTGGTGAATAGAAAATATTGATGAAGTATAATTGTTAATTGATTTAATTTCCACCACCATAATTCAAGGAAAAAATATCACCAAATTTATCTGGTATTAGAAATGGCGAACGAAATCTGTTATTTGTTATTTTGTATTTTTGATTTATATAACATTTGAACAATTTGAAATATCTAGGCCATTATAACTCATATAAATATGTTAACTGCTTTTGAAATTTCCAAATCGCATCGACAACATTGCTATATTACTATTTTTTATTTTATCGAGATAACTTTATTTTAGGAACATAAATAAATGTAAAAATGTTCGCTATAAGATATAAATTAGGGATTTTATGAATATGTAGGTGAATATAATTTTCATCCATTTTCAACCTAGTGTCGAATTAGTTAAATAATTTAATTAAAATATAAGTAGAACTATAAAAACACAAACATTGTTAATAAAGTTATAAATGTATAATTAATAGGTATATAGTTATGGCAGTTAATTGATAGAAGTTGTCGGTAACGTATTATAGTTTACTTCTATAATAATGCCAATGGAATATTAAAGTTTTTGATTAGGAAATCATGATAATCATATTCTGGATAAATTATTTTAATCATTTTTTTTTTTTTTTTTTTGGTTTATGTAAAATTTGTTTACTTTCACCGGATGTTGTCGAATTTGGCGGTTAGTAATAGTTTTACGATTTGAATAAATATTAAGTTTATCTTTTTTTTTCTTCATTAATGTGGGTAGTGTTCCTAAATGACTAAAATAATTGTATTAATCGATATTTAACTTGTTCGTCCTTAAAAAGAATCGTGTTGATGAATTATTGAAACTCGATAGTCTACTCGATGACATTCACGCGTCAGTTTTAAAACAATACAAATAAATAATTATATTTTATTTATTCATTTGACCTAGAGTAACCGTAAAATACTGGTTTTCTTAGTTTTCGTTTTGAAACACCGTGTTGCATCGTCGTTTTAATCGCCATCGCTGTGCGTGGCGTAAGAAAACGCAAACGGACAGAAAACGTTTCCATAAGTCTGTACACCCGTGTTGCGCGCGTGTGTCCGTGTAGAAATCTTCAACGAAGGAAAATCGTGTCGTCAACCGAAACACGCCTTGCGGCCGTACGCGCGGTGGCAGTTCGCTAAAAGATTTTAACGGAACGTTTAGCGTTTCGATCGGATCCCTCCCTAGGCAGCAGTGGACTCCGTGCGCGTGCGCGTGAACGCTTGGGAGAAGGGGCGGCGGCCGGGCGAATCGCCGTGAAAAGGTCGGCGGCGGCGGGGGAGAAAGTGTCCGGCGCCGCCGTGGCGCGTATGTGGGTCGGGCCAATAAGCGAGCGCGATGGGCGTCGTTTTCTGCAGCAGCGACGCCACGAGCGACATCGCTACGGCCGTCGCCGTCGCCGGCAAGAGTCCTTGGCGTGGTGCCGCCGCGGCCTCGGTAAAAATCGAAAGAAAAAAATTTCCGACCGTCGCGAAACGGTTTGCGTCGAAAAAGAAATCGATTTCACAAAGGTTTGGCTACCGTTGTCGACAAGGGCATAGGTAAAGGGGAGATTTCGGGGTTCGACCCCTCCCCTCCCCTCCCCCCGGTTCGAAAATCCCTTTCAGTTGACAATTGTTAATCACGGTCGGAAATCGTACGTAAATATTACTAACAACGAAAATTACTATTTAGTTAAAACGTTTACCGCCGATGCGTCAGTACACGGGTGTTGACACTTGTGATCTTGTCACGGTTGTTGACGCTATCCATTGTTCGATCTATCCATGTTTTCATTGTTAAGTTCGTTTGTTTTCGTATTGCAGCGATATCGATATTTAATTGTTTTTCATTATCTGTATATTATAATGTCACAGTTGGTTATATGTTACGGCCATCACTTCTATGGTTTTTTTTTTTTTTTTAGTTTACTCATGACACACGTATTTTATTCGTTTTCCGTTTGTATATTGTCTTTTCGAATAAAAATGTATTTTTTTCACGTCAGCCTACTGCTAATTAAGTAACGTCAATATCCCTTCCATTAATATTTTATACTTACGCCCTTGGTTGCGAATCAGGGCATTTCGATATTTTTACCGTCCGACACGGATAATAGTACGAGAATAATTGTTGCGAGGAATTCGTTTTGTTTCCCTACCGCTTCGGTTCGTTCGGGAGTGCGGACAATTTTTAGATTCTCAATCGATCGAAGTGACGGATTCATTGGTAACCCGTCTGGTAGCGCTCCCGGATTCTTAGGTCAGCTGTGCGTGTGCATTCGTTAAAATTAAGACGGATCTTCACAGTTTTTCTAACGAAACGGCTATACAAATAGAAACAATAAAACGATATCTATTCGGATACATAATAGTGACTATTAACGGTTATCGTTCTTAGTTTTTTTTCGTAACAGATTTATGGTAAAACGAGCTTCGTTAAAGTTGCCTACGTCGATTACCGCTAACTAATATCAAAGCGTGTAGATTACGATGAAATTATATTGTACATAATTATTACGAGTACAAGTGGTACAAAACGTATATAAATATAGGGGATTTGTAGTTCTGACGAAGGAGTAATACTTAATAAAGTGGCCATATTAGTGTATTTATTACCGGGTTTATTCACCAGCATGTAGGGGACGTTTTCAAAACTGGTTATGACGTTTATTATTTTAACCCCAGGTCAAGTTAAAGGATAAATAACTAACAAACAATGTGGTGACTTTTTGTGAGACGTTCAACTAATCGTGTGTAGTTCTACCTAATCTAACCTATATCTCATAGCGGTCAGACGACCGAGTAATTTATTGTATTCCTCATGATTCCACTCGAAACAGTGTGTGAACACGGTGAACAACTCTGTACTTGGGTGATGAGACATAGTACCACATGCAGTTTGTGTTTGTTGGATTTTATTAGTATTTTAATTGTATTTTTTTTTTATTTTTATTTTATTTTTATCCTAAGGGTCTGAAAATATAAATCCATGTCGTGTGCTGTATAAACGGCATCCCGACGATTGTCGGACTGGTTTTAATTTTTTGTTATAAATTAAATTGAACGACTATCGTTAAGTTTACCCCCGGACCCGAGTTCTTTTCCGTGTTTTTATCTAAACGACTTATATGTGTAATTATCATTATCACGCCTGTTAACGAGTCTGCATGTACGAGAGCGTATTCAACTTTGAAAATTATCGTGATTTAACCTTTCGCAGAGATCGATTTCGTGTTGAGTGTGTTTCACTTTGATTTTATGTTAACTAATTTGACTTGTACGTATATACATAACACTTGGGATATTATCGAAACAGTTGTTCTTTTACGGGTGGAAACCAAACACTGGAGCAATAACATTATCAATAATGAGGTCGAGAATTCGACTTATTTTATGGAAATGAGCGAAGAAACAAATTGATGGCCTTAAACAATTAGAGTCGTAACTTTTTAGAGCAACTGTAGTGTACCTGACAAATAAATCATACTATCGACGACTATTGCGGTTTGTTTGTTGTACAATAATAGCACGTGTGCCAAAAATATTATGTGCGTGCGCGCGCGTAATAATAGTATCATTACGTTCCTATTGTGATATCGGAGCACACATTGAATATGGCTAAATAAAATACGTCACTCCTCGTGGGTATCGCATCATTAATTCAGGTCCGAATGAACCAAGGGAGTTCTCGTCGAAAACTCGGTGGGCCGGATAAAATGTTGAGCTCATTTAAGTAGTAATGGGCAAATAATATTTTATGGAATATATTACAGAACCTTGTTTTATGTACTTTCGGAGTGTAATAATTATTAGTAAGTTAATAATTAGAAAGTTCAGTTTAGACAATAGTAATTATTGTCCAAAACAAAAATAGAACGTAGAGCATAGAAAAAAAATATACACACACTGACATACTATAACACACTGACTACAATATTCATACTTTTTCCGAACACGAACACACGTTAAGTCCGTGACTCGTGGGTTACAATAAAATTTTTTCTACGATATCTCTCAGTTGTCCTTCGATATGGTGGAGCAGCGAGCTAATCAACCGTATCCTTTTGGGAGATATCACCACGATTTATATACGGAACCCTGATGTGCTATTAATGACGTGAACTGTAGAATTTCCATGGCGATCGTCAATGTGAAACCGATTTCTGGTGCGCGGTTTTGATGCACGAACGGACGCCAAGACGAAAACAAGTTCGCAAAGAGTCCTTCTGTGAACTCGTTTTTGTCTTGGGTTTCGGTGTGGGAGGGAAAAGCAGATGGTGAGCGAAAGCTTATGGTCATTGAACTCATGTATTTTGAGTTTGACTAAATGTGTGTCGGTGGAGATTTAATAGCGCAATGAGAGGGAACCATAATAATTAAAAACTTTTATTGTAGTCTGCTGATCTTTGGAGCGCCTGGTCGTCGTTCGTCGAGGCGAACTCAACCGTTTTCGTTGTTACTCCCGGTCTAATTCAACATAGATATTGTTTATAAGAGAAATATAGATTTCGTGACAAACGCGTCTCTGGTTTATTAATATTTATACTCGTTTCGATGTTTTACGATCGTAATATATGTTTGTCCTAGTTATACTTCTATAGGAGCGTAACCCAACCGTTGATAAGGTAATGTGTATTTTTATTTTTCCTTCTGATTTGCATTGCGTCCACGTTGTAGCGTTTCCAGGACGTCGGTAGGATAGCGTCACCAAATAACTTTTTTTTTTGCACATCTCTTACTTAAGAGTAGTTATACGCGTACCTGTTGTTGTAACCCTAACTGTGCCACCACCACCGTCTCTCTATCCGTTCACACGAGCTCGTTACAGCTCGCTCGTCCGCACGACGTATCTCGACGGAGTATAATAATAATAATAATAATAAGTACAGACGGAACGGTGGCAGTGGTGGCAATAACTTTTACTACTAATATATACTTATGCTACTACTACGCCCATGAACGTGTGTGCGTTTCCCCTCCGCTACCGCCTTAAATTCGTTAGATGTAGAAAAAAAAAATGTGACGTATGCGAGCGGTGATATCGGATCTCGTTTTATTCCCCCTCCCCTCCCCTCTTACCGAGAAGATGCTATTTATAAAAGAAGAACGGGGAGTTATAGAAGTAAAAAGAAAAAAATGAAATGATTCCCCGAGTCTTTAATTGGGCAATAAATAGTTATAATATACATACATATTTCTCTCGTGCTCGCGCGTTCCGGACGCAATAAAGTAAATTCATTAGCAGCTAATGACAAAGTAGTTTGCCGCCGTCTGTGTATTAACTACTGTAATATAAATCATCCGGCCATGTTCGGTCGAAACATCGATATTTTTATTTCGTTCTGTTTCGATATTCTTTATCGGTATCGGGTATCGGCGGGTTGGCTGCCTGTCGCGTGCACCGCACGCAATCGGCCGGCAAGTAGTCGTACCTGCGTGCATATTATTTATACTTCATTCCCCCCCTCCCGTTCACTTACAATCCTTTCCGCCACCCTTTCCGCCGCTCGTCATTCTGCCGCGCGCGCAGGGTATCTCCGTACCGGTACGTCGAGCGTACAGTGCGCGCACCGATAATTATTACACCCCGGGGCCCGGCCAAATTAATTTCGGGTTTCCTATTTCCTTAGCACCTTTTCTCGCGCACGGCACCGCACGTGAACAGCGGCAGCGTGCTTAGGCAATGGAATGACTTATTCCTCGCCCCCCTCGTCCTTTGCGCACGTAAGAAGTTACTTACGCGTAAGCACACATACACGTGCACACATGAACCGATGTGCTTCCACCCCGTGCCGCGCCTTCCGTTAACGATAAATCGAATATTATTCACTGTCGGCAGGAGAGTTGGGTGGCTGTGAGAGGAGACGGGAAGAAGAAAAAATTTCGACCGGATTCGCGGCGGCGGCGAGACGACACCGTATTATTATATTATCGTGTACACCAACATTGTTATTAACGCGTTCGACCAACAAGAGCTATGCGAAACAGCGCGACCGGTACTCTTTATTATTTACGGTAACCCGATTACGTTCCGCTATGCGTCGAGGACAGATTTCGATCGTCAAAAGCAGTTCGAGTTGTGGATTTAAACGCGTCCTTTGCGTGCGTATTGCAGTGAAAAAAATACAACTTTAATCAATGCATTAGTGGCGTCTAAGTTTTCGGTAAAATACGTCGAAAAGCTACGGAGCTATACCTAATAGGTAGTATATAGATTTAAAAAAGGTTTTGGAATTTTAAATCTCGATTAAATTTTTCATAGTTTTTCAACTGATAAACGAGAAAGAACATCAATACAACGTTAGTCGTTAAAGATTGGCTTAATGTAAAAAATATGTTTAGAACGAAGAATATAGAATATAAATAAAACAATTCCAATCTCATATATTTTTTTTACTTATTTTATTCTGTACTGTCAATTGTTGTACTTCAATAATCATGAACGAAAACCATTTTTTTTTTTTACGAGTTTTTAAAGGTACTGAAATCATCTGAAAATTGTATCGCTTCAGAAAGGCCTACGTCCGCTGTCCTAGAATTATTTCCGCACACGTTCTTAATGGTTGATCGATAAGCTGTCCATATCTATCCATATCTTTCTCCACATGGTACATTTCTACGTGCTGCTAGGAATCCGTAAGATGTATATAATATACTTCTCCCACGCCAATGTCTGCGTCCGGCAGTCGATCTTCTTTGCTGCACTTCACTGCTCCAGCCATGGTGCGCTGAACGGTGTTCAGATATATCATACAGATTCGTATTATTATTATTATTATGATTAGTAATAGTAATAGTATGTTGCGCGCGCGTGTGTATTTCGACGGCGGTGGCTGCTGCTCCGTCGGAGGTACGCGCCACTGTCGCCACTACTTGGTAAGATTGTTTCGATTCACATTACCGTATCGTCTCCAACGTGGTGTATTATTATATCGATGGAATCGTGAAGTATAGTATAATATATCGAAATTGATTGATCGTCGTCGTCGGGAGGCCAAAAGGTGGTGTGGTATGTATGACGCGACACGTCATTGAAAAATAATATTATAATAATAATCGTCCATTAACTAATTGTCAGCATAAATATATCGTTCGTTATAAATGCATGCCTTCCTACCCATATCTATCTATCTACCTACCCACCTTCGTACGCGTGTTCTCGGTCTGGTTTTTTTTTTATTATTACTATTATTATTATTACTATCTGCGACATTCAATCAGATAATTCTGTTGACGAGTTGTAATGAAAACCATACGGCGGCACGTGGGACTGACGGTCTTAAATGGGGTTATATTTCATATTATTAGTTACGTGCCTTTTCCGGCGTATACGAATTCCATAAACAATTCATGTTGAGTTTGAAATATACAATAGTACTCAAATGGGAAAAGTTATGGCAGGGTTGCTGCTTATTTTTAAAAAATAGTAGTCACACAATTTGGTACATTTAATTGATGGTATTACAAAGATAATCGCATGCAATCTATATAGGTAGGCCTTATTTTCTATTTCAGAAGCCAATCACGGAAATGAAAAATATACGACGTATAACCAATTTATCTTTAATAGCCATTCGCAGATTTTTGGAAACCGTAGGGTGACAGTGTCTTACCTTTTCACTCGTGATTTACACCAATGTGCAGATTGGAGAAGACAATAATAGACGGTTTACCTCTCAGCGGTATAACATGGAGAAGTTATCTTTAAATATAGCTTTGCAGAAGTGTTGGGTAGCTTTAACCATCAGTTCTTCTTTTCCATGACATATTGCATCAACGCAGACACGGCTCCAAGATGGGGGCCGAAGGAAAAACGTTCTCCCCCCCTCAGGTCTAAGAGTTCCCTATTTCACAACTAATTTTTTTTAATTTCATCAATTTAAAAAAAAAAAATTATTACATATATTGACAACTTTACCAGTAAGTGTCGCTACTGCAGAAAGAAGTTTTTCAACGCTAAGAAGAGTAAAAACATAGCTTTGTGTGAGAATGACAGAAGATAAGCTGTCCAATTTATATTAAATCAATATATATATATATATAATTGCATAGATGAGATTTTAGATAAGTACTTTTACTAAAACTAATATAGGCACATAAAATTTGTTATTTAAAATGTGTTTTTTTTATTTAAATGTTGTCCACTTTAGACTTGTTCTCTTTTCCCCATAAAAAATAAGTCTCTGGAATCGCGTCTTCGACATTGTACTAGAAGCAGACACAACGACGCAGCATCAGTAATTACAATTTTTAAATCACGTTACTGTCCATCAGTTAAATGTCGATAATAGTTAACGTTTCATATGGTTCGATCTTGAGATTGGGCACGAGCCGTTAAACTTGGACTCGTGTGCATTTTATCGAGTCGAAAAGAAACATGAATTGACCGCAAGTGATAAAAAAAATAAAACGGGAAAACGAAGATTTCGGAGAGACGACGCAGGTTTGTTCCGGTCGACCATAATTGAACAAGCTCCGAATTGAACATTTATTCCACCAATCAAAACCAGAGAATATCGGTGCTGTTTCCTCAGAGAATATCGGTGCTGTTTCCTGTTTCATACGCGTTACAGCAAATCTGGGTTGTTGAAGAACCCCGTTTAAGTTTTATTCAGGCTGATGGTGGGTGTATGTTAGGGTGACTATATTAAGAAAATAAAAAAACGGGAAGGCTGTTACTCCCCGCTACCCAAAAAAAACCCTCTTCCTTATACATTAGCACATATGCATATAAATTTGGAGAGTTAAAGTCCTTTTATTTTACATTTTTATTTTTAATCCTTCTTGTGGATTAAAATAATCCAAATAAAATCGGTACAAGTTTAAAGGTTTGTGATTTGATGTATCTACCACAAGTTTTGCAAATTTAATATTTTTTAACTCTAATAAAACTTGTTCCATTGCAAAAGGGCCAATTACTTTTAACATAATCAATTCACATTTCGTTCGAGTACAAGAACATTTTTTATCGTGAATTTTATTTATAGGTGAAGACGTACAATCCATCGAACGAAAAGAATGATTTTGCATGATAGTAAGAAAAAAAACGTAACTTCTTCTTCGCAAGACGTTTACTCTCATCCAATAGTTCAGATTTTCTTTTATTGATAAAAATAGTACGCTAATTTATTAGAACTGCTAGAGCTAAACACAGCCAATAAAAGTTTACGCTTTTGTAAAAGCTATCAGATTGAGAATTCAGATATCTTGAGAATTTACACTCGGAATACAAAACTTTTCCTACTTCATCGGCATATCTTAAAAAACGAAACTGCGTTATTAATTTTGGATTAAAAGTACATCGTCTCTAAAGTATACTTTTTAAAAGTTAAGAAAAATATCTAAAGGTACGCGTCAATTTCAAAGTACAACGAATTCACGGAAAGGATCGACTGTCAACAGTGTCTACTAAAAACAATAATTGTTTTTAGTAGACAATTTATTATAGTTGTTAATCGTTAATTATTAACGATTAACAACTATAATATAATATCTAATAGCATTAATTATAAATGTATATGTAAAATAATATATAATTTTAGTTCGAAGAACTACATATTATGCCATACAACATGTCTCATGCTTATCCTTAATTTTATAGTTCCTCGGCATCGGGACTTGATGCTCGTTCCACGAAAATTATTATCTGTTATTTCTAACTGGTTTCACATTTTTAATATACAGGTGAAACATTTTTATATTTTTTTCGTATATAGATATTTTATTTACAAGCATTAATACATTATATAATAAATAATATGGAAATAACGGGATTAAAACGGGACAATCTTTTAAAAACAGAATAAAAAGCGTCCTATTCGAATTTTGTCGGGACAACGGGAAGTAATGATAAAAAAAGGGACGTCTGGTCACCCTGGTGTAGGTACTTGCAGATGAACACATCACATCATGTGATCCTAGTGTGCGTATAGCTTTTCCGACTGCTCGATTGCCGTTATTTGTTTTGAACGCGATATGCTCCGCGTGTGTCGATTGAGATCTGTTCCAATGATTCTCGGTTCGAGTGTGTAATTTTTTCGTTAGTTCATGACCTCGGATGTGCGCGCACATCACTTTGGTACACTCAGTGGAAGTTTTTAGAATTTTTTCCGGCGGGAATCCTTCTGTGATACAATCTAAACAAAAATGGTCAATCCCTTAGCAGTTCATTAATAAAAATGTAATTTTCGTAAAAACGAAGAAAAAAAAAAACCTAATAAAACACACGAAACCCGAGTGTCCTGAGTGAATAATATGCCACAATCTATAATCGGGACTTCGGTAGTGGGGAGGGATTTAGACCCCCCGAACCTCCTCTCTCGGTAAAATCGCCACCGAGTGCACCTCACGGTTCAGTTGACTAGTTCAGAACCGCTAAGCCGGAACACTCACCCGGCCGTCGGACGGGTTTCGCGACCGCGCACGGGAGAACGACCACAACGTGTGCGGAACGCGTGATTATCATCCGCATCGCCGTCGGCACATCAAAGGATCCGAGGTGCGGACAAGACGATGTGACGATGAGATGACCCCGACGAACGAGCTACAAGACGTGTGGTCCGCGAACCCGTTCCCGATCGCAATCTGTATACCGTACGGTGATCTCGCGAAAAAACATAAACAGTGACGATAGTAATAATAATAATAGCGATAATATTAAACCAACACAATTTACGGTGAAAAATTACCAGGTTTTCAAAGATGGTTCGCGCGTCACCGACGGCGTGAAAGTTATTACGTTTCACGTAACGGGCGCGCGCGCTAAACGACACTAATTGCGCGAGGTGTTGTCGTGTCGGCGCTCGCGAAGGGTGTCTGATTACACGAGAGTTGTCCGCTCTCCTGCTCCTCGTCCTGCCACCCGTCCTCTTTCCGTCTTCTCCGACTGATTTCCGCGACGATCACGCCGACGTTATCACACTGGTTTGACCGTTTGCGCGTCAACATGTGGGATATTTTCAAGTGGCGTCGCCCTGTACGACTCGCTCGATCAGATAAAAACACCGTATGCCTCGGCGCGGTACGCCATGGTACGCCGTGGGCGCACGTCTAACAACTTTGGGCCGACCGTTTTTGTCCGTCGCGATCTGAAACTCGCATACCGGTTGTTAACGCGCAGCGCACGCCGACCGGCGATTTACGACGCGCACGTGACGCCGACACTGCGCCGTGCGGTGTTGTCGCCACGGGTCCAGACCGTCCGACGACGCGACGCGCTGATCACGTGTACCGATGTGGTCGGACGTTGTGTTACCCTTTCGACCACAAAACATTTGGCCTTCGCTTAAGACGGTCCGCGCACACGACCCAGCGGTGGGTTGTCGCGCGAACACGTGAACTTCGAATCCGATACGAACTTTATTGTTGTTTACGGACAACGGAAATGGTATTTTTTTTTTAATTCAATGCTCGTTCGAAATGCTACCGTACTGCTACGGCCACCGGTAGTCGTCGTTCGTCTTTTCGTACGTATTTCATTTTCGTATTTTTAAATCGGGCCCCGACGTACGCGTTGTTAGGTTGTTCGCGACGATACGTGACTGTCCGTTTGTGTCTCATAGAACTTATTTATTGCGATTATTAACACTATTTCTTTTCCCTATACCGTGCGCGTTCACTACACTATGGTTTTGTACGCGCGAAAGCCGCTAAGGCCATCGAAGGTTATGTGCGTGTGTGTACTCGTACTAGCGAGAATGTGACAGATTGTGACAAACCGAGTAAACGTGTATGGACTTTAACTGCAAATATTATGCAAAACTTGACCAGTTTATAGAAATGCGCACCGCCTCGAATCGACTTTTCTCTAATCACGACACCGGTATCACCTTTCAGCGAGTCGGATAACGCCCCACCCGCGCTCCTCTCGTGCTTCATAAGTCCGATCGCAGTCGCGTTTGGACCGCGGTATCCTTGTACTATACCACGGATACCAGTCATACCCCCGTCCACGAGCGACCAGTTCTCGTCGTGCGGAGACGTTAAATTGTGCCTCCGCGCTCGCTCCTCGGTCTCGTCGTTTCCCGTGTACCACCTACATTCCTTTACGCTCATACGTACGACGATGGATACAACGCGTGCGTGTTTCGAAAACACCAGCCTTTTTACACACACATATCATTATGTAGCTGATCTAGTGGAGTGCTCTTTGGAATTTAAAGCGCTTTGCTGTCTAAAGTGTGAAACATTAGTGGTTTTTTATTTTTTTTATTTTGCATCAAGGGAAATATATTCAAGTTGTTATTGATGGCATTTCAGTTAATGTACGCGGTAAGCCAACTAATATATACAACAATAATTTAACGAGATTACGTGTCACTTTTTTTCATGGACTGGAATATATTTTTTTCGTCGTACCGAATTAAAAAAAAAAAAAAAAAAACATTAAAGTGTATTGGTAATACGATATTTCAACAACGCGCTTGATAAAGGACCCAGTTCTTCGATTGAAGTGCATTTTCTATTTTTCCTACTATTTTCGTTTGTCTCACGACTTGATCGATGTCGGTAATTTTCGTTAGTTGCAATGCGATTAGTCTGCTGCGAAGCTAGGGGCGGTGTGAAGGAGGAGAAAAAGTAAAACGCGTGCACGGGCAGACGTCGCCTTTCCGCGGCGTGCGTGTGCCTGCGATCGCCTCGGTCGTGTACCTGGCAATTATTGCTTCCGAGAGCGCGCGTAATGCGTTTTTTTTTAAACCGGGACGCGCACTTCTGCTCATTACCCGCGTCGTTATTACCGACGTTTTTTTGCCGTCGTCGTATCTTGCGATGATTGATAAAACACACAGAGCGAGCGCCGCTGCCGGCGGATAACGAACACGCCGACGATAAATCATTAACCACCGCGATATTGCGTTGGATGCCGCACGTTTTTCTTTCGATTTTTTTCATATTTCATTTTACTATTTGGAAACCCAAATCAGCTGTCAGTCCCAGTAGGAGCCGCGGTCGCTGGAACGGAAGCTAAGGGAACGGGAACAAAAACGGCAGTACACATTACGCGTATGACGTATAAGATTAGCGCTCAGTACAGGTTGACGACAATCATTCCGGTTACTGAACTTCATGATCCTTTGGTTGGTCTACGTTCCCTGGTACTATTTTTGTGGTTCCTTGACGACCTTAGAAGGAGATATTACTTAATTTATCTCACTCCTCATAACAATTTCGCATTCAGATTTTAGTACGTCCTTTGAGATCGGAGCTGACCGGCGTGATGCCAAATGAAAGGGTTCTTGTGTAGTATACATCATTGTTACTGTTTGTCGTGTAGTAGTGTCAAGTATACAAATGCATTACTTAAATTAAGGTAAAACTTGAAATACGTAACGCATATGTTTCCTGCAGCGGTTGAGTCACACGACCACCGGTTCTTTATTCACACGTCTTCTCTTTTTTTTATCTCAGTTCGTATAACCTAATTAAATATGTTCATTGCTTACTTGCTAATCGACGGTATTTTGTAAAATTATTATTGTGCAATTTTTTTCTTATATTACAAAATGGTATATTAATGTATTTTTCCTGTGGCTCGGATTTATTGTTATTAATACTACTACAAAATATACTATCATAGCTGCATCCCATTGTACTGCATACAATACAATGTCTATTATATACACACGAATCGTCTAAATTAACTGCGCACACTAAATGGTTACACATTTCTGGTTTATTTGCAAATATAGTGGCTTATCTTTATTTTATTTAATAATATTTACCGATTTTATTATTTGTCTATTTTTTAGAACTATAGTTCAGTGTCAGTTTTTTGAAGAGACCTCGTATGTTAAAGAATAATATATCGCAACAAGACTTTAAATATTTAATATTAAACGTTTGAATTACGAGTACTTAAACAGGTTATGCTTGTTGACCGCTGTGATATTATATTTAATACCACATGTATGGTCTTCTTTTTAAACGCCTTCCAAGCGTGGTATTTGTTGCTGATACAAGGCCCGTGTTATTGGGTATGGACTATTATTTTACATTTGTTTAAATCATGTATATAGCATCGGGCCAAATTTATTTTTGATAATAGATCATTTTCGTGTTTTTAATGAATATCACCGTAGTTTGCGATTAATTAAACATATACCATGTTCCATAACTTTTTGACATGTAATTGTTACACTGAACCAAAAATAACAATCAATATAATGAAACAGTATAACTATTTGACAAATGTATTATTAATAGTGGCCCCAATAACATTTGATGAAAATGATGAAGAAAAATTTGACACTTGGAATAGCTGAAAATTTAGAATCAATTATTTGATATACTGAAAAATTCTAAATGATTTGCATTGTTATAAATCGTGCTTTCGAAAAACTATGCTTGTTTATTGTATGAATTGCACACCGAAGAGCCGTGAACTATTTTTTTTTTTTATAAATTTAAGTGTGTTAATAACATAACCGTTGCTCTAAACAGTTTTGTAATAATAATTTTATTACATCAAGGATTTGTTTAGTCAGTGTAGGGTTCAACTCCTCTAAATACTTAGTAGTGATTAATTGAATACGACTTTATACTTCGACCGTGATAAACATTAGGCGCGGGCTGCTAAACGAAGTCGCTCAACAAATACCAAGTCGCACCCGAAATTGTTGTTATTTCTTTGATTAAACCGATTAATCATAATCATAGCACATTTGGTTGATAATTTATCAGATTAAAAACCACATATTTATATGAAATTTAATAAATACATTACAAAATAAATTAATAAATTTTACATTTATTGATAAGTACCTACATGTTTTTTCGTTTTGTTATCATTATTCAATTATTATAAAATAACAATAACAATAACATATCATGTGTGTATGTGTGTGTGTGTAATATATAATTCATACAATTTGTTTATTTCAATCGTTGAACAATAATAACATGAAGTAAAAAGTCAATAAATAGTGATTCGCGTACTTGCATAACCATGTTGTCCACTGTAAAATCAGGTACGAAAGGACTTAGAAGTAACAAAAGTACTAAGAAGTAACAAAGTAACTAATTTAACCTGTTAATCAAGTTGATATGGTCCCGTGGTAGTTGAGATATATTACGTACACTGGTACGTGAACCAGTGCTTGCTCTCTAAACCTTTAGCAAGCACATACGTACTAGGTAGAAATTTTTCAGATCAGTGTGGTCGTCACCCGGGTTAGGTTATTATAATACAGGGCAGAGGAGAAGACATGGAGGCCGGAACCTATGACGACGTACCCACCTGTACACTCGACAACGAGCTTTGTTGGATCGTTGTTTAAGGACTCCAATATAATCCAACTTGTCGAACAACGTTTGACGATACATAGTTTTTTTAAGGTCGTTGGTTTAAAGGACAACTTTCTACAACGACCGCCTGAATAATCCTTTATAATAATATTATTATTATATTATCGCGTGCGGGCCGGGTTTAAAAAATTTATTGCTTCGTAAGTACTTATGATCCCATTCTGAAATTTGGACGGGATGTAGAAAAATGTTTTCAACTTATTTCAATAAAAAAAAAGCAAAAAAATGTCGTCCATCTTTGAAAATATTCCATTTGTTTATAAATTTGTCCATTTTTTCATTGGAAAAATTCGAAAAATGAATTTTCGTATATTTCATTCAAAAGTCGAGACAGAGGCGGAACATTTTAAATTCGGGGTAAATTTTCATAACTCCGTTCCATATTGAAGTAGAAGAGATTGAAAAAGATAACTTTTTTATGAGAATAAAATTTAAAAATTCTGCTTTTCAAAAACCCCGCGTAATATATCCAAATAAAAAAATACGTATCTCATATTTTTGGCTACTCTACCGTAAAAAAAATGAATCATGAAAAAAATATTTTTGGGTGGCAAATTTTGTGTGGAATGCCCCATATAATATAAAATTATAAAGAATAATACCTTTACCAGAACCTGAATTAGTCAGTAATGGCATATGTTAAAAAGTTTCGGGAACATACTATCACCATATCGTAATCCAAAGTTATCTTTTAACTTCGATGATAATTCTTCCAGAAATGTTATTTTAAAAGGTCTTTGGGCATTGCATTATACATATTGACTATATTAACGTAATTATTTGATACACCAAAACTGATTAAACAAGGTTTTTCGCAACTCTTCTCTATTCGTATTGCCATAAGTATATCTGTTTCACATCTTCCAATGCAGTCCAAAATTAGGTTCCAAATACTTTCTATCAATATTCTCGAAATAATAATCAATTTGGACACTGGTATTCCATTTAATGCACATCTATATTATCATTATTGCTTAAAACTTTTCGCCGCATTTGGACCAACTGTAATTTCTTTGTAGTCGGTTTTTGTACGACATGAATCGTACAACTTTTGTGGTGTGCATCATTCATATGACATTTTAAATTTAAGTTAAGCATTGGAATAATTCTACCAATATTTCATAATCGCGGTGGAAGTACATTGTTATTGACATAAACACAACTGATGGCAATACATTCTTGACCTTGCAAGTTGATAATGAATTTAGTGGAAAATGCATTCATTGCCTTTTAAAGTCAATTGTGTATGGTTATGAATGAAAAGAGAACATGGTTTATAATCGTAAAATTCGTTGGATTGACATTTTTTCAACATTAAGTACATTTAAAATCGCTTGCATCTAAATCATCTTACGTTTAGTCGACCGTGCGTGAGTGAAGGTGACACGGACTAAGTGTGAAATTAAAAAAGATATAATTCATACTGGAGAGGATAAAAGGAAAGATCTTATCGAAGTACATATTTTTTTGTTTTCGGGTTTTTGGCATTAATCATAATAATAATATAATACTTGTCGTCGCATTGGAGTTGTATGTATTTCGGGTGTGTGTTTGTTTACGTAAATTCTAGGAAAATGTAGTGACACATCAAACTGATTTGTGCGTGGTGCCCGCGTGACGATGCGCCGTTGGACGTCCGAGTTTGTTGAAAGGCGGGCGGCGGCCGAGGTGTCACCGTGATTGTCGTCGGACTATTTGTCGCGCACGGTAGTCGCTCGTGGGCCGACGACATGTACCCAGTACACACGCACACACGTGGCATGATGAACGGTATTTTGTATATTTTCGTGTTGGGAAATGAATAATTCATTGGTCGTAATTCAGGGCGATTTTGTACATGTTCGGGACACAAAAAAAGTTTGCCCACTCCGGGAGAGATAGACTGGTGTATTTTTATATATATATATAAATATATAAATATTTCTGTGTAGTGGTAAAAGTTATGTGATCATTTTTCTGTGTCGTACGTTTGTGTGTGGACGAGAAAAAACTTGTTTTGGTTTCTCTCTCCCCGCGTTGTATTCTCGTGAATAATGGGATGAAACCATAAAACTTACATGACGTCGTCGTCTTTTATACACTCTCGTTATATTTATATTCCGAAATACCTTTGGCCGCGTACTCTCGCGTTCCCCTAACCGATACCGAATTCATTCGCGCACCACGCGTGCCCCCGTAGACGACGTCATGGTGAGCGACGGCGGCAGAGACGGTTTTCGTCGGTCGTTTGTTTCTAGGTTATCTAGCTCCCAAACATGGCGGTCGAAAATCGATCACGACGATAACGTCTCTCCCACGGTGAGAGACGACAATCGTTAACGTGACAATGGCGATAACGATAATATGTCGCTGCCGAACCATGAACTCTCGCCGATGGCCATCCGGTTCAGTCGAAAAGGATCGAGAAAACGAGAACCGCAGAGGTGTTGCTCGAAACGCTGAGTGGTGTCGAAAACCTATCACTGGGTCCGCGTTCGGACGCATGAAGACACGGGTTTACACGAGACGTGAGCAACGGCTGTGGCTATGCATGGCTTACGGTTTGTGTAAACAATCAATTCGTACTTCACGATGGTGGAATTATCTCATCAACGAACCCGTCACGACTGGTTCGTTTAATATCAAACCATGTTGGATATTTCGGTCATGAAATCTTAGTCGTGGTGTACAATAGAACGTATGTTTTCTCGTAAAATATGTTACATACAGTATATTACATAATATACAAAAAATTATACATTTTTAAATTTAACGATTATATTAAATTTAAAATTGTAAATGTACAAAAAGTTACATACGATACGAGTGTAAATAAGAATGTTATGAAAACAAACGATGAATAAACAATGGATTTCATAGATTATAATGAAAAGGAAGAAATTCTATGGAACACAAAATTACAAGTATATAGAAATAGAGATGATGCGGGCGTAGCTGTGAATCGAATAGTATTAGCCATGAATATTTTTATGAATTGTCGTCCAACTTGTTTAGCCAATAAATCAGACAAAATAGTATATGCTTCCACCACCAACGATTCCATCTTACCGATTTAAAATTGCGTTCACGAGTAAACATCTTCACGATTCGTGTGATGTTTTTTGAAATCACGCTTGTAAGACACAACCAATAAGACCGTGAAACACGATCGAGACTCGCGTCTCGTGTAAGCTAACGTAACGTCGTCGTCTGCTGAACGGTTTAGGAGCGTGCGAAACCGCAGACCATCCGACCGGCGCAAAAAGTAAATCGGAGTCCTCGGCGATTCTTCCTCGCGCGTTGCACGTCGTTGTTGCGCCAGTAAACGAAAAAGAGTCTCAGGAAAATATGTCTCCCGTTTCAGTGCAAGTAAAACGATATTTCCACATACACTTGTTATTTTATTTATAATATTAATTGGGTTGATAAATCGTATCTGTATATAGTAAATTACTTTATTTATTAATATAAACAATAGTTGACGTTGATAATATACAGGTATCTATCACGTGTATCTAATTTCGTATAGGTTTCGAGTTGTACGCGAGTTTCTAACCATGGAATTTCTAAACTCAAATAAAAGAATGATAAAATTGCACTATATGGGTGTACTTATATTATATATAAGAAATGTCATAGTATCATTCGATGGAAATATTCAAAAAAATGTTCAATGCAATGTGCAGCAGTATTAATTATCGATTTGAACTGTGCGGAAACCATACGTTTTTAACAAGAACATTATCATGTTGCTAATAAAGGTTTGGACTTTTTTTTCTATGTGATTTTTTGCTACGTGTGACTTTCTTACCGGAGACTTTTTTACCGAGACCTTTTTCCGCGCACTTTTTTTCCCAATATCGTTGCGCCGGCACGACGAATGGTACGTGTTTACGTTGAGTCTTACAGGCTCGTGGCAATGGTCAGGATTTTTAAATGGAAACATTATTTTGAGCAGGTTAGGCAAGAAAGGCTTCGAGAGTTTATCCATAACCACCCCATTCCTCTTCACTAAATTGAAAAATGTATTTCCAGCATTTTAAATTGGTTTTAATAACGTTTATTAAAATATAATTAATAATAGTAATAAACGAACGATGGTCAACTGCGATTACACCGCCACGACATAACACGGTTTGAAAACTTTATTTATCATACAATGTAAGTGTTATACGTGAGTAGTCACAACGATAAACACAAAAAACATTGCAGTAATTTCCCGGTAAAAGTAATACGCGTACGTGTTTATCAATGACAAACATCCGTTATTCGTTACATTTAGTTAGTACTAATACTTTAAAAACATTTAAATACCAAACAGTAGTGTACTAGGTTAGTGCGCACACGTAAACACGATTCGTAAGGGTTGGGGGCTGTAATCCTCTTAGCCTAATCTCCTTGTTGACTACATTACTGACTCATGGTCGACAACGGGATTGAAAGCAAAACCCATCGATGTGTTCGGCTGCTACTGTACCGCTATCCCGTCCGTTTTTGTTTCTCCTTCCGATCTTGAAACCCTCAGACTCACGGGTTCCACGATTCACTAGTCGGTGGCAGTATTTCTCTCGCTATACGAAACTTCGCGACATCGTCTATAAACGTGAACGCGTCCCAGACACGACAATTTTACGACGGTTCAAATGCCGTTGTTGTTCGTCTACGGTTCGTCTTAAGGTACGGTTTCCGAGCTCCGATTAGTCGCAACGATTTTACGCAACGACTGATCGTTGCGTGTATGTATCTCTTTCCTACAGTACGACGGAACGCTGTGGTTAGCATTTGTTTTCAGTTAAGATTAAATCAGATCGATATTTCGTTGCGCACACACGTATTTATATTATTTTTTTTATTTGTCGTCACAGGTCACAGGTAAACGGAACAAGTAATTATTAATAACAATAAAATTATCATACAATTTTTAGAGAAAAGGAGGAAGAAGAAATAATATATACTTTAAATATGTACACAAGATTTCATCGACTATCAGCTCATCGTAAGGTATAGCGAAAAAAGTTTTCGACATTTTTCGATTGAATGAATTCGTTTATAAAAATATCTATTAAATTCGTTCCAAAACACTACGATCGATTAAACTATTGGCGACACGTAGGACAAATGACACACGGTTGGACGTTGGAAACTACGATAAGGCATTTACTTAGAGAGCAGCCAACCACGCGGTCGTTACGGCTGGTTCCATCTTGGTAACCTTACCTTTACGTGGTTGTAACTAAACGTCCACATGTTCGGAGTAGTGGTATTAAAAAGTAGCTGTCACCAGTGGTGCAACTAAAATCTTTGGGCCCAGTTACAGAAACACAACTTTTAAAATAATAGTAATTAATTATAAAGTTAATAAATTAATAATATTATCAGAGTCTTCATTAGTTTTAAATTTTTATTAGTTTTTAACTTTCAAGTTCAATTTTTCAAATATTTTGAATAAATATACTCTATTTATCTAGATGATTTACGTTCGATAACTCAAATATTCATCTAAGATAATTCATCAGATAACTATTTTTGTTTATTATCTAGATAAGATAAAATATGATTAATTATTTATCTAGATAGTATATTTAGATAATTTATCTAGAAATACTCAACACCGTGGATAATAGAAAAAATAATAGTAATATCACAGAACAAACTGCTAGCAGTCGTGAAATATGATAACACAGAACTGTTATCGAATTAGCAGTTAGTAGCAATCACTGCTATTTTCACAGTAGCATTTTCACACTATGATAAATATTTTTCACAGTTTAACAACACTTGTTCGGAGTCTGAAACGTGAATCGCACGCGCACGTGTGTGTACCCAGAACGTGTTCTAGTAGCGCGTTCGACTAACAATATAACATTGAGTGTTGCGTAACGTTACTGTTTCCTTGGAATACTGGTTTAAGAAATAATTCAATGCGCTCAACGCTGATTCGCATTACAACGCGTTCGTTCTAATAAATATATCTGTGTGATATCCGTATGATGTACCTGTATTGAATCGTATCCATTCGACCAGAGCACCGGGGACTTGTGGTCACACAGCTTTTGGCCTAAGATTAACATCGTACGAACGTCCCGGCAATCACATCTCTAGATTTGAAACACGCGATCTATTCACGATTAGGTCGATTTTCGTTACAGGTTTTCACTTTTAAAAGTTGCGCAAAATAATAATCTATTCCGTAAGATTGACAGTTGTGAATTATAATAAAAATTGGCCTGAAGTTAAATCCATTCGGCGTCCGCATTTTTGTTCACGTTTCATTATTTTGTATTGAAGATGCGTATAGCTTTCGATCAGAGTATTATATACGAGTACGTAATTACTTTTTTATTCTTTTTATCAGCTCATCACCCATTTAGGACCACTGCTGCCTTCAAAAAGGTTTTGCCATCCATCTGTGTTGCAAGTCAACGCAAAGGTTACGCTTTGGTCTATCACTTGTAAATATCTGGTTAGTACATCGATCCACATATGGTATTATTGGACACAAATATCTATACTAGACAAGAATTTTTGATTTTCATGAAATTTGTTTAGATTTTTAGTAGTTTTACAATATTACTTAAAGCCGAATCGATTGTGCAAGATTATATTGGCTGTAGTGGTAATGAGGAGCAGCCTTTCTAGAATAGATTTTTCGATAATTTTTGATATGCTGAGAAGATGATTTATTGGTCTAATATGATGCTGGGTTTTCAGTTGGTCCGTTTGGCTTAAAAATGAAAATGATTATAGAAAATATCAAGGCCACAGGAAAGTAGAAAAATCTAAATGAGGCATTAAATAATTAAATTATTAGACGTAATGTGATAAACGATTTACGTTCGGTGAGTTGGTGATGATGGACGGAAGTTCTAGTGCGAGCGTTCGCGCGTCGTCGACATACGGATGTTGCGGACACATCGCTAGCTAATGGGCCATGGAGATGAATATGGGTCGATCAGACCTGTGGAATGTCTCTTGACGATCCGTGTATAGAAATCGCGTCGTCATTTGTCAACTCTATTACGTACGAACTTAATCGTATAGAAATATGTTAACTCGTCGCCGCCTCACTTTCATGGCTATGATATATTATATTTCCTGTCGCCTCCTCTTCTATATTAATAAATCTTTCTTATCTTGCGAGAGAAGACAATGGAAATTTTCGCGACTAAACGGTAAATACCGTGCATACCACATACCCAGTTACTAGCTAGTTGTTGCGAGCGCCGGGGTAGTCTGTGGCTTGCGTTCCGGAAGTCCTTTTATTCTTTTCTCGTCCGTCTTTCTCTTTGCGTTCTTGCCACAATTTCATCTTCTTACTCTTATCGATTTTTATATTCAGATAGTTAAAGGGGTACCGTTTTTTGGATCTGAGATAACGTTTAAATGATTATTATATTATTTTTTTCGTGTAAACTTCTACTAATATTAAATTAATGTGATTTTCCTCGAACACGGTTATGACCTATTGGATACATTACTGTTGGTACTTGGTTGCATACGTGATGTACAAATAACATACAAAAAACGATTAAATTAGTGCAATGAATTTTATAACATTTAAAAAATATGTAATAATGTGAACATCGTATACTTATAAGAAGAAATATAAATTTTTTTTTTTAAACACAGTTGTATGTTACAAATCATCGTTTAGTCAACAAGATCTCGGTGTCGATTAACACATAAAATATACATATAATTAATACGTACATAAAACGTTACATTTAACGTAAAATGTATGTAAACATAAAACGTTTTGTTTCCTGCGCTCGTTGCGCACCCGGGTCACGACCTAGGACAATTCATTACCGCGCTGTCGTTTTCCGCGTTAGGCGGCGATCGTTTGGTCGGTTGTACACCATAGAAGTCTCCATCCCCCGAGTGACAAGTAAAATGTCGCGATGTACGAGCCTGTTTGATTATTTTTTTTTCGTATCTTTTACATAAGCACACGGATCAGTGGCGTAATTTTTAGTTTTTTTTCAGAGCAGCATCGTCGGCATGTTCTTATTAAATTGCTGACTCGGCCGTTTATTTTATCAAAGTTTCGATAAACGTTGGGGAAGGGGACGTCAAATTAGCCCCAAAAATTTAATGATTTGTACTTTTCGCGCCCTTGATCATTCATCAGATTATCGTTGGTGTCCAACGGTGTAATTCGGTAATACCATGTCTGATTTGCAAGTGTACTGCGTTTTTTTAATTTTAATTCGTATAATATTAAAAAAAAATTTAAAAAAGAAGACATAAATGAAAATAAAGAAGATAGTGGTGAACAAAATGTTATTACGAGCCGTAACATCTGCAACGGATCAGGTTTAATAATTAACGATCTATGTCTTAAGAAATCAGCGGACACCTAACAACAATTTTATTCGGACGTCGTATGCAGACTTTGAATATCTAATTAACTCGATTGGTCTTTAAATCGCTAGAAGAGACGCAAAATTATTTTTATATTAACAACTTTAAATCGAATTCAAATTATTGGGGTAGGTATATTGATTGTTATTTGTTTTGTGATTACAATTTTTTTTTTCTAAAATTAGTCATAATACTTAAAAATGATTTATAACGAGACATTTTTTATCGCATAAGAGTTTGCAATTTATAAAAGACAGATATTAAAAAAAATTATTATTTATCAATTTTAAGTGGTATTTAGTTAAATTGTCTTTAGCTGTTGTGTATTTATGCATAGCGATCGGCTAGTTGACCATAAAATATGATATTATTGGTAAACGTCTTTCGGTACTCCACGCCCAGTACAAAACATCCCATTACCCATATTATTATTATTAAAACGTTACGTTATAGCAGTCCGATGTTTCGCGTTGGCACGATTCGACGTGATTTTGGTTTGTTCATAGAGTGGTGGTTGATTTTCTACCGTTTTAAGCTCGACAATCACGTACACGTTTATGGATTATTTTATTTTTTTAGTCCGATCGGTACGACGTTTACGAAACGAGCTCATGATCGAATGCCTTGCTTGCATGCACGCAGAACGCTTAAAACGTTTTGACCGGTTCGATTTTATTATTATCTAAACATTAACCGCGGAGACAACGGTATTTTCGTGTTCGGACGACCCTCGACGACGGCTGTCAACGTTTCCGTCTGGATAAGTTAGAACATAAATACGCGTCCGTCGGCCGGACGAAATGCCCGGACGGACGGTAATCACGGGCATGAGTCTCGGTGCTGCCGTCCAGTCGACGACGGTGCGCGGCAGCATGTGCGTGCGAAAAAACGATCGACGCCTCTCGTGGACGGCGCGCCGGCCGGCCTGCTGAGACCTTGGGGCGGATGACCTTTGCGGGCGGCGGTGGCGGCAGCGGGTACGATATGAGTCGCGCGGCGAGTGCGCACGTGATCGGACCGGACGCGGAATCGGACGGCCGCATTCCCGTGCACCGGTCCGCCCCGAATACGGAATACGTGCCTCGCGCGTAGACAAGTGGACGCGACCGAACAGTAAAAACTGCACTGCGGTGGAGGCACGGAGGGAAGGGGGAATCGATAAATAAATAAAATATTTATATCGCATTATGTCGTGTACGAGATGAAAACGATCTGTCGCGTTCGTTTTCCGATCGGTCCGCTGCCGCCACGATTTCTGAGAAACGACTCGGGACAGAAGTGACCGACGATCGCCACCGCCGCGCCGCGCCCAAAGTACCGGGAAACGATTGTTGTTATTTTATTTTATTTTTGTTCTTATTCCTTTTTCAACCCTTTTCTCTGCGTTCGGCTAGTAGTGATACGTCGTGTTCGATTTTTCCCGCACGAAAACCGAGCAGCCAGTCGTTAGGGCTTGCGATCGTCGTTCACAGGCGTCTGGGTTCAACTCGCCTATCGCAAATGTCATTTGTACTGAAACGTCAGAAATCTAAATAATGTCTATTTTTATTTATTTTTTATTCTCCGTTCAATTGTAAAACAAAACCTTTTAAAGACTATTGATTTGGACCGACGTTATTATACGCTCGTTAATCAAAACATAAATCGTGATAACAATGTTTTCGAAAATGTAACTATTTTTGAAAAATAAATAAATAAATACATATAATATGAAAAAAAAAAATTGAAATAAAATGAAGAACGGTGGTTCACTTGTTTTTCACGTAGGCCTAGGGACAGTGCCACAAAATTTGCACCAGAAAAGTACGCAGCGATTCGATATGTAAATTGCGGTACGACGCATTGCATTTAGACACCAAATTCTGCGACGAAATTCTTCTATGAGAAATGTAATAAAAATAAAAAAAAAACCGCGAACACTTCACGATCACGTGTTGAGTTTTCAACGTTACGACCACCGAGCGTTCTCTTGCTCCTGGGCCCTGCGAAACAAGGAGCACCGAGTTCGAGTAAGAGAGGTTGGTTGGCCATTTATATCCAATTGTAGATTGGTCGTTATCCGCAAACACAATATTGCCGTGCTCTTTGGGTTTTTTAATACTAGGGCTGGTGGTATTTCGAATTTTGATACCGGTATCACATAAAAGTAAATGAATAGCAGTATCGCTATTTGATTACTACCGGTCACTACGGTATTACCGATTGTATAATGATTTAACGGTTTTTTCAATAATTACCGAAAATTCAGTATCTCGGTGATTTCCAAAGCTCAGATTTTGTAACTTGTATAATGTTTACTTGAAATCTGTTTTATCTATATTGTGTTTTTGCGAAATAATAACAGTATAATAAAAAATAAATATAAATTGGAGTCATTATTGTATATTATTGTATTACCATTTACTATAATTGTCATGAGTTATGATATTTTCGGTAACGACGGTAATTACCGTATTACGGTATACCGGTATTCTTGGATATCGAAAATTCCGAAAACAAAACTAGCCCTATTTACTATTGTAATATATTATCCTATTCTATGACTTTGTAACCCTGGGCCTAATATATACACACATATATCTGTGGCCTTTAAATGCATGTACTGTGGAATAAAATATGGTCCATATTTTTACATTCAAAATTTGTCATGATTCTTTTTATCCACTTACGTCGTATGAGAACGAAAAAATCAGTTTTTATTTTCATTGATAAAATTGGATAGTTTTTATAAAAAGTTAGTTTTAATATTTTGCATTAGACATTAATTAAAAAAAAAAAAAAAAAAAAAAAAAAAAAAATGTAATTTTTGTAAATTCTGGACCATTCGAATCCTGAGACTCCAGCCTGGGACTACGCCTTACAAGACGGTACTGCTCGTAGCTCTCTAGATAATACCAGCAAGTCAAATATTTCTCCGACCCATCGTACAACAACTGTTCAGGCCGGGTTCGTTAAACACTAATCGCTACGACTAGTCCCCCTTGGACTAACCGGGCTGTCGCGACTTACCACTGACCGACCAAACTTGTATGCGTGCGACGGTGTCACAGTTCGACTACTAGCTGCGCTTGAGCCTGCTGCGCCAAACACCTACAACATATGCTTTACAAGCAGAATGCACGCACTCATGTCGATCAACACGTATTGCGTGCATACAGGGGAAAGTATCGTGGGAAACTTTGATGTAACTGTTCCATTTGTAGGTCAAGTTATGTTTTTATGAAAACATTTCTCATATTTCGGGAGGAGGGCTGAATCTCTACCTACTCCTTGCGTTCGCGCCTGAGTGCATTTGAAAACTAGTTCATTAACGATAACTTAACAATAATAAAAAAAAAAATGGATCAGAAATAATATGATATAATAATCATTATAATAATTGAATGGGCAACAATTATAATGTATAATAGCAATGCATATGTCCTTTAGCACAACGATGTGTAAAAAATAAATGAACAATAATAAAACTCTTTGGTCAACTGCAGTTACCTAAATTCTAAGCGAACAAAAATCACATTGACAAAAAGAAATACTGTAACAAAAATAAGTACAACAAACAAGCGAATTAGAGCACGGCACAATATTTTTATAAAAAGTTGTACTTTTCATAAAATTTTAACTTTTATAAAAATTAGTTTACAATGATACAATTTTTATTTTTTTATTTTAAGTCCCTTTTAAGTTTTTAATGTAATTCAAATCATGTTTCATAAATGCAATTATCAAAAACGAAATTGTAAAATTAGTGACCCTGAGCTAATTTTTTTAAGCGCTCTAATTTTACGAAAAAAAAAAAATTGTATTTTTATAATATGTTATTTGATATTTATTAGTTAAATCAAAAAAATGTTTTCCCTCAGAGAATAAATTTACATTAAATAATTAGTTAATCAAAAAATACAATTCAATTAAGTATTAAGATATAAAAAGTATGGCAGTAGTACAAAGTTCAAACATTTAAATACAAATTTTTTTAAATATTTTTTTTTGGATTTATTTAACGCAATAGTATCTAAGATATCGTCAAATTAGAGATTTTTTACAAATATCATTAGCAATTAACATATATTTTTAATATGTTTAACCTACCTGTGTAGATTTTAGTCGATATTTAATTAGAAATAACTTTGAAAATAAACGTTCTGTTTGAAAATTTATCGACCCTATTAAAAGATGTAATCTCAATGCAATACAAATATATGGAAAACATTAAAAAGATTTCATTCATAAAAAAGTTTTGCTATAGCACCACAATTGTTTAAAAATTGTATTTAAACTTGTTTAAATATAATGATAAAAGTGAGATATTTCTGTTTTCAAATTATCATCGAGAACATTATAATAAAACTGAAAACAATTATTTGATAAATTATGTCGATTCCATTGTCAGTTTTTGGGTAAAATAAAAATTTGAATTATGAAAGAAATAGTCCAGAATTAAAGTCTTCTATCAAAATATCTGAAAAGAACAAATAAAACGTAATTTAATAACATGGTTGTCATAGACGATTTAAAATTATTAATATGAATGTAATTTTAAATAAATATTGTAAATAATTTTAATAATTTAATAAGGTTGGGGTACTCAATATGTATTTTTTATAAATGCCATACTGTTATGACACCACGCATACATTCTTTATACTTAATCATCTTCTAAAGTTCTACATTTTTTTTTTTGACTATATTTACGTTGAGACATGACAATTTTTGGTTGATACTCCGTAGTAATCCATAACACGTTTCTTTCATCTTTCCATTTTGATATTGTACAACAGTCCTATTATTTTCTAAATGTGCTCTCCTTTTTAAATTTTCCTCAAAGTAAGATGTTATATTATTATGAATAACAATAACTCACTCAAAACAGTCATAAGGTTAAAAATATACAAGTTACTATTTTACCACTATAAAAAAAAAAAAACATCTAATGGTCCCAATGATGATAATGAAATGTGTACTCTCAGTTATTCGTGGTCTCCTGCATACGAACCATGTACATACAAAAAAACGGTTAGTGGCATTCGGGGACTGTCGCGATAAAGCTATTGCATATAAATAAATAAGAAGTTTATATAATTTTAAATTTTTTTATTATTCTAGTTATTCAAAAATTGTATCATAGCAACTACGGGATTCCACAGGTAGTGGTCACGCTTTTTCGTTACGAAAAATGTTTTTTCAGTTACTACACCAGGCCTGCGATAAAAGCTATGCAATAGCTTTAAAATAAAAAACGTTTCCTTACAATGAAATATGTCATAATACATACATACATATATACATCGTGACGGTTGGTTAGTTTTTGAAAAATTTCAGTCGTAAGTTAAAAAGGAAGTGTTTCCAAAAAAAAACAACTATTACTGATTTTTTTTAGTCAACAAATAAATAGTATAAATAATACACGCCAAATTATATGAATTTTTAAATAAAAATAAAAAGTATACTTAATTAATTCCTCTTAGATACTATGTGTCATTACAATATTTAATTTTCTCAATGATGCATTGACGTTTTAATTTGAATTTAGCTGATCATCTGCGCCAACCTATTCCATGGATAAACAATAGTGCGCTGTATTCCAAAAGAACATTTTGTTTCGTGTCAAAGTTACGCTATCTGTTTTCAGCGAAAAGAAAAATGCGAGCATTTTAATTTTAATAAACGTATTAAATAAGGTCCTTTGCATGACGGTAGAAAAAAAAATCCAAAAGATAGCGAACCATCTCCGCGGAGTAAAAATATCATCTTACCGATAATGGAACCGCGTTCGCGTAAACCAGATGCTCGGAACATTATAATATTACATTAAGGAAGACTATTCGCTATACGTTCGCTATACACACGCACCGTGTACGGTGCTCACACGGATTAAAAATTGTTGTTGTTGTTGTTGCGTATTCCTGCGACGTTTGGACGTCAACCGCTGTCCGTTCTTTTATTTCTTTTTTTTCGAGGTTTCTTCTCCGTCCCGTTTTCGCATGACCGTAGCGGATCACACGCTCGCCAAACGTTTCTCACGTAGATAACCCGTCCGGGAGATGGTTATCGGTCGATCTATACACGCGATACACATAATATTATAACATACGCGAGCTCCTTGTCCCTCCAGGCCCGCGGCCTACCGTCTTCGTCTCCGTGCACACATAATATTATAATATAATAAACGTTAACGTTCCGCGACGCACTGCAGATCCGTATCAGTGGTGCGCACAATTTTTATTTTATTTTTTTCTTACGGACCGCGAGGCCACTGTTTTGATATTTTCGCCATAGGCACAACGCGATACGTAATGATAATGATAAAAAAAAAAATAAATAAAAAAAGAAAATAAAGACACACAAAAAAGTTGGAAAGCTTATCGGATCGAGGATAACAGTAGTACACCTTAATCAACTCTGTAATAATGCAAACATTATTTTCTTTAAATGTTTTTCGCGTTATTCGGAACACGTAATAATACACTACTAGGGCACCGAGTTGAACGGAACCGTATACGCGCATTTACAACGATTTCTACTTTTTATCCTGGAATAATACGTGTTGACTTGTTGTGTATTCATATGAAGTCGTTTCAGTTTTTAATACGAATGGAAGAATGACATAAGTTTTAACAGATCATACAGTTGGCAAATAAATTAGTTGCTTTTGTTTTTGTAAAAAGTAAGATTTAATATCTTAATTTAAAGTGGATACATACATGAAGAGGTCACCTGTATAATTTCTGTTCCGGGCAACAAAATATCTCTGAATGGGCCCATTTTCTTCACTTGAGTGTTTTAAATTATATTTTAGGCCAAATGCTTTCTAAATTTTTTGCAAAATAATTTACATCCAATGAAGTATTTAATATTAAAAATGAAAAGTATTGCCGTAAACTTCTCTTAAATTAATTCCTGCTATAAGCGGATGATTATTAGTTTTCTTTATCTTAACTGACTTTTTCCGGATATATAATATTGCTCGCAACAGCAATAACAAGCAATAAATCACTCAGCCGATCATTACCCATTTCAAGGCGTAGATGGGTTTTCATTAATTTAAGCGAAGGAGGAGGAAAAAACGTTCATTAGGGGCAATAGTACTAGACAAAGACAGTAGGTTATTTTTACAACTCTTATATTTTCAGAAAAATCATTAGCCAGAAAGTCGATTTAAAAAAATCTACGAATAGGAACTTTTGATGTGAAAATAATTAGAATTTGGAAGATGACGGAATGTAACGAGTAAGAATGATTTACAGAGACAGTGCGCAACATCAACCTTTCGACACGTAAGTATGTACAAAACACACGATTGTATTCAATTCGACCATTTAGAGGAGGTTACGCGAAGTTGACCTCTACAGTGATAAAATTTAAATAATATTGAGATCAAAATTATGAAACCATTGTAGCAAAAAGTTACAAATTAGTTGCTAATTTTTGGTGCACGTTTGGTATTGATATGCTAATAAGGAGGGGGGGGAGCAACTTCACTTTGCCGTCACCCGAATAGCGTCGCTAGTGTGTTGTGTTCTTCAACGTCAATAGTTCGAAGACGAAAAGTTCAAACGTAGTCATGCAACGTCGGACACTCGCAGAGTCTAGCTCAGAAACACCGAGGTTGACGTAACTGATCCATCGTCGCCACCATCTTCGCAGGACACGGAGGCCGCGAAGGAGAAAATCGAACGCACGTATCCGTTCGACTTTCCCGTCGCTGCAGCTTTTCCGAACGTCGCCGGCGCGCAGTAACAACGTCGTCGATTACATATTGGCCGACGCTAGTGAGCACTGCCGCCGCATCCGTGATACGATGTCCCTCGTACGCGTTCGACGGTGTTGCGGTGCAGGTGCACTCCCGATGGTAGCGAACGGGTGATTGCGCACGCCCGTCGCGGCCACTTCACGCGGACTGTTTCATTTCGACGCGTGCAATTGCCACTCGTATCTAAACGTCCCGACAAATTCGACGCGTTTCATTATATTTATCCGACGGTAACGGTTAAACGAATATATTGTTAAATCTTGTTTCAAATGTTTGTTGGTAAAACAATTATATTTTGTAAAGATCTAAGCGATGGCCATGTGAGGTGATGTTAAAGCGTCCGGCGAACACCTTGAGTAGGCGTGTCGGTGTTGTGTCCATTAAAATGAACGTTTAACGATACGTGAAAGCATTTAAAGACAGATTTGATGAAATTGGTCATTTACAACTATAACAATTAATATCTATATATGTATAGAATAAAATACGTCACAGATGACTTGCATCAATTACACACAATTTGTATCGAATACATTTAATTTGATGCATGTCGAAATGACGCGCGTTCTGCTTTTCTGTTCGGCCAAAGCGCTGCATTATTTTTTGAGTAAATATTTTATTTTTTGAAATATTTGATCTTAATTACAAAGATGCTGCGATGAAAATATTTTAGAGCTGATGAACGTTGATCGATTAGACTACCGTTCGCGTTAAATTGGACATGGGACCGGTTTTTCCGTGGTCCTGATGTGTCCGTCCCCGGGTCCATTGTGGCGGTCGTGTGTGATACGCGTGCAACTCCTCGTGTGCGCGCTGTTGCGAAACGATAGATGGTCACAACGGGGCTGATTACAGAACAGGAACGGCCACAAAAAACTACCATTCGTACGTGTGTATAACGTGTAACACTACGAGGGGTTTAATTAATTAATTAATTTCGATGTCCACGACATTCGGTTGTCACTCGGAAAAGTAGTCAGACTGTTTTCCAATATACGTGGCCATGGTTTATACATCACTGCTTGTGACTTGGTTTGTGTCACAAGAAGACACAATATGTATAGCTATTGGAACAGTTTGCAGGTTCATGTACTGTAATGGCAGTACCTATCGAAAACATTGAGTGTGAATGCACTACGTCCACATTTCAGAACGATTTTAGTATCAATGTGTCCTATGATGTCGATTGGTTGTTTTCTGCATTTAAACTTATTTCGGACAAATAACACCATAGTCTTACAATAGATTACTTGAAGCAATGTATATTAAAATACTGCTACGAGAACTATAGTTCTAAATAAATATTCTATATATATTATACATGATAATAATAACAATAAAATTCATAATCATAAATTTGTTGTGTTTTTTTTATAATCTACTTATGATATGATGTATAATCTATGCATATTTAAATTTTTTATATTGTTTATTTGCATACATATAATAGAGTTTTTCACGGTAAAGTAAACGTACACATAATTGAAAGGTACACGGAATAAAACAGTAGTAGTCCATTTTTTTCGATTTTGATTTTATGGTTTGATTCGACATCAAATTAGAAGTAATATCAACAGTTGGAATCAATTCAGAGAAAAATATTTTAGTCCATAGTTATTAAATGGAAAATATTAGGCATACTGGCGAAGAAAGATTTTAGTCTATTGTTCGTAAGGAAAAAAGATTGTAGATTGTAAAATTTACAGAAGTGGACTTCTACCTTTTCCCCCCTGAACCCTTTGATTGTTTTAGTGAGATAAACTCGGACATCGTATAAAACTTCCGGTCAGTGTAAAATCAGTCACTTCACGGGACAATACCTCCTCTCCAATTATAATAAAAAAAAAAATTATAAAAAAAAAAAGAAGATTTTCTCTGTTTTACCAGTTACAAAATGTATTATATCATTGACCATTAACAAAACAAAAACACGAGATTTTTAATTGCGAGATGAACTGAAAATGTTATTTTTAAAGATTGAAACACCTAATTGTAAGTGTTATTTTTTTCAAGAAAACGATTGAAAACATTTAAATCATTTGATCCGTTTGCCACTTCTTATCTATATTCGAAAAAGCCTTCTTTTCCACAATGGCAATAAAAACTAGGCAGAGAAAACGTTCGATATCGTTTAGAAAATAACTTACTACCGTACAACGTTTCCAATGTCAAATCACGGCTAAACAAACTTTTGAATATAATAAAACAATTACAAACGTCATGTTGATTTATATTTTTTATGTTATTACTCATAGTTTATAGTGTATACCATAATAAACTATATTTTTTTTTTTATTTTCATCACAACGGTCAAGTACATTTTTATTTTTGACGTAAAACAAAATGTTGTTTTCCCCCCGCATCAGCGTTTAATTATTTCCGACCGATGCGATTCTCAGGTTTAGAAGCGCTGATTTATGGCACCTGGGCGATAACAAACGAAACAGCGCCTGTCGGTCGGTAGCCTTCCTATACACACGCACTACAGGAGCACCGTTGCGAGCCTCAAAGGATCGTACGGACATGGACCATCGACGTGTTAGCGGGCCACGTTCCTTAACAAGTACAGTACGAAAAACGATGTACAACAGTGCAATATAACGTGACGCACCGCGGCTGCGGAAGATTTGATTTCTACCGCATGACGACGGGACAACGAGAGAAAGATCCGGTGAAACTTGTACCTACACCGTCGCCACGGCTGAGAGAGTTGAACGCACTCGTGATAAAGCCGATCGTCCGCGTGACCACCGGGTCTCGTTGTCGTTTTCGTGCTGAACGTTACGCCGCACCCGTACGCCGAAGTTTTCCGGAAGGCGATGACTGCGTCCCCGGTTGAGGTCGAATTGCCCTTGTTCCGGTCACTGTTGTTGTTGGGTCGGAAAGAGCACAGGCAACTGTTGAATTCCACCGCACGATTGATTCGAGAAATATGTTCGAAAAAATAATCTCAATAATAACGCATGAACTTTTTTATTTTTTTTTTTATACGACGTAAGAGCGCGCAGAAAAATAAAGCCGATACAATGGTATAACACGTTTAAGCATTCGTATGTGACCACGATTCGATGTCAAAATTACGAAATATGAATTTTTTCATATGTACTGATCCAGGCGTTCGTCGTTAATATACCATCGTTTGATTTCGCAATTAACGCACGAATATTGCTTTTTGTCGGTGGTACGATAAGACGTCATATTGTTATTGAAATACACAACTACTCTACTACGTTGATAATTACCGAGAGCAAAGACAGAATTCCATTCTTGGCCGATCGCACTGCTCCGACTTCGATCATTCTTCGAATCTCAAGACTAATCACACCCTATAGTGAAAACGTTAAAGAATAATTACAAATACCAATAACGGTGTAAATGTATTTGCATACTTCCTACAATCTGAGATCGATAAAATTATACCCTTAAAGATTTTCCTGCGTTAAATGGACACGTTTATATATACAATGCTTGACTTGAGGGAGGTGATGGAGTTCCTCAAATAATTTTCAAAAATTGTAGCATCCTCCTACTATAATTACGTTATAATCATAACGTTTTACAAATATTAGGGATGCTATTTTTTTTTTAAAGTAAACAATCCCCTTTCTTTAATTTTGCCTAGTCACGTACTGTATTTATATAAATACACGGTGAATGTGTTCACGATGACCAATATCATATGTCTACGTACTATACATAATGTGATTGATTGAAACGATCCGAGTGAAATTTGTACGTTTTTGGTCAGTCGTAAAGCTGCAATATCGACGGGTCTTTATCGATTTCTGCTACACTCCCCCCCTCCCAAACAACAAAAAACCGTTTCCTCATACAATCGGAAGTGCGGTTCACAGTGTTTGCGGTACCCTGTTTGGTCAGTGCCGCCACAGCGGCGTTTGACGGACGTGTCTCGTCCGCGTGCGTGACAACGGACCTCTGTCCTTATTAGTTAACACGCACACGCACCAAAACACACACACACACACAAGTACTGACGAACACACGCACACAACGGTAACGCTTCTCCGGACAGAATTGGATCACGTGTACACAGTGTGGAGTGATTGAAAGAGAGAACGCAAAAAGTAAATAAATAAAATGGAAAAAAAAAGAAAAAAAACAATGCGCCGTATCCAGTAGAAGCCCGTGGGAAAGTCGAGTCTGTTGAATTGTTTACGCCACACACACACACACACACACACACATGCATTCGCACACCCGTATATATATACTCGTGTCTCACAATACACATACGCGCGCGCACACTCATTGCATGTACGTGCGTATGCGTACGCGTTATCCGAGTTCGCCAATATTGTCACCGCGCATGCATTTTGTACGTGCTCATTTAATATATAAACGATATTCAGTCCGGTCGTCGTGTCCGTTTACCAATTACTTCTGTACCCGCGGTTTCAGAAGTGTCTCACGGTCCGTACGGGTTCCGGGTGTGCGCGGACACGTATATACGGCTTAGGAGGTTCGACCGACATCGTTTGTCCTGCCTAGACCTACCGTTTGAACGCCGAAAATACTTCCGGGAACCCTTGGAACATCAATCGGCAGTGTTATCGGACGATAACCGTCGTAATAAATAAATATTAAAAATTGTTTTTTGTATTATTTTTAATTTTATTCTTTACCTAAAATCATCAACAGTGATGCATATATGCTCGAGTCTTGTTAAACAATATCGATTTTTTTACGCCTCCCCACTTCACAACTATCGCTGTTTTTATTCCTTTTCGGTTCCACCATGTCCTGCAAACTACTCGAACAGTATTTACAGAACGATGAAGTTGACCGACGAGGACCCATTATTCGTCACGTGATTGATTATTGCAGTTATTATTTTTACTATTTTTGTTGCGTGTCTACGCATTTTTGGACCGTTTTTCATGCAACGTACAAATATAAAACGGTTTAATAATTATCATCATTGTAATAAAAATGCACATTACAAATGACACGCATGTCCGAATGATTTCATGAACGCAAAATGTCCAACTATAACGAAGAGTTTTCGGTAAAATTTGAAAAAAATTGTATCCCTCTGAATTATATTTTAATAGTTAAATTTTTATGAAATTATGCAAAGTAAACGAACACCATAATAATTCATTATTAAGCATATAATGCATTACAGTCTTAGTTTTACCTAAGATTTTTATATAAATGTTCATCTGATTTTTCCGCCCTGAAAAATAAATTAGTGTACAGATTTCATAGCTTAGACCAAACTCCAAGTATTGTAACACCATGTATTATTTTACTTGGATTGTTATTTCATTTTGACATATTGTTCCTAATAAAAGTGTTCGTTTGAAGTTTAAATACGATTTCTCGACCATCTTTTACGAAGTATGGATGCTTCTTGTCGTTCTTCTGTTTAATCACCTCTAATCACTATGCATATTTTCTTCTCAACTCGACCTCTCCTACGAAGTGTCGTTTCTTTTATTCGTTTTACCGGATTTTTAATTGTATAAATTTCGTTGTAACTTACGAGTACAAAAAGTATTTATAACAATAAATTCGACGACGAAAAAATAAAAATAAAAAAAATGTATTCAAGACCATGTAAATCATAATCGATATATTAGTTCGAGATTTTAAATAAATCTACGTACGATTATAATATTGCGTACGGAAAAATGTAATTTTACCATAAACGTAAGAATTACAATGACATTTCGATTGATCGACTTTGGAATATTTTACTCGAGAAATAGTTGTTGCTTCAATTCGTTTTAAGAGTGTTTCGTTATTTTTCACAATCAAATTCATCGCTAGGTATAATTTTCGATTTCTTCGATACACGATCTTTCAATTACAAAATCACCAAATATAGATTCGTAAGCATATTACGAACGCGTGTGCGCGCGTCCATGATTTTAATGTTTATGATTAGAGCATGCCGTTAGAAAACCAAAGTCGAAAGGAATATCCCTACGGCAGGAATTCTCGCCTACATACGCAATGCCACATTAAGCAAAATTGTCGTCCTACATTTTTTTTTTTTTTTGGTATTCATTTTATTTTTTAATTTTTTTTCTGTTCTTTAAGACGATTTCAAACGGTAGTTTTGACGTTCCATGACTATTGTCAATTCTTAACTGTTGATGACAATCTAATTTGTAATCGTGTAATGCAGGCACGTAAAAATAATTACAATTAGAGCACACAGTTACACGGATATTTGCTACGGATAATTAAATAATTATTTTTGTACTGGAGATATTATAATAAGTATTATAACGGTTCTTATATTGATATTACTTGATATTATAAGTAAATAATTTTAATACAGATGAAATATCAATAATTACTGATGATATTGTATTCTTTTAACCATACGATATTTGTAATTTATTTAAACTTCTTCTGGAAATCTGTCACCTCCCAAATCACTTTAAAGTTGCTGTATGGGTCGATAGTCTTTCCTTGTTCGCCATCGGAAGTGGCTCTACAGATCGATAATAGCTATTTTGACTCGTAACGCAATACAGTTTTTATTAGATACGTGCGGTGTGCAGTGCAGGTATTTTTTCAGACTGTTTAGAATTCCATACGCGTCCGCCCGGTCAATATAATTATTTATTTATTACAAATATACGGATTAACCTTTTTACATTAAAGTAACAGTACAATAACAATAAATATAATAGAATATTCTAAATACACTAAATACATAATTTATATATATATACTACAATAACAAAAGTACTAATATTAAATCAATAAAACAAACTATCATCAAATGAGGAGTCCTCATTGGTGAGTGATGTAATACGTCTTAGACGCTCATTTTGTAAATAATTTGTATGCGAGATGAATGTGGGGGAAGTTTAAAATTCATTAGAGATAGCAAAGATCGAGAATAAATTTGTATAGTTATTAACCCATAAATAAATTTTTAATTTAATATTCTTCGTTGTTCAGCAAGAGTAGACAGATCAATTAATAAAATTGGTATAGTGAGCTAAAATTTCAAAAATCTTTTTTGGACACGTTCAAGTAAATCAGATACAGGACAAGTTAAGGATCCTAAATTATAGAACCGTGTTCTAAAATAGGATGAACTAGAATACAGTATAAAAATTTGAATGATATATCTGATTTGAAGTCTTTGGGTAGACGAATCATGAATTCTAAAACTTTAAACGCTCTACTAGAAATCATTGCAATGAGAGGAGTGGGACCAAAGGTTTTCGATAATTTAAAACCAAGACCCCCTAGATCAACAGCATATAATTTACAATTTTCATTTTACTTTCATTTTTTACTTTTCATTCAACTTTCATTTTTTTAGCATACAATTTTCGTACCTGAGATTTAATAGTCATAAAGTATAGGAGTACGATAACGAGTGAACGACATGACTTTGACTAGGTTTAGGAGCTGAACTGATGGGTTAGGTCGTAACACATTATCTTGAATTTGATTCCTGTTCCTGTTTGCTGAACAATCTAAATTGTTAGCCAATTAGTTTAGATTAACAGTGGTGTTGATCATGGAATTTTTAGAAAATAATTGAACTCCCTGGTTACGCTACTATACTGTTAGATTCTGAACGGAGTGAAGAATGTATTGATTTTACAATGATGTGTGTTTTTTTTTTTTTTTTTTTTTTTTTGTGTCTGTCGACACGTTTTGGGGCAGTAAAAATGCTTCGATTGCCTTATGTAGCAACTTTTCTGAAAGGAAAGTGAATCTATTTGGTACTTTGGGGGGTCAAAAGTTAAAAATTTCCAATATTTTTTAAATGCGACGGGAAAAACCATAAAAAATTTGGGAAAAACGGGAGTTTTTACGCAAAACCAGTTTTTGACATAATCAAATTTTTTATTTTGCTATAACTCAAAAACTAATAGATGTAAGTACTTTAAATTTTCACCAAATGTTTAGATTAGCGTTCTCTATACACCATTAAATTTTCAAAGTATTTTGACTTTTATGAAGCTATTTATAGACAATTGAAATTTTCAATATTTTTAAGTATTTTTTTTTTAAATAACGATAAAATTTTTTTTGCTGCCTAGAAAATCTTGAAAATTTAATACAAGGTTTCTTATAAGTTGTTCCTTAACTGATAAAAAAAAATCTAAAATCGTAAGTCACAATTTTTTTTTATAAGTGCTCAAAGTTCCAATTTATACGAAATATGTAAAAATCACGATAATTTGCAAGTTATTTTGTAGATAAAAATTCATAAAATTTTTTCTGTTCATACTTAAGGTTCAAAATTTTAACACGAGGTTATGTATAAGCTACTCTTCAAATATCTTTAAAAAAATTTCTACCGGAATTAGAGGAAAAAATTTTATGACTGTTTGAAATTTAAATATTTACTAAATTGCATAAAATAGCGATTTATTCTCAAACGATTTTAAATATTTTTTATAATTCAAAAAGTATAAGTCGCAGATTTTTGAAATTTCTACCAGCTGTTAAGATTGGTATTTCCTTTATGTCATATTTTTTTCAAATATTATATTGATTTTTAAGCCACTTATAGGCATTTAAAATATTCGATTTTTTTACATTTTTTTTTATAATCGGTGATAAAAAAAATTTGGCTCGTACAAAATACTTGAAAATTTAATAGAAGATTCCACAGAAGTAGTTCTTAAAGTCATTCAAAAATTATTAAAATCCATAGGCACAATTTTTTTTTTATAAGCGTTTGAACATCGAATATTGACATAAAATTACATGTAAAATATAATATACTGTATTATATTCTAGACTGACAAAGATATCGGTTTTTTTAAAATGCTCTAACTCAAAAATGAAAAACCGCAACAACTTGAAATTTTCACCAAATCTTTATATTGACGTTCTCTATACATGGTTAAGATTTCAAAGTATTTTGACATATTTTGACTTATTTATAGACAATTTAAATTTTCGATTTTTGTTAAATTTTTGTTTTTAAACATCTATAAAATTTAATTGATTGAGCGAAAACTCTTGAAAATTTTATACTAGGTTTATAATAAGTTAAACTTATCGTAACTAAAAAATATCGGTGATCGGTAAACTCAATTCAATTTTTTTTTATAAACCCTTAATTCTCAAATTTGTATAAAATGTGTAAAAATCACGATAATTTGCAAGTAATTTTGTAGATAAAAATTCATAAAATTTTTTTTGTTCATACTTAAGGTTCAAAATTTTAACACTAGGTTATCTATGAGCTACTCTTCAAAAATCTTTAAAAAAATTTCTACCGGACTAAGAGGAAAAAATTGTATGACTGTTTGAAATTTAAATATTTACGAAATTGCATAAAATAGCGATTTATTCTCAGACGATTTTAAATATTTGTTATAATTCAAAAAGTATAAGTCGCAGATTTTTGAAATTTCTACCAGCTGTTAAGATTGGTATTTCTTTTATGCAATATTTTTTTCAAAATATTATATTGATTTTTAAGCCACCTATAGTCATTTAAAATATTCGATTTTTTTACATTTTATTTTTATAATCGGTGATAAAAAAAATTTGGCTTCTACAAAATACTTGAAAATTTAATCGAAGATTCCACAGAAGTAGTTCTTAATGTCATTCAAAAATTATTAAAATCCATAGGCACAATTTTTTTTTATAAGCGTTTGAACATCGAATATTGACATAAAATTACATGTAAAATATAATATAATGTAGAATGTTCTAGACTGACAAATGATATCGGTTTTTTTAAAATGCCCTAACTCAAAAACGAAAAACCGCAACAACTTGAAATTATCATTAAATCTTTATATTGACGTTTTCTATACATGGTTAAAATTTCAAAGTATTTTGACATATTTTGACTTATTTATAGACAATTTAAATTTTCGGTTTTTCTAAATTTTTCGTTTAAAAATAAAATATACTTATATAATATTTATAAATAACATTGTATTATATTCTAGACTAACATATGAACTCCGTTCAGAATCGTTATTCGTATACAATGATATCTATCATTGCATTCAAATTTAACAAATCCATTATAATAATGACCTATCCTATAAGCGAGGTGCACTCCACCCCTAACTGTACAGCAGAGCGAGGCCCATCCGGTTCTTTTTTAAATTAAATGTGCTTTACTCTCGATCCAATCAATCCTATATAATACAAAAGCTGTGGCTTCGCAATCATTACAACACCATCACAATTTCGTCATATGCTTGATCCATATAATCGTTCGAGACGACGGAATTTTCAAAATTTAATTTTATCATAATGCTTATACATTGTAACGCTACGTGCGTTGTTTGTATACAATACAGATCTAGAACTCCGATGTCGGCCGGTCGCGCAACAGTTGACAAATAATAAATCTGTATGAACGTTTAAATCTTAAAATGTTCGTAGAGATCGTAATCGGAGAGTGGAGGGAAAAAAATGTTTCTCACGAGTGTATTTGATGCAGCAGCAGCAACAATCGTATCGATATGGTTTCGACCTACGACGCGTATAACCGGAGTCGTTGCACATGATCGACGTGGGCGAAACACATATGAAGTCCCGTATTTCTTTTTCGTTTCATTTTATTTTATTTTTATTAATTGAATTTTGTCATCGTGATTGAACAGAGAACGGTGGCGGCGACGTCGTTACAATAATATTGAATAATCGACGGGCGAGCGTGTATACGATGGATACATGTTAATATAATATGCATAATTTCGGTACGCAATCGTCAGTCGTGATCTCAGAAAACGAAAATAATCCAGTGATCGATAGAACGTTTTTGATTTTCTTAATGACTTTAAAAAAAAATATTTATATATAATGATAATAAAACCACGTAGGCCGATCGAGCGCGCTGATAATATACGCACGCGTGCGCGCGAACATGTATTTTATGGGTCGCAATATTATGAGTACACACAAATTAATACGTTTGGATAAAATAAAAAGAAAATGTCTATTAAACTACGATGACCGAAAGATATTTAAATCGAATAAAAAATATATTTTATGGAAATCAATGTCGTTAAAAATAATAAAATAAAGTAGAACGAATTTTTTTTTTTCGTTTATTCATTGCGGTGAGAGCAACTAGTCGTATCGTTAAAACGGTTTGACATATAGGTAAGCATGAACATAAAACTTGTGAATGATGCGAAAATCGATTATTTTCAAAACGTTATTAAACAGAATTCAAGGTTGGCTAAATACCCCTCATCGAAGGTGAACTTTCGAACACATAAGACCTAATTTCATAAAACTCCCAAACCAGATAAGTATCTACCGGTCGGGGTGTAGCGTTATAAGTGTGTGAGTAGGTCACAATTGTTGGAGTGAAAAATATTAGCCTAAACCGTATCTCAATGCATTTTACTAACACTAGAAGAACACCACTATTTTGAATCCTAGTGAATGACCTCATCCAAAGTACATCGACACGTTTTCGAACATGTAAAATTTGTAATTTCCAAAAGATTATATGCATAACAACAACTATCTTGAATCATTGTCATAGTCACTAATTAGTGCAATATTATCATTAAATCAAATTAGTCTGTTGAAAATCCTTTAATTTAGTCATTGATTTCACTTGAAAAACATTAAGAAAATAGCAGGACATTGATTATGTCCGTGTAAATCGTATACAAGCTTAAAAAATACATAGGTTCATGAATAACGATATTCAGTGATCGTTCGTGGCACATAGTTACAACCTTATAACATTCAATTCAAAAATGTTATAAAATAGGAAGGATGAAATGGTGTATTCTACAGGAATATCATTGAATTCCATTCGTGCTCTATCTTAGTTTTTTTTTCTTTTTGACAAAAACACATTGTTGTCAAATAGTGGTACGTTAAAAAACAGTTAAAATATTAATTCTGTGTTTGGTGTTCGTAGAAATGTATTTTTAGAAAATCAGGCAGTTTTCCTTTTCCTAGTTCAAAAAGTGTAAAAAAGTGGGGAAAACAGCTTTCTACGAGCGGACCTATTTTTAATTTTACCATTGCCACTTTTAAACATCAACTCGAACGACTCTCCGAGATTGTAGATTTTCACGACCGAAGTCCACAAGCACGTCGAGTACCGCGCGTTTACACGTTGTCCACTACCCTAGTCTTATTTGTCCGATTTACATTTCCAGTTTTCCGTATTCCTGTTGCACTACATCAAACTGTTCATATCACAGCCACCGTCCAGTACTATTTAAAACAACTGGCGCTCGTACATATGTATACATACTTGTGTGTGCGCGTTATCGCTGCCGTTTCATCTGCAACGTGCTCTTACCTGTGCACTAAACGTATAGTTTTTTCGCCGTCGTACACGTCGTATTAACGTTGTCGTCGTGTGTTCATACGCATACGGCATATATATAAATATATATATTATTACAATAATATAATATTCGTTTCGTAACGCATAACGAGTCTTGACGTTTTTCTGGGTGGTCACAACTCGAGCACACACAATCACACACACATACAATATGAATCGTCGTCGTTTGTGTTTACTACGAAGATAATTTCCGAAAAAAAAAAAACCTAAAAGAATCCACGATAATCGTAATAATAATAATAATAATAACAAAAACTAGAATAAACATAAATAAAAATTACCGCATATAGACCACATCGCCACCGCGGCCGCCGCAGCCACCCGTGGTCATCCGGAGAGACTACCGAATAAATAATCCGCTGCCACGCGTAAATTAGGAACGGAGCGGCCACTTCTAATACTTGAAAAGAAATCTCTTGTACTAATATATTGTATAAGTTTACGTGCACGTGTGTGTGCGTGTCGACCGGAAGCCCGGAATTAATAACGCACTTGTATATATTATAATAATATTTCGTTACACGTTTCAGCCGGTATTTATTTTGTCATCGTTCCGTTCGGTTTCTGGAATATTATATAATTTCGTTATTTATATTATTCTCCTAACGCACCGTTTCGTCGTGCTCGTAACTTACCTGACGTTTCTAATGACTTTGGACACGGTAGCCGCTCTCCGCTGCGTTTTCAGGAAAACGAATGCGCGCGCCAGCTCCCCGTTCGCGACGATAGAGACGTGAACGCCCGTTGCAGTAGTCGTCCGCCATAGTCGCGACGAATAAATCTTTTAGGTTTTTTTTCTCCTTTTTGCTTTTTGTTTTTTTTTTAAATATTCTTATAATTTTATCAATAAATACGAGGTAGCTCTGCAAGGTCGATTATATACTACCACCATCACGATTACCGTCCCCTTGCGAACACGAGATAATTAATTCTACCGAATAAAATTGTTGTTTTTTTTTTTATAGCCCTCTCTCTTTCTCTGTGTATGTGTTTTTTTCTCAAGATTTCCGTGTTTGTGGAACATTAGTAAGACGTTTAAATCAATCTTGAATTAATATATATTGCTGCAGTGACGTAGAAAACGGTTTTAATGCCTCTCGGATATGTTTCGGCCATTACTCTCGACCTCTGCGCGAATACATACAGAACGTATTATTCGAATTTAATTATTATATGTACTGGTCGCGATTGCGAACTATCTATTATATGACATTATATTATTTTACCACGCACTCCGATATTATTTTTGTACGAGTCCGATGTGAGTTAGTTTAGCGGGTCGACTAGTTTGATTTGAATTTTACGCCACTGTACAATGAACTAGTTTTATTAAAATAGGAGTCAAACGATAAAGACTATAACGTCATGATTGAACGAGTGGTACTTAATTATCTCCGTTGAATATTTCAAACCGTATACAACTAAAATATGTTGTTATATAGTCATGATGCTTTGCTGTATAAATAAATCACGCTAAACTGTTTGGAATAAATGTGAACGAAACATTGTTTTATTTTTTTTGACGTAAACCGTATTTAATAAAAATATTCCTTAATGATAGTTTCAACACTTTTATACATAGAATGGATACGATGTGAATATGCTATGTGGATAAATATGCTATATAACCTTTATTACGCCAAAGAAGCGATGGATAGTTTGAATAAATCAGAACTTAGAGAAATTAGGGGTATCAAATTTGAGAGAAAAAGTAAAGAATCGATAAGAATGGAAAAAGGTTTCGGTGATGGCGAAAATTCTGAAAGAGTTATGGTGCCAGAGAGAGAAAGATATTCTAAGATTATTAAAATGTATAAAAATGTTTAACGTTTGAATCTGAGTAAATTATGTAGTAAGAACGGAGTACAAATTAAAAGCAACTATTTTTAAAAGGTAATGTAAATATTTTTGAAAATTTTTACTGTTTCCACAGTTTTATCATGGTAGGACACCAACCGCAAATGCGTGAATGACGCGCAACAACGAAATCTTGCCGACCGTACACGCCATTTTACTTATTATTTACGATCGTTTCGCCGTACATGTATATGACGTGTTCTTTTAATGATAATTAGTGAACGTAATGTTACAAAATAATAACATGTTATGCGAAAAAATGGAAGTACATTATGCAAATTTCGAACTTCTGATATTGAAAACTCGTTATACCTCAAAGACACTTTTTCTATCTTTGGATATTTTCACTCCACAGCAGGTTTTCGTTTCCCTGTAGATAGGTATATATATATATATATATTTGATTCGAGCTCTGCAATAAATAATACATACGTTGTACACTTAAATTATAACGGCTATAGAGGCTTGTGTATAAAATAAAATTACGTGCGTATACATGTAATACAACGTACATAATAATAATATAATGTCGGCGTGCTTTTTATAGTATATGGGTATGTCGTAGTATTAGTTGTATATTCAATCATGTAAATTGTCATGTTTATTTATAAAACTCTGTACGCGCGATATCACTGCGACGACAATAATAACATAATTATACATATATATATATATATATATGTATATGTGTGTGTGTGTGTGTGTGTGTGTGTGTGCGTGCGCGCGTGTATGATTAACGCAATCAATTTATGGCATATGAATTAAAAAAAAAAAAAAAAAACAAATGAATAACAACAATTAGTGTAAGATGAAACGTATATGCGTCGGTAAACCATGATATAAACGATATATACTTGTATACCACGCCCGTGTAGGCTCATATTTAATTTTTCTTCGGGACGGTCATAACAGCATTAACATACAGGGTGTAGCAGAAAAACTTCCCTGTTATATTTGAAACTTATAAAAACCAATCCAAGTCAAATGGAAAAAAGAAATACTTTATTTACAAATTTAACTTATTTTTATTTTAACTTTATTTAAAAATTACATTACTTAAATGGCAGCCTTTATTTTCAATACATTGAGTGTCTTTTTCGATAGCTTTCTACGACTCAACAGGTCATTTCAGGCGCAATGGCAGTAACTCCCTGAGTTATTATTTTCTTTGGGTGTTTAACAGTTTTGAAACAGTGTTGGTATACTTGTCTTTTGAGATGGCCACAGTGCACAGTAAGTGGAATAAATTATATGTGCTCAAATCTAATCAACATCTAAATGTCATCCAATATCATTACGTAAATATAAAATATGCATATTTTTTTTATTTTTTATTTTTTGAAACAAGAATGAAACAAGAAATTTGAACAAGTATAAACAAAATACTGCTAATGTACTGCTAATGTGTGGTTTCAATAATATTGTGCAACTGCACATATTGATCACTATGTAAAGTTCAAATTTATCTCATTTTTTTAAACGAACAATGTTATTTAATATTTGTATACAAAGTTATATGTACATTATTTTAATCGCTATTAAAATATATATATATATATATATATATATAAGATATAAAATGCATTTTAACATTTCCATAATTTCCAAAAAATTCCGAATATTTTTTTTAAGAGCAAACATTTGTACATACGATATATATTTCGTGAATTTAAATAAAGAAAAAATTAACTTCACTATGAAGTAAGTTAATTGAATTGTAATTGCGTATCATGGAAGAAAATGTATTTAACTTAAGTGTGAAAGTTTTAAATTACTTTTATGACAAATTAGTTCGTTGAGTGACTTGGTAAAAAATATCGGAACTTTAAATTTATAACTAGTTAACCTCTCTTGGAGTTTTTACCAATTGGTATCGGTATTGCATTGTAGTTGTACGATTTTTCTAAAGCTTCACTGAACGGGAAAAACGAAATCTGTGTACACGGGGAAACGCGTTATTGTACTTACTTTTATTATTATTATATTTATTTTTTTATCCATTTATACATACGTGCAAAATATAAATTATAATATTATCGTTCCGGTGATCGTGTTGAGCCGGATTCACGGTGTATCGCAAATGCGCTTACTGGACCGCTACTCCGGCGGATTATCCTCGCCTACCCGCAGCTCAACGATCGAAACACGCCTAAAACGCTTCGCTACCCACTCGTCACCCGGACCACCCCGATTCGTATAATCGTTTCTTCGGTACCGTTTCCACGTCGTGTGAAACGCGGTTAATAGCGATGACGGTACAGAGGCCCACACGGTGGACTGACTACGAAAGAGTATTGCTCGTTAGGACTCGTTCCATGTGATCTACGGATTAATCGCTAGTCCGTTGACCGATAGTTATAAGTTGTGATTAGACATAATTATAGCTTAATCTGGTGAGAGAAAGAGAGAGAGAGAGAGAGTGAGAGAAACTGATAATTATTATCGCTCTCAACAGAAACCGGGGCGTCGTGGAGTCACCACGGATTGAGAATTTTCAAATTCATAAACAATGTAACTCGATTAGCATATAATTAATACGTTTTTTATTCCACACGAGACATAACATTATGTATTATTTATTTATGTAAACCGTCTACATAATACACCACCCCTACGGAGAGCTATTAATTCGTGTGGGGTGAAGGCGCGCCGTATTGTCGGGAATTCCGGGTGGCCGTCCGTATTATAACGGTCCGCAGAACATGTGTATAATTAATATATTTTAAACGGTCTCGTGTACGGTACTGTGATATCGGATTAGTTGTGTGCCTATTCCACCGACAAACGCGCGGGTAAAGTCAACAAATCAACGTAAGCGTTTTATAATTTATTAGATCACTGTACGAGTTAACAAGGGTTTTACATATTTTGTTCATTGTAATACGACGCAGTCGGTGCATGTCATACTGCGATATTTTTTGTTTAATTTTATCTTCGCGGGGATCGTTTGTAGAGTGATACGAAGACCTTGTTCTGGCCTCTGTGCATATTTTGGCATAGTTCGTTTTATCGATCAGGAACCAAGGATACGTCGATGTGACCGTAATATTTAAACTCTCATGATAGTCCTATTCTGCGTACGTCTATCCAGCCCACCCCATATGTAAAATTGATGGTTTTTCATATGCAACTTTTAGTACGCTATTTGTATGACCTTGGTTTTTAAGTTATAAATAAAATAAAGGGGTGGGCTGGCGTGACGTACCAAAGGTAGATTTTAAAATTAAGGGTTGAAAGTTGTAATACAAATTCATAAAAATGGCGCACAAAAGAATGACGGTGAGCAAATCCATATTCCGTTTAGGGATGAGCTGGCGTGACGTCACCCCAGCCCACCCCTTTATTTCATTTATAACTTAAAAACCAAGGTCATACAAATTGGGAAAATGATCATAAAAATTCATACAAATGGCGAACTAGAGGTGGCATATGAAAAACCATCAATTTTACATATAGGGTGAGACGTACGTTCCTACTCTTCGGTTCGTTATCTGAGTTCAACAGTTCGATCCGTGCTTCCACAAAAAATTCATATTATCTGTACACACGTGAATTCAAATACCATATAATAATTCACCGATCTCCTGATCGCAACGCTTCAAAAACGCACGAACATAAAACTTGACATAGCAATCCCTGTAATACTTTAGACGTTTTATAAAAAATGATTTGTTGAAAATCGAATTTTTAACTGTCGAAACCGTTTTGGCATGAATGTACACACTTTTTAACATTTTGGTTGGTTAGGTATGGACCACTCACAATCTAGCAGTAGTGTATGGTCGTTCGTCGTCCAATGCACGCACGTCATACGAATGGTACGTATCACACGGGTAAATGCAAAGGGAAAAAAAAACGATTTCCCCTCCCTATCCCGTACCTCGATGACTATAACAATCGTTCGACGATTTCATTTTCTTTCGTGTCCACCGACCCGTTCAGTGAGAATCGTACCCGTTCGTCCAATCGGTGTCCGTGTGCACGCAACCGTGTACAAGAGGCGAGCGCGAAGTGTTAGAATTTTCGTCGTTTGATATTCATTTCTTTGGTAAAGATGGGTCACGCGCAACCACGGTTTTTTCACCGCCCACGCGGTCTCCGGTGACTTACACTCTGGGGTTTACGAGCGTTTTATCGGCACGCATACGGACGCGCGCGAGTTGTATGCACGGACGTTTGACTCGCTTTGCGCTATCGACGGCCCACACGCGTTTGAACGCCGAAATGTTTGTTTTTTTCCAAACCGAACGAAACGGTTTACCGTTGTTGCGCACATATCGGGACACATACGAGGCCCGTTTGAATTTCACGTGCCCCGGAGCTGTTTGATAAACGTGTAATATTGTGTTCTAGCAAACACTGACGGCAAGGCTCGGTGTTACTCGTCCGAGTGCTGCGAATACAAACAAGAGAAGTGACCGACATCCTAATTATTTTGTTTTCAACACACTTCATACGCTGTGTATTAATATATGCTAATCGGTTTTTTTTTTTTTTTTTTAATTTTGGTACGTTCCTCTACTTCACTGTGTAGAGTTTGCAATACGGTAACTGGACTTAATCAACTGAAGCCTTAGATAAAAAAGAAAAAAAATCGATTGGAAAACCAATTCACTCGTCGACCTCCAGGGAATTAGATAGTGATCGCGTGTCTTGGTGGAATCGAGTTCCTAGTGTTGATGCTGATGATGATGACGAGGAGGAAGTGGGAGCCATACTCAACGACGGTTCGATAGGACTAGACTTGGCCGACAATGCGAAGACTGGAACAGAACGTGATTATTGTTGAAATAATTATTTGGCGGTTACGCGCCTCGCCATCGACTGCGATTAAATTGTCGCACGAGCCACTCCACCTGCGGTGGATCTCGTCAGATTATCGCAACACCAGTTCTATAATAACATTAAGCGTACGGTCGTCGCGTGTCGCGTCTTGGGTTTTTACGAGAGCGAATTCGTTTGATGGCCATTATTTTAACCAATCCAACACGACCGATTTTCAGATACATAATTATACATATTTAATACGCAATTATGTAACACTAATACTAATGCTGCAACGGTTTTATACTTCGTGTATGTTTATGTTTTTATATTTTATACATATCATTTGATCTCAATCTGATCTTACAAAATGTTCTTCTACGTGATACGTAATATTAAAATGTTTACGAAAAACACAATTACGTTTATATTACAGTGTAAACAGGGACAGGATACGATCGTTGCATACGATAAATGAATTATTTTCGCCCTAAACATAATTACTTCTGTAGACCGTTTTACACCGGCTTAATAATTGCAGAAACGAGAGAGAGAGGGAAACGTTCTTTGGAAACCTCTTCATGGTTAGATTTTCTGGTTTCAGTTATGTAGTCCCGAAACGCGATCGGCTTCTATAGGTATTGAGATATTGTATTAATATATCTTAATATATATAATGCTATACCGTAGTTTTGTGTCGGCGGCACGTGCGATAACCCTCTGTTAATAATAATATATTAAATATTACCGTTGTTGTTTCGCTCGGTGTGCACTTATACATATCATATATCATATGCACACGACTGCAGCTCGGTGCATTACTCCTTGGCGAATTCCATTGCACGTGTCGCTGCGGAGTCTATATAGTAATATAATGTGCACAGCGTATATTCTCTAGATATATTACGACCACGTGTGTGCTTACTAATAATTTATATTTATAGGCCAAGGCGGTGTTTTCGCCGTGAATATCTAATTTATTATGCAAAGGCGGCAAAATCTATTAAGATTTGATCTAAACCGCGCGCCCGGACTCTGATCGCGAAAACGGTATTATTATATTTCACTCGGAAATTAATCATTATTATTTATCCAACACCGTCGGCACGATGACGGTAACATAATGATAATAATGATAATAATAATAATAATAATAATAGTAATAATAATAATAATAATAATAATAATAATAATAGTTATAATAATAATAATGACGTCGCGACCGTTAATTCACCGAGTGCATTCATAATATTTATGTAATACTACTATATTTATATTATTTATACAACTCGTATCATAATGTATACCTATAACCTATAACTTTATAATGTATTTATGCGCGGCAATGGTTTGTTGTAGTATTATATCTCACGTGGTCACGTTGTCGAAGTCACGGGAAACTCTTTTGCCTCACTCTTTCTTTAGACGTTTATTTTTCCAACAGTTATGTCGAAATTATTAAATACATCAATGAGCACACTTGGAATATACGAGTTTCTTATAATTATTATTTTTCCGCAGAAATCGAAGAATAAAAAAGATTATAATATAAAAGAAGGCTGACTTCCGTCAAAATACCGTCGAAAGAGATTGGACCGTAAAGTAAAATACCCGTTTTAGTATAATTATTTATTTTAAAACGGTTCACGAAAAATGACGAGCAAACCCATACATTGACCATCACGTCAATCAATGTAGAACACCCCGAACGACTTCATTAGAAAATTACAAATATTTGCATCATTACGGTGCCCGTTTGTTTTCTTTTTTTCGCTGTTTAAGTTTGCATTTCGACGAAAAGTACGTTACTTGATTCAAAACGTTTGGCTAATAAATTGATTATTACACTAGTGGTAAAATCGAGCATTTTTACCCGTTCGTTTATCACTGATTTTTAATTCCAATCTTTATTCATATCGAATCCTACACATTATTGTAACGCGAAACGTACGGAACGTTTCTTATAATAACGAGATTTTTATCGAACGTATGAGTTATTATTACGCCTCGATAACTTCCGAAATCGAAAACGATTGTGTCACAATGGTTGGCGGGGAAAATATTGAAAAATATGTAAACCCGCAGCAATGCCGACGGAAATGTTATCACGTGTGAATAGTGGGGCGCGTGATATGCGATTTCCTGCTTTGACTATGAGGCCTGAGAGAAAGAGGGATAGAAATCGGCGGGCCCCGTCCTGATTTAATGGTTGTAACGTAATCAGTGGCTAATGAGAAGAGGAGGAGAGGGGAAATGATATACGCGCGTTGAACAGTGGCACGTGCATGCGGAATGTGCTTTGTGCAGCGCGCGGGTGAACGCGTTACGATTCTTCGGTGGAAGTAGTCAGGTAGATACGCGTACAAAGGGGACGAGAGTATTTCAATTAAGAATATACATTTTACATCAAACTCGTTCGTTCGTAGCGAATAACATCTGCGCACTGTACAATAGGTAATTATTCTATTATTTAGTACCTTATCGTTTTGTTTGGGCACGCAATGGTTTTAAATCCAACGGCGGCCGAGCCACTGCATTTGGTTACGTACTAATGATCTCCGAGGCTTATTTAGTAATATACTTGCGTTTTCTCTCGGCACGCCGCGGGACACCACAATTAAAAAGAGGCTGAAAATCGTGTTCAATTCCAAAGCTGAACGTACGGTTCTAATTTTCTGATTTTCATTTATTTCAGTTATTAATCCATAGAAAAGCAAATGTACAGCTATGTCGTACTGTGCATGTATGTTACGTGAATCATTTTTATTAAAAGGAAAATCGCGATTACTCGAAAAAATGTTTCAAGTTTGCGGATATCATACATCTTACGTTCCGTTTTTTGATTAAATAAACGAGATACAGATTTTAATGTCCAAAAAAAAACCACAATAAAAAAAAACTTTTTTAATTACAATAAAGTGCATCCGGAAATAAATAATATATAAAATAAATTAAAAGGCAATTAATCGTGTGATTAATTAGGTTAGAAATTAAATATCCAAATAGCTCAAACGTACCGTATTAGTTGATTGAAACACGTTTAGTCAAAGAAAAAACATTTTGAAACTCAGAAGTGGACTGTATTTTGTTTTAAATGACAGTATAAACAATATCGAAATCATTTTCATCACGACGAGACCGTCTCTATTTTACTATTTGTACGGAATTGTTTTTTTTTTTTCGAAAAGCGGATATCGATGACGTCGTGATAAAATAATATTTTTCGCGAGCATGCGAAATTAAAATTCACAATTTCTGTTGCGGGAGTACTTACCGACATAAGAAATAATATAATATCTTGCCTGAAAATTTCATTGCGGTTTCGTCTACAGACTGCTGTAGGAAATGACCTCGTCGGAATACCGATAAATAATTGTTTATCGTGCGCGTTTCGGAAAGGAAAGGAAAAAAAAACCAAACCCAGAACAAGCGTCCGTCGCTTATGCGTGTCTCCCCGTAGGTACCGATCTACTGTGTCGCAGGGGCGTTTTTCGTGTTTTGTCCCGGAGGCGTGTGTGTTTTTGTCCTTATCTGTGTACTCGTACGTTAAGTCCTATGTGTACGTGTGTACGACATGACGTCGAGCACCGGCGAGATAGGATCGGTCCGGCGCAGAGTTTATTATGCCGTTTTCGTCGATGACGCGACGACAGTGACGGTGTGTTGTACACGGATATCGCGTACGAACCGATATGTTTATCATCATGGAAAAAAAAATACCTTGCAAAAAGATTACGCGTCTTGTACATATGATACACACTCACACACACATACACACACACACACACACATGACGATGCGTATTTATAATTATAGTATTTATTCTATAACTGAGTTTTTCTCTCCGATAAATATAAGTACAATAAATGTACAATGTAGTATTATCACTGGAGGGTTTGTGAGGAATCATACGGTTCACAATCGAACAAAAATCTCGCCCTTTTACGAACAAATTTCCGATCCAGTATCAAATAATAATCTGAAATTCGACGTGTTGAAGGCGTCCAACAAACCGATTAAAAAATCGGACTACCGAAAATTTTTTATTTATTTTTATTTATCAGTTCACAACTGATAAATTTGATAAAGTTTATACCGATAAGGTTCTGAAAAACACCTCTATAATACGGTCACTTAAAAACTACAACCTGAAAGGAGACACAGCTTGAGATAGATAACGAAAAGCGAAACTATTGCTTAGATTTCTAATTTTTAATTTTTGTTGAAAATTAAATTTTATTTGTTTCTATTTGTGAATTTACTGAAACGTTACAATAATATTATGATATTTTTAATTTGAAATTTAGATTTCTAATTTTAAATTTTTGTTGAAAATTAAATTAAATTTGTTTCTATTTGTATATTTACTGAAACGTTACAATTTTTATCCGAAAGCTCAGTTAAAGAGATATGGATAACATTGTTAATTACGCTGATTAAATTTATGAGAAAAAAATAATATAGTTCTGACATCGAATAGACGATTCATCAACGATGATCGTCGCCAAAGGGTGTTTATTTTTAAACCTCTCGTTACCGCCGCGTTCCTCCGTCTCCCACGAAGATCGGACGATGAGAGCGTAAAACGCACGTGATCAAACAATATCGGTCGTACAAAACATACGTGTACATCGAAAAGACTCCGGGCCACATAAAAATATAAAAAACATAAAACCTCAAATTAAACTATAGCCGTAACTTATCGACAACCATACTGTTAACTGGTCTGGACGTAGCAAATACTTCGGCGTTGCCAACGGGCGCAGACTTCAGTTCGGTTAACAATTTTCTAATTGTTTATGAAAAGTCACTAAACTCGGATACACATTACGACATTACTGGAAAAGCTACCCGAACCCTTGATAAGCCTTACGCCGTGGCAAACAGAACTAGCCAAGTCCCTACGGTGACTGGACTTAATATTATATAATTTTTTATACCTCCTACCACGTCCCAACTTATCTTAGATCTCCTTTTAATGGCGAAAAAGTGAACCCTTCCAAAAAAAAAAAAAATCATCAAACAATAACGAACATATTGAATTTTGTCAAAAACATTTCTTTTAACATCTGCTAATTTCAAAACTATTCAATACTCAATTCAATCGCAATCAAACACCATGTTCTCTAAAAAATCTTTTTTCCAATCATGACTCCCAGCTAAAACACACACATCCATCGATCAAACGCGTACCTAAAACGTACCTCCTAATATCGGTAAGTCGACTTACCCAAATAACTTTACGTATTGCAACCACTATCTGTGTTAGGTACCGAACTCCTTCCGACATCCATGTACTGCTGGTACGGTAAATGGCCCCGGCCGATGCCCCAAAAGCAAAGCGAACCGAAACACTGGAGTGCGTGATGACCATGGTGCATCGGAACGGTTATCGTCCTGCCGCGTAAGGGACACCTGAGGACGATTGACGCGTGCGCGTGCGATCGCTCGATAAACACGTGATGCGTTCTCCGCGATATCTAGATCGGACGGTGGCGCCTCGGCCGCACGCTTTCCCTACGCATTCCACGTCCCGTAGCGGGCCGCCGATGCGCGTCTCGCCGCGGCGCCGTAATCGTCTCCCACGCGAACACCGCCGCCGATCGGATCATCCTGATATCACCTCCCTCCCCCGCGAACGTGCGAGTCCGCGGTTATGGTTCTGTCGCTCCCGCCCGCCCCGATAAACGTACCGTACGCGAGTGTTTATTTTTATCGGTTTCGGGATCCAACGCCGCCACCGCCGCCGGGGGGACATGGTTGTAACGGCGGTGCGTATACACGTTAATTGTTTGTTTGCTCTTCTGTGGATCGTGTTATTATTTCAACGGGAAGAGGCCCCCGTAAAATCTTGGTCCGTCGGAAACAGGTTCGCAAAGAAAAACGGACCGCACGTCGTACACAAAGAACGGAAATAAAAAAGAAAACGGCAGCGGCGACGACGACGTGTAACAATATCGTTGCGCTGCTGTGACCCGACGAGCACTACCGTGCGAGTACCCGCGCAAAGATGTTGCTGACCATTATTCGATTTTCACGGGGTGGGGGGGGATCCGATATGATGATATGCGCACGGGATACTTCATACGTGACGACAAACACACCGTCATCCCCGGCCACACATGGTGAACCGCACTCCTGGGCCGCAATGTTTGAAGCGGTACAGCACGATTCCGTACGTTTTACCTTTTTGCGAACGCGATCCCGTATGATCACTATCAAACAATGGATTATATATAAATGACACCAAAAACAATACGGTTACGTATGAAAAAAAAATGTACGAGTACGAAAAATTAAAATTTGATACCTTGGTGATTAATACAAATACTTGATAAATATTTTATTAAATTTTTATGACTTAAAAATGTATTACGTTCGTTTATTGTTTGATGTGAACGCTGTTTGTCGGTTAAGACCATTTGAAGTCCTTTGGACGCAAATCTTATTTTTGTGCAAGTTTATTCTTGTGTTTCCTTCAGAACTACTATAACCAAATTAATTAAAGGATGTTGACTTTGAAACTGGTAATTATTTATTCTATGAAAACTCTCAGATACATGTATTAATAATTTTTTATTACATCCTATATAGGTATAGTTATTATATATACCAAGGGTTTTTTGATGGCTCATATTTACAAAACTGGTACATGTTTATAAAATTAATAGACGTTTGAAGTCATCGCGAACACTTCGTCCGATAGCCAACACCGGTTGTGTACCGTACGTACGATGTGAATGCTAATATTCTAACACTGATGTTTACGATCAGATTTGTATACTTAGTTTGGGGATTTTCGAACAGTGAGTTTTAGAAAATTTTATGGAAACGCTTCAAAACACATACATGAATGCTTGACATTTTGTATGAAGCTCTTATTGTATGATTGCTTGTGAACCATTAATTATCTGATGTGTTTCTTAAAATTTTTGACTGAATTATTTCTAATTTTTCTCAATTTGTTGCAGAAATGTTTGGAGTCTATGTCGGTGCCGCGTACAAAATTTATGATTTGTAGATAAAAATTTAGCGTATATAAAAACAACGATTATCAATTATGATAATAATAACAATTTATTAAAAAATGTGTGATTCGCTATTGAAATTATTGAAAAACCAATACTATAAAAAATTATCGTATAATGATATCGTTATGGGTAGATCATTTGAATCTAAACATTACAAATTTAAATTTCTTAAACACTGATCTTGAACTTGCAAATATATGCAAGTGATTGACTTTTATTTGATGTGGACTATAAACCAAAATATTAGTGATAAAGTACCTGCAATTTTTAAATGTGTGATGTTTTTGAGTATCACAGCGAAAGATATTAATATTTAACTTTCCAAGACTGTTGTGCTTAATTCGTAATTGTTTTTTCGTGTTTTAAATGAAAAAGTTACATTTTCAATATATGTTTAAGATATATGTGATAAATTCATTAAATGTTAATAATATTATCCGCATGTATTATGTACATTAACGATAGAAAAAAAAATGTTTACCGTGTATTATTAATAGGTAATTTTCACGATGTGTTGAAACACAGATATTGTACAGTTATAGTTACTAGCTTAAGTGTAATAGAACGGAACAATCGTTTTTGATTTCTGCTACGGCAGACTTAACGATTTTTAAACTATAGATCGCGTGCATAACTCAATATAATCCTGTATATTTATGCCAGCTGAACATTACACATTCCAGTTGTTTTATTTTTTTTTTCAGTGCGTGCCATTCTTCCGAAACTATACCGGGCCGATATCCTCAGTTTGATTAGAATTGTTGGGTTCCGTGTTAATGTGCTAGAATATTGCTTAGTGGTCGAGCTAGTTTCTATCGGGAGACGCAGCGAACACTTCTCCCCTGCCCCTTCTTATCCGAATAATCTTAAATAATTCAAAAATATCTGCGTTATTTACTTCATTGTCGTTTGAATCGAACATAAATGTAACTGGATGCCTCGCATCGTAAATCCTGGCCGTCGATAACGAGTATCAGATACGCTTTTGCTGCAATATTTTATTACACAGTTCGTTTGATAAAAAAAAAAAAAAAATAGCCGAATATCTATTCCATAATATTAACGGTACCTTTTGAAAATTGTCAATCGTTAATGGTTCAATTTTACAGTATTCCAATAGCCCTATAACATTGCGTTTAAGACTATTCCGCATACAAGATACGTGATACGATAAAATGATCCGCAAGGACGAGAAATCAGAATTGTATCGTTTCGATCACGTCGCGACGCGTCGGTTCGACCGAAATATTTCTATCTCCATCCATAGTGTAACGTTTCTCGATCATATTTTAATTTTTGTTGATAAAGGGAAAATTCGAGATTGAAATTCAACAATAAAAATAATATGTTTATGTTTATTTCTGTGATCTCGATATTCTGAATCCAATTTTGTTCGTAATATGAAAATCAATTTACAAAGGTTAATAATATTTCCATTCATTTGAACGTGTGTACAATGTGTGCAGAGTAATTAATCAACCATGGTTAACCTGCAGGTGTTAAATCGAATACGAGTATCGCGTGAACACGTCGTACACATTATTGTCTAATCATTTCGATGCACAGGTGAATGCGCAAACAGGATTGTCTTTTTCTGTATCGAAAATCCTATGACTTATGTACGCCCCGCGTTAATCGAGTTTTACGTATTGGACTCTTACCCACGGTCAGTAATTAATATAATCTCCGTAATACATGTGTGTACCTATTACAATATTCAATCACGTCCAGTAAACCTTGACCATTTAATCATCATAAATAGGTAATTATGTTATTACAATGTAAGCCTCATTGGATCAAGAACTAAACAAATGAAAAAAATATTTTTAGAAAAATCAGTATTACAGTGGAAAGACTGAAGACTGTGATTCAAGGCGATTAGAATACACTCCACTTGGAGGGAAGTCACAAAGAATGGAGTTATATGACATGATTTATGTATGATTTGAAGGCCGAAATCAAAATAATAATGAGAAAGATTTATAATGTACCAATTTTTATTTGTTTTCATTTGAGCGCGCGGAAAAACACATTGTACGGGTGTAAGATGTTTTTTTTATTTATTTTCTTGTTGCAAAGATATCGACTAGGACAGTAATATTAGTCAGCTAGGCTAATAGTCGGTAAAATGTTCATCAAAAACTATTAAATTCTTCGTTATAATCAGAAAAAATTACTCTATTGATTTTTCGTAATCACGCGCATTAATGTATACTCAGACGTTTTAGTATGTACGTATACGTATTAGTTATTTTGAGAAAAAGTCTTTACTTCTAGCGTTCATATCCTACGTCTGTAGTTCTTAACCGGTATGTTGTGGTTATTACCGCGATGTTAGTCGCGATAACAAAATAAAATGGTTTTTGACATTCGATTCGGTATTTCGTATTCATTCGAATATGAATTGCGCATTAGTTAATTGCACATGCCAAACAAAAATATACGACATAATAAAAGCGTATTACGACGTAACGCAGGGAAACCGAAAAATGCAATGGATTTAAAAATCCATAAATTATGTTGAGCGTGTCACCATTTCTATGGATTTTATTCAGGGTATCGTCGTAAAAAAAAAAAAAAATGTTGAAAACCACTGACTGTCCTACGCGATACTCCACTGTTTTTTCACTCTGCGGTGTTTCTGTAATAAAAATAAAAATAATGTTACACGTGCTCGTAATATACGTGTATAGGAATATTAAAATGATGATCGCAGTGATGATTTCGCAACTTTTTAAAGATGTTTTTTTCGTAGGAATCATCTCGACAGCATTGCCATGCAGCATGCAATACTGTAAATTCAATTTGCGTTTGTAGACCAATCGCAGGGGTGGAACTAGCAGGAGGAAGACGGGGATTCATCCCCGGGCGTAAAATTTTAAAGGGGGTAATTTTTTTTTTTATATGTATACATACATTTATATATTTATCTTTCATAACGATAATATGTTTAAGACTCAATAAGTATGATTGTATGCTAATTATTAGAAAAAATTATAGGGATGGATATTTGATATTTTGTTTATGATAAGGCGTATTTTAACATTTTTCCCGAACGTAAAATTCCTAGTTCCGCTTCTGACCAATCGTATTACCTTTTGCATTAGCAACGGCAATACATTGTTATAGATAGATCGTCTTCGTAATTAGATTATGTTCTATGGTTATTGTAGTAATTATTATTATTATTATTATGTTATCGATGTTGTTGCAATTATAATTATTATCTTGTTCGTTATCGATAGAACGCATATGACGCTCCGACGAACCGTAGTCGAGCCGTGGTGCGTCGAGCGCCGTATACTCTTCGTCCGCGTTCTCGATATCTTAAAACTGTGCATCGGGGTTCCAGCACCCGGATCTGTTAATGAGTAACAAATAAGTGTTTTGCTATCAGATTATTTTATTATATTTGAAATATATTTATTTAATACATGCAAAGGAGGTTTATTATTCCAGGCGGTATTGGGCCTGAATATGGGCGATCAAAGTATAAGTTGGGAGTGAGATATAAGACTAGCTCGGAGAAATGGAGCATGACTGACCACGGGTTGGGCAAGTGAGCGGCGTTTCGGTCATGATCACTCTGTAGGCAAACATTTGAATAAGTGCATCGGGTGGTTTATGAGAGATTGGCCCTGAAAAGGGTCGTTTCGGTCTCGTCGGACGATCCGGGATTGCGGCAGGTCGGGAGATGTTGCGTGTAAATGCCGCCAATATACATAAGGCCGTGAACGCTTATTCTCGGTAACGTCCGACGGTAGTCGGCAGTTGTCGAAATCCGTTAACGTCGTCGTCGTCATCAACCGATGTTCGCCGTCGAATCGATGTGTGTTGGGGTTATCTCCGTGCTCCGTTTTTCGTTTTTTCGGTTTCGTGATTGTATTGACGTGTTTGAATGAAGAAAGATGATGGAGTTTCGATGCTTTGCTTTGGAGGAATGTCTGTGCCGTTAACTGCTTTTGCCTCTACTAGTGGATGGAAATTTTTGATGAAATTCACAAATGAATCAAACTATATTTCGTCGATAACAGTTTGTACAACCGAATACGAAAAATTATTGATCAATCGTTCATTGGGATATTCAGTTATTAAGGAATATTACGATTGCGGAAAGTATCTACACGTAGTTGTACACACGCACGTGATTTAATGGAATCTTATTTCATTTATTATTTAGCCGGTGTCCCATGATAGGTTGAAAATGTTGTATTCAACATCGAAATGTGTGAAAAAATGTATCAAGCGCGAGCGGTAATTTATTCGATGACCGTATACTAACAAATCCGTAGGTTTTCAACAGTGACCGGAACATCGGGAAAAATTATCTACGGCTGCTGCTAATGCGGTATCCCCCGAACTGTGTACGACCGCTGAAAGTTAATTTTTCTGTTATTAAATATATCGACGCGGGGATTCGTTTAAATTGTGCTAATGCGTCGGACGACGTGTTTTTTTTTCCGATGCTACAGACATTTTATATTTATACCTAACGACGTTTGTGTGCGCAATCGTTCCTCGTCACCGCCGCAGCGTGTGTGTTATCGTCGCGTCGGTAGCGGTCTCGATGAAGTGAAGAGTGAGAAGGAGAGGGAAGTGAATAAAAAAAAAACATCGAACACGACGAAATTGGCATTCCGGACGTGCGGTGTGTGTTAACCGAGCGACCCGGGACACGTCGACGTTTCATTAACACGATCAAAAGTAAAATAGCGGTAGCACAACCGTCCGCGTACGCGTGTACAACATGTATGCAGATAAGTTTCTTGGTATTATTTTAATTACGCGTTCGAGACGACGGCGCGTAACGTGTTATGTGTAAGTAATATTGGCCGCACAATCTGACACCGGCAATCTGTCGTGCAGCACCGACGGCCACGATGCGGCGTACCTGGGCGCCCAGTCGCGTCTTAATCATTATTCATTAGTGTTTATATCGAAAGCGTATGTGGTTGGCGAGCGTGATCTGCGTAACGTCGGAGACGGAAAAACAACCTGGAACGGCTGCCCGACCCGAAGCGAACGGCAGTCGGCGCGCGCCAGAGAGTCGCAACGAATTATCATAAATAAATGTCTTGCACGCGGGGTGGGCGATGGCGACGACGATCTCGAGTCCGACGGGGCCACGTGGGTTCGTTCGGGTTTAGCGGCAGTGGTTCGTTTAAACGTATCCCCGAAGATGATCGTAAACGAATCGCAATCACGTCATTGCGGAACGATAAGCCCGCGCCGACGACCGGGTGGGTAGGCGTTGGTAGGCGGGTAGGAATATACATGTAGGCACGCTGTACGTACGGGTTTATTACGTTCTCGCGGTCGTAACAATGTCGTTGCTTTATTGTTTTATGACCGACGTTGTAACTTAACTAAACGCACTACTCGCCTTACCGTTTTTAAGAACGAGCCGGATTTAACAGGTGGAAAAAAACGGTGCGAAATAAAATTTCGTTAATACCTTGGGGAACAGTGGGTCGACGTGGTACGAGTGTGCATGCTGTGTTCATTTGTTTTTATTACGAGACCCGCCGTTACATACTTCGTGTGTTAAAATGTCAATCACAATTTATTGCTCTCTTCTCGACGCTTCTCGGATCGAAAAAAAATTAATCCGATATCGATTTCCATTATTAAATATTGAATTGATATTTTATCGAAAGTTTCCGCGATCAAACGTACAATCGTGTACATTATAAATGTTCTGAAAATATCTGCATGGAAGGTAGTAATGTACCGTAAATCCGGATTCTCTGAATAATCTGAAAAATTTAAAATTTAAATTTTGTATTTCTGTGTTTAATTTAGTTTAAATTGTTTATTGTCTTGAATCAAATTCCAAAGTAGTAAACAGTTTTTTAATTGTGTAAACTTACTTTAATTATATTAAATGCATCAAATTAAATAAAAAATTATTTAGTTATTATTCCTTGATTGTAACTAATACATAAAAGAATACTAATTCAAAGTTTCTAAAATACAGATTATGATCTGATCAAAGCTCGGATTTTAGAATCCAGAATCCGCATTCAAAATTTAAAATAAAACATAGATTTCGGATTTCACTCTCTGAAAATCAGGATTTTCAAACTTCTTCAAATCCGGATTTTTCCTATCACTCATGGAAGGTTCTGTGCCAATATTCGTATTGATTGGCCATCATCACTATCGCAATGTAGTCCCCTGAGTTGGTCGCTTTTAGTCGACAAATTCCTACCACAACCAACCGTGCGACATCTACTAACATACGTATAATATAAAGCTTATGCCATAACATTATAATGTGATTCTTAAAACGACTTTCAGTGTGTTATTATGATATTCGAATGAAAAACATCCGTAACTGTCATTCAGCGAACGTAAATGAATAGGATCGAGATTTTAAGTGATAACGGAGATCGGGAAATCACAATAACGCTCAAGATTTGGGCCCAAATCAAAGACTGAACAACAACAAAATGTATGTTTTTGACACTATGTGTCGATGTAATAATAATATCACTTTTACCTAAGCAAGGCACGTTAGAAAAACCAAATAAAATACAGAATAAAAATCATATGGCACTGAAGTGAACGGAACACAAAAATTAATGCCAAACAAATGCTAAAAAAACGAATGGGATAATTCAAATTTAGAGATAAAATCAATAACGACTTACTGACGAGGTCGCGTAGCGAACACATAAATATTCGACACGTTGAGACGACGAAAGGACCTTCGTCACAACCTGTGGGACAATAATGATCACGATCAATTCCTATTGCTGAGGGGATTCCGTCATTACAGATACTACTTTGCGACACACTCGACATGCCTCAAGGGACTTGCAAGAATCACATCACTCGAATCAACCCAGAGCGCGTAACAATCTGATTATGAATTTTTCAAAGCACATTTAAACTAGAATAAAAATTTATAAAATTCCACAAAGCGTAACCGTACCTAAGCAGTTTATTGTGACGCGTAGACGCGTAGTGACTCTGGATGGTGTGCGAGGAAAAAGAACATCGAATAACGAACAGAAGACGAACAAGATTTTGAATACAGCGTGCATGCGTGCGGCAGCCGGACGCGGTAATATAATATCTGTCGGGTGTATAAAATATACTGAGTTTGATTTATACGGAAATGCTATCGACTTAAGAATAGAAAATCGCATTCAAAGAGCCGCGTAACAGCACGTATTACATATTATGCGTTTGCGCGACTGGTTTATTTTTATTACTACTACTGTTATTTTTCTCCGGTCGATCGCGCATTATTATAGTCCCGGCGAAATTATAATTTATGTATATTTCAATAAATCATACGAAAGCGGTTCGACGTTCTGCGTACGGCTGTAATAGATGTACTCAATGTTAAACCGTCGTCGTTGCACTCGTCACTTCCATCCCGGGGAAACGAACGGTTGTGGGAAGGGTAAAATTCCACGGGGTACGGTACGAGGAGGGATTAGAGCAGAAAAGGTATTCAAACTTTTTCATCTTACGGCTCCTTTGTGCCTTCACAATATTTTGACGGCTTCCAAACTAGTATGAACAGAAAAAAAAAAAAAAGGTTCTATTATGTATCTGTGTATACTATAATAATTTATTAATATTTATTTATTTGCTGCACGGCTATACAACACAATTTACAGATAAATAGGTAGTGTAGAAAATAATTAATTAAGTATTCAATGTTTAATAAACACAAATTAATAGAAAAAAAAATTAAAAAATAAATAGAAAAAAAATAAAAATAATAATGAGACGGATGAGCTTGTTTATGTTTCGTAATACGTTCGAATCTTGGTATCAATTGAGAAATAGCTATTCTCATCTGTTTTTCAACGTTTAATTTTGACTGATATTTTGTTTTTTAATTACACTCAACGCAAAAAATATCAGGTCTCACATAGGTATGTTTGAAGTAGCAAAAAATATTACATTTTCGTCAACCGATTATAAGTATTGCAGTTTTGCATGTGTCCAAAATAACGACGACGATACATGGCCCTCGTTTTTAAATCTGAAGTAATATCGGCATTCTTGTTCAATAGACAGCAAATTCGTTGAAAAATTAGTTACTGAAGGCATCTTTGGTCCAATTTCGTTGTTGAGCATTTTGGATATTTGACGGATTCAGTACGAGCAATAATATGATAACGACTGAAGTCTTAAGAAATAAAACTTTAAACGATCACGGTGTGTTTTGTTATCGCTTCAATAATCGCTCAAATGTTTTTCAAAACTAATAAGTATATTTATACTCGAGTTGATCATAGTACATTGATTTTTTTAATTTCCGGTTCTTTAACGCGGCTCCCTTTTGCCGCAGCGATATGCAGGTTAGATTGAATACCTCTGGGTTAGAGTATACCGAGACCGGCTTCGGCCCACGCGCGATCCGGACATCCGTAACGTCCCCCGCAGCAGCTCCATTCAACGGCTACAGTCCCATTGGAAATTTGTCGATCACTCGCAGTTGTGCGAAAACACCTGGTCGTCGTCCCGGGCTGATCGACGCAAGGACCGATGATAGGACCTGTACGATCCATATGCAACGCACTTACTACAATAACATAACAACACGGGCGGAACCCGAACGCGGTCGTTAAAACGTCGTCACCGCTGCCACCGCCTGTCCATGATTTACGCGGTAAACTTCACGAATGAGTACGACCGGATTAGTTCGCGTTTTCTTCCGACGCCCGAAAAAAATCTCTTTATTCTTAAAGCATATCATTGACAAAAATAATCATAATGATACTACATCCCTCGCAGTACTCGGAATGCCGAACATATTATGTGTTAATATCATTCAGTGGCATATTTGGAGACGGAACGATCTCTCTCCTGAGAATTATTTTGAATAGGAAATAATTAACATAACTTTTAGTTAATGGACGTTTCATTAAAAAATCAAAATTCTGAAATAAATTGTATCAGTGATAACAGGTATATATTTACATACATTTCTACTTTAAAAAAAAAGAAATGTAGATTTTTTTCTGTAAAAACGTTGTTTATTTATCATAAAATTTTAACTTATTATTTTATATAGGCGCTTCATTATATGCAAGTAAGTTTGTGAGTGTGCTGGAGTAAACGATTTTTAAAATCGTACCCTCCTCCGCCCATGAGATGAACTCTCGAATATGCCATTGGTATTATTACTATGATATGTTTAGCAAGACGGGATACCAGCGCGACGGCGAAGTTGTATGACAACACATTGCCGTGGTCTATGCGCAATAACATGCGAGTTGTGTATTCCATTTAATTACGAACGAAAATCGTTCACATAAAACCTAAACGGCGTTTATGATATTATCGCGATTGCGGTCACAACCGGAAAATAAAACATATTATTATTAAACGTATTATTACGTTCGACGTTGGCGATTCATCGTCAGTTTCGGTTCTCGACATGATATCAATACGCATGCACGTGTACTGTACCTGCCTTTGGACTGCGTCTTGCTAATGTGATACTTTGTGCCCATCCGTGAAGTCGACCTACCATAGTTCTGGGATTTCTATTGAAGTTCGTGCAAATATTCCGTGAGATCGAATTTCCGCCATGAAAGCGAAAAAAACGTTTTCAATAAATTTAACTGTTGACTTGGGGACGGAGTGGCCAAGTGGACAAAGCGTCGGTTACGATACGTACCGTCGCTGGTTCGAACCCGGCCACGGGCAGTCTCTCTACTTGGACAGGAAACAACTGCCTTTGGAGAGAGATTGCCATGCCCCCTCCCCGGGACATGGCAGAAACCTATGGGTGCCCCAATAAAAATTCTGCCAACCAGGCGGTCCGAGATTGTTAGTCATAATGTCGGACACACACCCGATACCCAAGTACTACTACTGTTGACTTCACCTTCAGACGTCATTGCACAGTAGGCAGGGCTGGAGTGACAGGGCGAGTAGATAGTACCCATCCAGGCCCCAGAAATTTCCAGGCCCTCAATCTATAATTGCTTACATAACACCAATCGCTTGTTTGCTAGGTTGTACAATTTATACCCACCCCGTCCTTTGAGGCCTCAGTCCTGCCCTAACGGTAGGTACCTATGTGTATTATCAATGCACTCACCCAAAGCAACGTTCTGTTCGTATTGTCATGTGACGATTGTTCGTTTTGAGTACATCTTTTTTGACCCTCCCTCCTCCCCACAGTATTTTGCTTGTGCGTTCAACAACACTACGCGTTATTAACATTATAACAGACAGCGTTAATCGATGATACCGCAGAGCGATAAATAAAGTAACTTACGTTTCACTTGTACTTCGTTGGTTATTGTTCCTGTTCAGTGGTGTCGAACCCTACGTCGAGGTCGGAAGTTGGTCCGACATTTTTAGAAGACTTAAGATGAAGTCGACACATAAAAGACCATTCCCCCTCCTCGGTTGGTCATCGGGACCGATATTTAGTTTTAAATATTTTTCGCCCGACTAAATTTTTTTTTTTATCCCCGAGTACACGTAATACGTGCACAAGGCATTTATTTCACAATATGCGTCGTTTCATTAGTGCTGATTTTTTCAACCGATATCGGTTCGCGGCGCGTTACACGTACACGCACGAGAGCCTGTAAACCCGTTGTCTTTCAACGTCGCGACTACTGCATAGTACGACGTGCCTATGACACACACATAATTACGTGTTACCATTGTACCATGCGTGTATCGGTTATTGGGATGGATCACCATCATAGGTGCAACAAGTGTTTTATTTTTGAGGAAGTTAATTTTCGTTTTTTTGGTATACATTAAAATTTGAATTTGTATCTATCTAATACGTGGAGGAGAGATAAATATTTGGGGACTAAACCCCTCTAGCCCCCCATATTTGTGCCTATGGTCACTGTCGGTCGTGTGCAGTGAATAAAACGACCGCAGCGACCGGGTGCAGAAATCGGTGAAGGGCTTGTTGCGTAACATAACGAATTAACTGCAGCGTCGCTACAGTCGTGCAGTAGACGTCGGTCGTACACGGGTTGTGATTTGTCGAATACGATTACGAATGCGTACAGGCATCCGTAGCCATGGTGGTTCTCTTGTTGATGTACGCTAGGAAAAAAAAAATGTAAAAATATGTCCGATTGAAATCGTGTCGCATTTCTGATAAACGATACACGTAATACTTGATAAAACACGATTTCGCTGTTCCGATTTGCAGTCCTGCCCGTCCCTAACAGCAGTGTAACCTCGCGCCGTAGTAGTTTTTATTGTTACCACATCGGAACGTGAACTAATATTTATATAACGAATCACAACTACCTATTTCTCTTCTCGACGGCAACGATGACGATGACGACGACGACGACGGCGACGTCGAGTGCACGTGAATTACTTACAAATTTTGTTTTCCTCCGACCGTTACATGTTCTCCGAAAAATTCGAAAATCACATACACATCTTGCACGTTGCTAATACATGTATTAAGAGTCTAGATTTTTAAACAGTATTATTCAATTAGTCATCATTCACCGTATCGTGCAGTACGATTTCAGTCGTGAAACGCTGCTCGAGAATACTAATCATAAGTGCATTAATAATTAATATAATATTCTCGGATAAAAAATGAAATTATATTATTTTGACAGACAAAAAAATATACAAAGTATTTCGCGTACAGATTTGTGTTTTTACGTCGCGACGTGTGCACTGAAACCTGCACGGATTAAAATGGTATCCATGTAACGTTGGACGTATACTATGTTGAGAGTTAAGTTCCACGTAATGATTCAAATTTTATTTTACTTTATATAGGTACAATGTCCTTTTAAATTACATTACATCGTTAAATTTAGAAAACATTTTAATCCACCAAGTTTCGCAGACTATCTCGCGTATTTTTTCCATCACAATGATTGGAGTGAAATATTACAATCATTTTTTTCGTCCATCGTTCGCGCAGTTACACCGGTTTCTACAACACGTTAATCACGAGACATTTCAAGTGTTCACGTACAACACAAACGTGTACCCAAATACAAGGTTGTTGGTCATTGCGTTCACGTAGGTACACACAGACAAACACACACATGAATGCGTTCAGTGTATCAAGCGTTACGTGTGTTTAATTGCCGATTACTAGTGCACAATTACGCCTCCACTTTTCACAACCTAACCATAGCGAATACATGACCATGTTCAATACGCAGGCTTAACGTCTTCATCATCGTCATGACTCGTTTACCCGTGCAAATCTGTCTTGTACCGCTCGATCGACTTATTTCCCCTCACGTCGTTTGCCTACGCGTATGCGACCATAATAAAAAAAAAACCTTTACCGTTTCTAAGCGATTGTTGGCGGTCGATCGATTCCGTGATCCCGTGCGATTCGTCCATCTCCATACACGGTACTCTTTCCTGGCCTGTACTAGGGTTCTGTATCGAATTTACTATGCACTTTCCAAATACCCGATTTACTACGAAGCCTGGTGTAATGCGTCGGTTTGCTTACCGCACTATTGTCAATATCGGTTTCGTAAAAAATTACAAAAATTCGAGAAAATTGCAAGTATTATATTGTAATTGAACGTTTAAAATTTTACGGCCAACTCTTAGCTCGTGACGAACAATATTTGTTCGTTCGTTTAAAATAACGCCCAATAGGCTCGAGTACGATAGGTTATACATAATTAAATAATCGCGATTATTGTTATTGTTTTACTTTTACTACGCGTAGTAAAAGTAAAACATTATGTATTATGGAAAACAGTGATATCGGGTTAACCACGTTATTCACATACTTGGGTTGAGTGACGATTATTATTCTAATCAAATCGAAAGTACGGTGATTAAAAAAATGTCTTGAAGGATTATTACTAAATTTAGTACATATTAGAAATATTGTCAACGGATATCCCTTTCCCTCATGCTGTCTAACCTAGTTTAAAAATTGTCAACGCCACTAATCAATATATTGTACATGTATACGGATTTATCTATATTTAAATAAATAAATAAATACTACTACTACTAATTTTGTAAAAACTTTCAATTTTTTTTCCTTTTTTTTATCTCATGAGTTATATTGGTTTTCAATTTGGTCGCATTTATCGCACTTTAGGAGTTAGCTATTGACAATGTATCGAATGCAGTTTTCAATGGACTAAATTTTGATTAAAGACGGCCAGGAACGACCGGCTAGAGTTTTTATTTTTTCATATGCGACCGGTCACTATCGATCGCCCGGACCGAACAACCACATAAGATGAGAACGGGTAGAATAGGCAACGTATATATATACAAACTTGATAACCAGAATAGTGATGCTTCAGGTTAGGAAGATTATTATTAAAATATATGCGTTTAAACTTCAACAATATTTATATATGTATATATTTAGTACTCGTATTTGTTAATCTTGAACACACTGCGGTGGAAGCAACGACATTCATAATTTTATTTTATAGTATTTTTTGTTTTTTTTTTTGTTTTTCGCTCTCTTATTCTCACGGAGTACTGCCAACACGAATATGTTTTCCAACTTCTAACAGAAACGTAAACGACATAGTTTACGTCTTATGCACGCGAAAACATGTGAACTCGGTCGGTGTACGGCCGCGGACAACGTGCATATAGCAGTGTACACGACATTACATTTCGCTCTTGTACCGTAACTGGAGCGCGTTTCGATGTCGTTAGACTTGAGAGTACAACGAACAGAAGAAGTGACGGTGAGAAACTAATAACTTAGTGTAGAAACGAATTTAAAAAAAAATAAAATAGGAACTCGATATTCGAGTTCGTTATAAGTACGCCTGTAAACATTTTCAAATATCATTTCAATAACTCGAAATCTAGGGATAAAAGATTAATTGTTTATATTTAATTTTGAACAAACGTTGATAGTAATTTTACAATATTTTTATTATATACATTTATAATCAACAATACATACTAGAATAGTTAAACATACATTTGAAAATCCTATTACTTTAAGTTAATTTTTTTTAAGTCAAATTGAAAAATAGAATATATTAATATCATATTTTTTTTTGAAAATGGTTTTCGATTCATCAAACTGATATTTTTGTTTTATTTATTATATAATATTATATGAAATTAATACTTTCTTTCTCTTAATTAGTTAAATTTATCAAAATTTGAAAATACTTATTTTTGTATTTATAATCAAAGTGCAAAAATGTTTACATTTTTTATAATACTACTTACGTTATTAAAATTACGTAAAAAAAAGCATATTATATGCTATTAACAATGTAAAATGTTTTTTGTTTCAAAAAAGTATATGACTTATATTATATATTTATTTATTTATATATTTATATTATATACTTATATATTATATTATAGTTAGAAATAATTAAATTAAGTTCTTGCTACTTAAATTTCGATATTAGAAAAAAATGCTTTCTAGTGTATATAAAAAAAAAATTATAAAACACATGTGTGCGATGATACTCGTAACTGTATAGTAATGAGTGTTTTCAACATTAGCTTGATAATTTACTAAGCTCACGCTTATTTTTACGATCCTCATCACCCGTTGGTTGTTGATTAAAATATGGATATTCTACAAAGTGGTTACTCGATTTGATACACTTCTAAATTGGAAGAATAGACTTTTTAGCGAGCTACTTAACGATTTGAAGCACTGCGCGACGATACCGGGTCGGTTTTGCGGACAGAACACGGTTAGCGATAATAAGCTCGTGGTCGGTCATGTCCGTCAAGTTGGCACCGGCACTTAGTGCTACATACTGGAATCATACATCAATATTTTGCTACGAATTTGCTACATTTTGCTACACTATTTTTAGAATTTGCTACAATTTAGTTTTTCCGGAAATCCGGAAACAAACATGCCGGTGCTATCTTGACGTAGCACCGGCACTTTCTCCGAACAACTTAAAATTGGTATCGAAATTTTGCTACGAATTTGCTACATTTTGCTACGTTGTTTTTGGAATTTGCTACCCCCTGGGTTTTCCGGAATTCCAGAAATAGAAAATTTCCCAGCACCGGCACTTTCTCCGAACAACTCAAAATTAGTATCAAAATTTTGCTACGAATTTGCTACATTTTGCTACGTTGTTTTTGGAATTTGCTACCCCCTGGGTTTTCCGGAATTCCAGAAATAGAAAATTTCCCAGCACCGGCACTTTCTCCGAACAACTCAAAATTGGTATCGAAATTTTGCTACGAATTTGCTACATTTTGCTACGTTGTTCTTGGAATTTGCTACCCCCTGGGTTTTCCGGAATTCCAGAAAATAGAAAATTTCCCAGCACCGGCACTTTCTCCGAACAACTCAAAATTGGTATCGAAATTTTGCTACGAATTTGCTACATTTTGCTTCACTACTTTTAGAATTTGCTACAATTTGGTTTTTCCGGAAATCCGGAAACAAACATGCCGGTGCTATCTTGAAGTAGCACCGGCACTTTCTCCGAACAACTCAAAATTGGTATCGAAATTTTGCTACGAATTTGCTACATTTTGCTACGTTGTTCTTGGAATTTGCTACCCCCTGGGTTTTCCGGAATTCCAGAAAATAGAAAATTTCCCAGCACCGGCACTTTCTCCGAACAACTCAAAATTGGTATCGAAATTTTGCTACGAATTTGCTACATTTTGCTTCACTACTTTTAGAATTTGCTACAATTTGGTTTTTCCGGAAATCCGGAAACAAACATGCCGTTGCTATCTTGAAGTAGCACCGGCACTTTCTCCGAACAACTCAAAATTGGTATCGAAATTTTGCCACGAATTTGCTACATTTTGCTTCACTACTTTTAGAATTTGCTACAATTTGGTTTTTCCGGAAATCCGGAAACAAACATGCCGGTGCTATCTTGAAGTAGCACCGGCACTTTCTCCAAACAACTCAACATTAGTATCAACATTTTGCTACGAATTTGCTACATTTTGCTACGTTGTTTTTGGAATTTGCTACCCCCTGGGTTTTCCGGAATTCCAGAAATAGAAAATTTCCCAGCACCGGCACTTTCTCCGAACAACTCAAAATTAGTATCAAAATTTTGCTATGAATTTGCTACATTTTGCTACGTTGTTCTTGGAATTTGCTACCCCCTGGGTTTTCCGGAATTCCAGAAAATAGAAAATTTCCCAGCACCGGCACTTTCTCCGAACAACTCAAAATTGGTATCGAAATTTTGCTACGAATTTGCTACATTTTGCTTCACTACTTTTAGAATTTGCTACAATTTGGTTTTTCCGGAAATCCGGAAACAAACATGCCGTTGCTATCTTGAAGTAGCACCGGCACTTTCTCCGAACAACTCAAAATTGGTATCGAAATTTTGCTACGAATTTGCTACATTTTGCTACGTTGTTCTTGGAATTTGCTACCCCCTGGGTTTTCCGGAATTCCAGAAAATAGAAAATTTCCCAGCACCGGCACTTTCTCCGAACAACTCAAAATTAGTATCAAAATTTTGCTATGAATTTGCTACATTTTGCTACGTTGTTTTTGGAATTTGCTACCCCCTGGGTTTTCCGGAATTCCAGAAATAGAAAATTTCCCAGCACCGGCACTTTCTCCGAACAACTCAAAATTGGTATCGAAATTTTGTTACGAATTTGCTACAAGGAATAATAATATTAATAATAAAACAAATAAACAGCTTGGTTGGCATATAACTAACAATTAAAAAGTGAATATTGATTGAATAGACATCCTAATTGGCATATAATAGTAACAATCAAAAAATATAATCATAAAAATGCTTAAAAATACTCAACCTTGTGAAACAGTTACAACATAATTATGGTAATTAGATAAACAGTCTAATTGACATATAACAATATCAATCAAAAAATATACAGAAGCTTAAATGGGCTTCAAAAGGTGTAATAGTTGCAAGAAAATAATAATAATGCTACCAAATAAACAAAACATATCTTAAAACAAAATATATAGTATATATTTAGTATATATTATATACAAAAGGTTAAGAGACAGAAATATACTTTAAATTTATTTAAATTTAATATTTAAATTATTATCATCTATTCTTCAAATTAATATAATTTTATTTTTATTTTACACTTTTACATAAAATAAAATATGGGGTTGAACTTCAATTTTTTCGGTGTTTTTATATGTTTTTATTTTGTTTACCAAGTCGTCGTGAATATTCCACAGGCCATTAGCTCTTTTAACATGTGAAGTGTAGTGTCCTACTTCTTCACTTGAACTTCGTGAGTATGGTTCTCCAATATAATTCACAATTGAAACTAATGAGTACCTACAACAAAACGGTTTATTTTAATTAATAACTACAAGTTTTAAATTAGGAAGGTTAAATAGGTTAAATAGGAAAACTTACTTTTCATTAAATAATTCTATCGACTGTGGAATCGAAGATATTTTACATATTCCTGACCCATAGTAACCGAAGAGGTCAACTTCTATAAATATATGTTCATTCAGTTCATACTTATATTCTTTTGTCCCCAAACAGTTCTCCTTTTCACAGTTTTCAGCTTTTCTTGTTAAACTTTTTATAACTTCCTTTTCCAACTGCTGAAACCCACACTCTGATACATTTTTCATATTTGGCGTTATAAAATGTTTTTTTATTTCAGACAATTTAGAACATTTATTACACTCCATTTTAATTGTAATTGATAATAGTTCAAGCTTATTCACCAAATCAGCTATGCTACATCTTGCATCATAGCTAATAATATTTTCAATTGTTGAAGAATTTTTAAAGTTAAAAATATCTTCGAGAAGAGTTATTCTTGATTTATATATATCCTTGTTTGGACCAAATAAGGCTAACATTTTGCATAATTTCAAAAACGGTTGATTTGAAGAGCTTATAAATATATTATAATTTAAATAGTCATGGTATGCACTACAGATACATGCGACTATAGAATCGAAAGCGCAAGTATTTGATATTATATATGTTTTTTTATTATACCTTATAGGTGTTGATTTATTTCCATTTAACAAATATGTATTTTTTGATGATCTAAGTTTTGTATTATTTAATATTCTTTTTATTTCGGTACATTTATCCATATATTTAGTTGGTCTAATTTTCTTGTTCTTATTTAAAAATTGTTTTTCTGCTTTCAGTGTATTACCTTGTCCACGCCAATTTTCCTCTTCAATGATACTGTCATCCGACATTATATCCTCATCTTCGCTGGACATTTCGTCTAATGATGTTGATGAGATATTTTCAAACAATGAACGTTTTACTTTCGTATTTTTTTCAATTTCAATATTATGCTTAGAATCAATTATATATTTTTGCTCTTCATCATTATTTTTAATGGATACCTTATTATCATCATTAGTATTAGTACAAATTTTATCATATGCCATTTTCATTAAACCACTTATAGCATTTAAGTGTGTTAGAACAAATCTATCTAATGTCATTGGCTTACATTCATTTCTTAAAATGCGGTTTTTAAGCTGGTTGAAATCGCTTTCGACAGGAGCAGATGATGCTGTAATGTTTGGACACTTAAATACTGATACCATAATATTCGTCCAGAGTGGAAATAAATGACACACTCGAATTAATTCGTTTCCATACTCTGGCAAATAGTATCCATTTATTTTACTCACAAATTGTTTTTGTGGTGTCGTCATTTTAGCAGAATCAGCTATACATTTTAAAAAGTTACTTACTCTGCTTACACAATTCGAACTATCAGATGTATCCGAGTCAGTATCATCTTCACATTCTATTTTAAAGCGAGGTTGAAACTCGTCTTGTAAATTTTCAAACTCAGGTGTACGGCCTTCAATTTCCGATAAAAGGTAATTTAAACTAGTATTTGCTTGATTTTCTGTTTCGCTATATACAACGATAAGAATACTCTTTAAAATATATTTGAAATCACCAATAGTTTTACTTTCAATAAGAAGTTTAGAACAACGAACGTAAAATTCTTTTAATCTTCGGCTATTTGTACCATTAAAACATTTCCACCTACACTGCATTTTTATAAAATGAGATATATCGGTCCGTATGAAACATTTCGGAATAACATTTGTTTCTTTTAACAAATATTGTAAGCATGCATTTACATATTCTTTTATGCCCATGCCATTACAAAATGCACGAGAAACTGCGCCTAAAATTGCTCTGGACATATCTGTTACAATTTCATTAGGGCACGGAACACCTCTTAATTGCCATTCGTTAAGCCAGTATAATATTGTTGGTAGATTTTGTTTTTCCGAAACCATTTGAGATATAGATTCTTGTATACCCAGCCCATACACAACTATTTCATATAAAAAAAAATGATGAGATTTTTCTTTTGTCGACGGTCGCAATATTTTGGAAACAAGTCCCCCTGTTGCATCAATGGCTACCTTACAATGACCTTTAGATAATTTGTGAGCAAATTTATAAACTTCTATTTGGTAAGGTGACCAATAATGTACAAATGCTTCATCACAACTGATTGTATGGATTGACCCTGTATGTGGAACTTTATATTTGTGCTCAACTAAGGACTGAATAGGACATTTATTAGTGATTCCCAGACTTTTGGTTTTATATTCATGTTTTGCTTGTCTAAGAACATGATTTTCGTATAAATTTGGTGGTAATTTATCCCCAAAATTTACTGACTCATCTAATTTCTTCCTACGCCAGTTAGATGGTACTTCATTTAGTAGTTCTTTACTAATTTCCCGTCTTTCAATACCTTTGCAAAACCTTTTTGTAACATGCTTCCATTTTGGAATTTTAGGACGATCAGCTAATATTTCAATTACCCAATCACATAATGAAGTTGGTTCATTCAATGTCCATCCTTTTAGAATTGCCCCACAATCTTTGCACCTTCCAAATATGTCAAGGAAATGAACAGAATTTTTTCCTCTAACTTGGTTTTTTTTGAATATATAGTTACATGGCATTTTTGATGTACTCCAAATCTTTTCATATATTAAACTAGTCCAAGAATTAGGTTTTAAAGTCGAATATACCTTACTATATGGACCCCGCTTATATTCGTGTAACTCTGGTTTGACTTTTATAAATTCGTCATATGATAAAACTATTTTAAAGGATATTTTTTCTTGAGAATCATCTGAATATTTATCATCAATATCATCTTCTAAAGAGGATTTACTATCTGGTTCACTAGAATTTTCAAGTAAAACATTCGAATCATCGAGTTTAGGTTTACCCAAAGCTTCCAATAGTTTATTTTTAATGTTGTTCCGATTTTTTGATAAATTCATGTACAATGATTTTGAGTTTAATTTTCCATTTAATTGATTTTCTATATCCTTCCATATTTTATAACTAGGTGGCACTAGCTCAGTCGAGGACTCACTCATGAAAATATGATCTTTATACATTATATAAAATGCTAACAGTTCATCGTGTGATATTGCTGCTGGTCGACCAATTGATCTAGATTTAACCAATGGTTTATCCTAAATAAAAAATATTATGTCAATATTAGTTTGAAAATAGTGTGACAGAGGAAATCATGATAAATTTGGGTACACATTTATTCTAATCTTAATTAATTAATGTATTTTATATAGAGCAGAACTATCTACGTGCAAAACATTGAAAGCGTCGAAGCAATAACCAAATAATAGATCAATTTTTTTTTTAATTCGGTTATTTTATAATATACTATTCAGAGAACCAACCAAATCCTGAAAAAGTAACGGAAAAACGGACATTTTTAACGTACGTTCGACCAAAAACCCCCTCCCCTTCCCAAAATAGAAAATCTAAAAAAAAATTATGCAGATATTAAGCACTCTCCTCTACAATAATAAATCAGGGGGGGGCAACAACACGTCTCGCCCCCCCTCATAGAAAAAACATTTTTCAAATTTTTTTACAGATGTTTAGCACGTAATTCACACGTTTTCACAAACCTAGTTTCGAAATTCACACGACACTCTTTCCTCTCAAAAATAAACAATAACTATTTCATTTTTATTAATTTAGGTTTTTTATTCAATTAATATTATATTATTATTAAAAATAGGCTTGCGAATTCGTGCGAATTACATGCTAAGTATCGACATATTTTTTTTTAGATTTTCCATGGTGGGGGGAGGCTGGTCAAACGTACGAGTACGCGAATTTTTACGCATCACCACTTTTCAACCAAATCAATTTTTTAATTTTGCTTTAATTGAAAAACAAATCATAGTAAATTCTTGAAATTTTCACAAAATGTTTATATTAACGTTATCTATTTACGATTTAATTTTCAAAATTTATAGAATTTTTTAAAACTATTTATAGGTAGACCATTCAAATTTTCGATTTTTCTAAATTTTTTTTCTTGAAATGCCGTTAAAAAAAATTTGGCTTTCCAAAAAATCTTTAAAATATAATACAAAGTTAATTATGAGTTGCACTTATTGTAGTAAAAAAAAAAAATCAAAAATCGGTGTTATCTCAGTTTTTGTTTATAAACATTTAAAGTTCAAATATTTACAAAATATGTCAAATCACGAACATTTTCATGGTATTTTGAAATTGAAAATTCATAAAGATTTTGTAATTTATATCTAAGATTAAAGATTAAAGATTAATGATTTAAGAACCCAACACAAGGTTTTCCATAATTTTTGCTCCAAATAACTGTAAAAAAAAACTCCATCGTCAATATAGAAAAATTATGAAATTTATTTTTTTATGAAATCGAGTAAAATAACGATATATTACAATAATATGTATCAACTAATAATATAATATATCTTATTAATTATTCTAGACTGACAAATTATCCCCGTTCAGAATCGTTACTATCCATCTCTATCATACAGATACAAGGAAGTGATGTCCATATTTTTTTACGTTGTTTTTTGTATTTTATTTTGTCGAATAATTTAAACATTTCTCTATCCTATTATATTTATTGAATCAAACGAGTTTTTGATTCTGAACGGAATGATGGAATCTATTGGTTTTACAATGATGTATGTCCTGTATAATATCTTTGTCCGTGATCATACGGCATGAATGCATAATATTCAAAATATAAATAATCATTAAATTGTTTTTGAATAATACAGCATTTTTGAATCGTCATAAATCTGTATTGTTGAGTTACAAATTTTAATATGTTGTTTAAAAATAGTAACAGTTTAAAATATTTAATAATATATTATAATAATCTTGAGCTCCCAGATGAATTACAAATTAGGGATTGGATTAAAATTTTTCTAATGAATTGTAA